>JAMXBB010000003.1:27416631-27916055 GCA_024138015.1 Lumnitzera littorea
TGCGGTGGGTGGCCGGGGGGGGGTATGGGGGTGGGCAGGGGAATGACCATGATATGTCCTTTTTTCATTAATAGTAGAATAAGCTATAAAGTGTTAAAGAGTTACTTGTCAAAATGGAGAAAATACGTTAAGTTAAACACAATGATGAATAATTTTCACAGTATTTAGTTCAAAAAGAAATACAACTAAAACTTAAGCCTGCAAAATAAGAGAAACTCCACA
Organism: Lumnitzera littorea; assembly: GCA_024138015.1. Lineage (NCBI taxonomy): Eukaryota > Viridiplantae > Streptophyta > Magnoliopsida > Myrtales > Combretaceae > Lumnitzera > Lumnitzera littorea. The sequence continues at coordinate 27,416,854 of JAMXBB010000003.1, forward strand.
TGGTGGGATGAAAAGAAATGTTATGCTACGACAATATTAGCATGCAAATAATCCATTCAGTATATACTATGTGAGTACCACTAAGAAACTAAAACACACATATCTTCTCTAAGTCTGATAATACATGTACTTAGATCTTTGCATTTGCAAACCAAGACAAGTATATTATAAGATGAGCTATAACCATCCCCAACAGTTAGAAGCAACAACACTACTTCCTCGTCTTCTTCCTCTTCAAACCCTATGTAATAATTTCTAAGTGAAATGAGGAAAACTTAACCTAATCTAGTTTGTAATCAACACTGATGACCATTGTTATCTGGTAGTAAAGCACTGATAATTGAGAGCAAAACAATAAGAATGAAAATGAATGAAAGTCTTCAATCTATTAAGTGTAACCAAAGCGTATATATACATATGGAAAGTTCTTGTAACTAACTCTAACTAATTGAAGTCTTTACTAACTCCACGTGTATAAATAGAAAATATACGTAATATGCACCCACACCACCACCCCCCCTCCCCTAAGTTAGAGCTTCTTGAAGCCCCAACTTACCACAAATAAAAGAAAGAGCAACAGGACCGATGGACTTAGTAAACATATCAACTCATTACAACTGAGAAGGAACATAAAGGATTTTGAGCAAACCATTGGTAACTTGATTACGTGTAAAGTGTATGTCGATATCAATATGTTCTGTGCGTTTGTGAAGGTAGGGCTTAGTGGCATTCAGTTGACAAGATTTGCTGTCAGTGCAAAGAGAAACTAGAAAAGAAGTGGAAATACCTAAGTTACAAAGTATATAATACACCTAATGAAGCTTTTTTAACTGTATAGGCCATGCTATGATATTTAGCTTCAGTTGTTGATGTAGTAACCATATTTGGCTTCTTAGTCTTCTATAAAAATAAAGCATTACCCAAAAGAATACAATAGTTACTAATTGACTTTCTATCAAAAGAATTTGAACCCCAATTTGCATCAGAATATCCAAGAAGATTCAAGGAATTTGAGGAAGAGTAAAAGAGTCCAAGTGAAAGAATTCCTTTTAAGTACCTAAGAACATGAAAGGCAGCATCTAAATGAGGTTGACGAGGGCAAGATAAAAATTGGCTAAGTTTATGAATGGCAAAACTAAGATCCAGTCGTGTTAAGGTAAGATATATCAATTTTCCAAAAATCCTACAATAAAAGGAAGCATCTAAAAGTATCTCTCCATCAATATGTGATAAGGAAAGCTTTGTAGGCAATGGAAACTTGGTAAGCTTAGCTGCTATCATTCGAGCATTAGTAAGCACATATAGAATAAACTTCTATTGGTTAATCAATGTACCCTAATCTATACGATAGATATCTAAGCCTAAGAAAAATTGAGCCAACCCAAAATCTTTCATGGGAAAGATAGAGTCCATAGTGGATTTAAGAGAAGCAATCTCTATATTAAAAGTACCTGTCAACAAAAGATCATCAACATACAACAATACAACCAAAAAGGAATCACCTAAGCATATAATAAAGAGTAGATAATCACTTTTAAACTATTAAAAGCCTTGTTATAGGAGAAAATGGGAAATTTCCAATTTCCATTAGTGCGAGGCTTATTTTAAACCATATAAGGAACGCTTGAGCCTACAAACTTGATTTGGAAAAGCTTTAGAATAACCCTTAGGAGGCAACATATATATTTTCTCATCTATAAAACCATGTAGAAAAGCATTGTTGATGTTAACTTGATGTATTCGCCAATTCAAAGCTGTTGCAACAATAAGCAATATTTGACCAATACCTAATTTGGCCATCGGTGAAAACGTATCATGGTAATCCACTCCTTCAACTTAGGTGTACCCTTTCATCACAAGTCTTGCCTAAAACCTCTTTACTTGTCCATCAAGTTTAAATTTGATCTTATATACCTACTTATAACTTATGGCTTGCTTGCCCTTAGGTAAAGTAGTGAGCTCCCATATGTCATTGCATTCAAGAGCATCAATTTCACTTTGCGTAGCTTTTACCCAATCCATGTGTTTAGATGCTTTAAGATAAGAAGTTGGTTCTTGCATACTTACAACTTGAGCAAGTGAAACAAGATAATCTAATGTATACTAGGAAAATGTGTTTAAGTCAAAAAGAGGGTATTTAATAGTAGAATTATGAGACATATGTGCTGAATGCACATTAGCAGCATTATGACTATGAGAAGGAGTAGTGGAAATAGAAGTAATATATCGAGATGATGAGGAAGAAATAGTAGGATCTAATGATTGCGAGGATTGTGGAATAAAAGAAGTAGTATTCGAGCCATAAGAAATGTGAGGATGAGAAATAGCATTAAGATCAAAATTGGAATCAATGGCAGTAAGATCTTTAAAAGGAAAGATATTCTCACGAAATAGCACATCTCTACTATGAAATATGATTTGATCAATAAGATCAAAAGTTTGTAGCCTTTTTGTCCTTATAAATAGCCTAGAAATACACATCTATGCCCCTTTAGTTCAAATTTATCAATTTTGGATAAATGATGCATGGCAAAACAAAGACACCCCAGAGTCTTGAGCTATGAATAATCAAGGAGAGTATCATAAAGCATCTAATAAGGTGTATGGCCATATAGGATAGAGGAAGGCATTTTGTTAATAAGATGGGTAGTTGTAGGATATATTCACTCCAAAATTTCTTAGGTAAGTTGTCTTGTATACATAGAGCCTAATAACTTTCAAGCAAATGGTGGTGTTTATGTTCTATTCTCTTATTCTATTGTGGTGTATAGGTTAAGGATTTTTGGTGAACTATTCTAAAGATATTAAATAAGGACTAACAATGTATCGAAAGAAACTTAGAGCCATTGTCATTGTGGATGTATTTAAGAACCATAGAGAATTGATTCCTAATGTATCTCAGAAAATTAGAGAGCACTGACATTTCTAGTTGAGCATATATGTCCATGTGCAACAACTATAGTCATCCAATATAGTTAAAAACAACTCGGCACCAATAATAAGGGGTTCATGATATGGACCCCAAATATCAATGTAAAGAAGATGAAAGGCAAAAGGAGAATGTGTATTACTTCTGGTAAAGGAATGTCTATGAAGTTTATCTTCACAACAAACATCATAAAAGAAATTGGAAAAATCAAAGTGTTTGCACAAAGGTAAAAGTTTCATCTTAGCAACAAACAGATGGCTAAACCTGGCATGCAATAGACACAAGGAATGTTGTTTATCTTTGGTAGTAACAACACCACAAGATATAGCTTTATTCTTATCAACCAGCTCTAAAGAACTTCGTATAGCTTCACATTGTAACACATAAATGCCTTGATAAGCTAGGGGTATGGCATAGATTTCATTAGTTAGTGTTAAACTTGAATTGATTGTGACTGAACCAACAATATCCACAAGTATAATACTTCCATCAGGTAGTTTGATAGGTATTGGTCTAGAAAGAACTTGTTTATTAGCTAGTAAAGAAGGAAATGGGGTCATATGATCACTTTCTCTTGAATCAACTATCCAAGATCTAACTCTTCTTGAAACAGTAAAACATGAAACTAAATGAATACTTACAAAATCAACAAAGTTGCCTGCTCCAATAGCTTCTCTTATTCTACTCTTTTCATCTACTTTAACTCTTCCGTTCATCATTTTATAGAACTCCTAACACAATGCTTGTACCACATCAGGTTGCACAACATTAGTAGCACTAGCTATTTACTTATCATCTTGCTTAGAAAATTGCTCAAAAGGAGTAGCAAAGTTAGTATAAGTTCTATCCATAAAACAATATGAAGCACTTGCCTTGTTTTTGTTTATCCTCCTCCCTTTGTACCACTTTGGATACCTAATAATCTAGAAACATTAATCAATGTTGTGACCATCACCCTTATAATGCTTACATACAATCTTATTACCTACTGATTTGATCTTCTTCCTATCAGTACCAACAGTTCTAACATTAACTTTAGTAGCATATAGAACTAATACATCAAAATCCCTTGTCCATGAAGTGGTGATTTATTTTTGTTTCTCAACTTACTAAACTAGGTAAAACATATGACCCACATTCAATAAAGGATCCATTGATAGAGTGTGATTATGCAGACTTTCATAGGAATCAAACAAGCCCATTAGAAATTGCATCAACCTACTTTGCATCAACCTACTTTGCATCTCATATTTAGTAAGTTTCTCCTTAAACTCACAAGTACATAAATCATACAAACAACTTGGCATCCCATTCATAGATTGCAATTCATCCCATAACTTCTTCAATTTATTGAAATAAACCACAATCGATGCATTTCCTTGCCTAAGATTACCAATTTCATGTTGTATCTTTAATACGAGTGGACCATTAGAATGTCCATAATAATCTTTCACCTCATTCCATAGGTTAAAAGCAGATTGAGAGTATAAGAAGTTTTGAGGCATGTCACTTATCATAGGATTCAAAATCTAACTCCTAATTATGAAATCACATCTCGTCCATTTGATGAAATCTTATAAATCTTCATTATGTTTTTTCAATTGAGCCATCTATAAAACTTAGTTTCAATTTTGTGCCTAAGCTAATTTTAATCAATCTACTCCATGAAGGGAAACTAGATCCATTAAAGATGATGTTTCTAATTACCATAGAAGGAGAAAGAAAAAGTGAATAAGCAATTGACATATCGGCAATATGGATTTGATTGTTCATGATTGTTTGTTCGTGATCTCAATCATACAACTAAATGAAAGGAAAACTATAGGTTAGTACTTGAGCTCTAATACCAGGAGGAAAACCTAATCTAATCTAGTTTGTAATCAATACTGATGACCATTGTTATTCGGTAGTAAAGCATTGATAGTCGAGAGCAGAACAATAAGAATGAAAATGAATGGAAGTCTCAAATCTATTAAGTGTAATCAAAGTGTATATATACATAAGGAAAGTTCTTGTAACTAACTCTATGGGTATAAATAGAAAATATACATAATATTCACACGAAAACCCTAACTAAGGTACAATCAAAACTAATTATCCATAATTTAATCAATAACCTCCAAATACATAAGTTTATCAAAGTAACAACATGACACAAAAACATTATTTTGTCAATTATAACCACTTCAAATACATTCATAAATACATTGTGAAAATAAGAAGAAGAGGAAAGAAATAGTTAAAGAAGTTACATTTCTTTGAAGACAAATAAGTGGTGAGGGGAGAGAAAAATATGCCATTAAGTCAAGAGATGGAGCGAGACAGAGAGTTATAGGAGGAGGGTTTTGAGTCCATAGTGATAGAGAGAAGACGTGGGGTAAAATGAAGAGGAAAGAAATTTTTAGGATTTGGGGAGTAGATCAAATATTTGGAGTCTAAATTTAAAATAAATAAATACAAAGAGGAGGAGATTGGTTAATTGCAGTGACAAAATAATAGGATACAAAACCCCATTCAATTGAATGAAAATTAATTTCAATAGGAAAAATTATGAAACAACCTTATTACATTATTAAGTTTTAAAAAGGAAAAAATTCATGAATTGCAATGAAATCATAAGTATATAAAGAATAAAAAAACAAATGTTGTGAATGTTTGATGATAGTTTCTTTCTCTAAATAATATCATTTTTGGGGATTTGGGTAATTTATAGTATTTAATTGCCAATAATTTTTTTTTTTAAGTTGTTAGTGGCAAACTTTTTTGTCCAAGTGCAAAATTTTTTATGGGGAGAAAGCTCGAGGACACAATGTCAAACTTTTTTGCTTATTGGCTACCAAACATCACTACTCTCATTTAAAAAAAAAAATGAAACATGCTCTATCAAATAAAGTTTGTCAGATAAGTTGGCGACAGTAGGTTAAATTTGAAGTAGTAACTTTAGCACGTTCATACGACATGGGTAATAGGAGTAGGTAGTTTAACGTGCTCCGAATTTGGTAGGTAATGGCAATTGACCAAGTTTCTAAGCTTTATCCTTCTATCTACTAGCCATTGTGGGCTATTATAGTTAGGTAGCTCGCTTGGTAAGTTTAGGTTGAGGTTGGCTATGAAGATAACCAAGCTGAATATTAGCTTACTAGGCTGGGTCATGAGTCTAAGCAAGTTGACATGGGCCTAAGGGATCTAGTGTACTCCTACATCTGACCTTTAGATTGGATGCAGCAAAATGTCATCATGGTACACTTCAGCAAAATGTCATCCTAACTCAGACTCCTGCATCCGACCTTTAGATTGTCGAGTTCTGGCTTCTGACTTATCTACTGTACTAACAACTTACTTTTAGCAAAATGCCCTAGTGTACCGACCCTATAGTAGCATGCTATCCGTCCAAACCTTTTCCTAACATTGTATTATATTCCTTTTGTTTGTTTGTTTGTCATATTTACCCTTTTTGGCTTGTATTATGCATCTTTATTTTGTATTACCCTTTTTGTAATTCCATTCCTTCTTTTGTTGTCCTAGGGACTTACTATAAATAGTCTCTTATCCATTTCCTTCACTGTTTCTTGTAAGAAAGCCTCTTTAAGTTACAATTCTCACATTCTTATCTAATCTTACTAGTAGCTCGAGGTTACTAACAAGTGGACGTTAGTCCTTTGCTTATGTATCATATCAAACCAAGGCTAAATTGTGTTGTGTTCAATGGTATGTCATATTTGATGAATAGCTTCACAAAGCTATTAGAAATTCTACCCCTTTCCATTGCCTTTTCTTCAATATCTCAAAAGACCCATCTTCAACCCTACTATAAGCCCTAGTGATAACTAAGCTCCTAGGTATATCATGTTATCTTCATATCAGAGCTTAAGGTTGCGACCAAAGAGGTAAGTAGTAGCATTGTAAGACTTTATTATAAGTGTTATATATACTTCGTTTTCCTTTGTTCTTACTACTGTTACATACAAGGTTGTTAAAGCTTTGTATAAAAAAGTATTTAGTAATGTTGTGTGGAATCCCTTGTTGGTTTCTATTGTCATTGAGATTTTGTTGTGGAAATGTCGAATCTAAGTCTATAAGGGGAGATAGGTGATGTTGAGATTGATGTACCTAGTTGAGGTCGTATCTAGGAACAAACTCCTTGAAGTACTGAAGATCAAATTTAGAACCTCATCACCAGTGTTACCAACTTGGTTGTAACAGTATAGAGGTTCATAGATGCATGACATTAAGGTAGAAATGTTGAGTATGGTTAAGGCATGTAGGATAGACCAAGAGGGTAGGGTTAGAAATCCGAACTCCCAATGTTGTGAATGTACCATAAATGCGACCTATTCGGGCTAAAGGACTCGTTTAATGGAGACTTAAGTTAGAGGAAGTTGAATGAGAAGAAGAGGATGAACAATTCCAAGACTTTGATGAGCAAGAAATCCGAGCACCTAAAGGAACTAAGAATGTTAAGGTTCAGGTTCCAAGCTTCTCTGGAACAAGTAGTACCAATGAATATATTGATTGGGAAGAAAAGATTGAGAAAATATGATTATGAGGATGTAGTGTGCATTCGCATAGTTGTTTTAGAGTTTTCTAGGCATGTAGCAATTTGGTGGAAAAAGGTACAAGCTACACGTTAACAAGCCTAACATGAGATAAGAACTTAGAATGAGATGAAGTGAGTTTTGAGGAACAAATTTGTTCTCGAACATTATGAATAAGACACTTTCCAATATCTTTGAAAGCTCAAGTAGGGTAGTCGAATTGTGGATGAGTATGTTCAAGAGTTTCAATTGTTGATGATCAGATGTGATGTTGACAAACAAGAATCTAAGACTATTACTAGATTCCTATCTAGCCTATGACTTAAGATTGGGAACAAGTAGAAGTGCAAAGGATTAAGACTATAGAGGAAACTATTCGAATAGCTTAGAAAGTCAAGTAGTAGAGGCGAAGTTAGCTTAGCCAAGAATCGAGTAGCCAACCTCACCAAGCCACCCTATCTCTAGTAGACTTCCCTATAGTTCTAAGGCGGACAGATATGGACCACTTCCAAGCCAACCTAGTGATAGCTAAAGTAAGGCTGAGGCTAAGCAGCTTGAAGTTAAGAAAGACATTAGCCAAAGATCAAATGCTTCAAATGCATTGGTTTTGGACATGTAGTTAATCAATGTCCAAATCGACATGTGATGACCATCAAGGGCAAAAAGGCATAGTTTGAAGTAGAAAGTGCTACTGAAAGAGAAGGGGAAGTAGATGTTAGGTACTTACTAGATGAGTTCCAAGAAGATCTTGAAGCCTTCACCTAACCTGGATTTGGAGAATATTGTATGGTTGTCAGGAGAGTTCTTAAAGCTGACATTACCAAGGAGAGTGCATAGAAGGAGAATCTCTTCCGCACTAATTGCCGAGAAAGCAGTAATGTATGCTCTAATTATTAATAGAGGAAGTTATACTAATGTTATGGCACAAGGAGTAGTATGTGGCCCAAAGTTGTTGACCTATCCTTACCCTAACCTTATAAAGTTCACTGGCTGAATGACAAAGGTAGACTCCAGGTCACTAAGTGGGTGAAGGTGCCGATCTCCATTGGGGATAGGTATAAGGATAAGGTGTTATGTAACGTCCTGCTAATGTATGCTTCACACATACTTCTTAGCCAACCTAGGTTATTTGATTTGAGAGTACTCCATGATGGATACCGGAATACTTTCATGTTTTTGAAGGACGATAAGAAGGTTGTCCTCACTCTTATGTGCCCTAAGCTTAGGAATCACAGGATAAGGTCTCCAAGTCCCTATAAAAGAAGTCCTTGGTAATCTCTCAATTTGCATTCTCTAGGACTATCAAGTCAGAAGATTATGTCTTCTTGTTGATAAGAAGACTACTTAAGCTGAAAGAGGTCAAAACATTGCTAGCCGATGTGCAAGCACTGCTCCAAGAATATGTTGACCTATTTCTTGACAAGTTACCTAAGGGGTTAACCCCTATTAGAGTTATTGAGCATTATATCAATCTCCATCTTAGAGCAACTCTACAAACCAACTTGCCTATAGGCTTAATCCCAAGCAAGCAGTTGAGCTTAAGAAGCAATTGATGAGTTGATTGACCAAGGATATGTTAAGGAAAGCATGAGCCCCTATGTTGTACCAATTGTTTTAGTACCAAAGAAGGATGGCTCCAGATAGATGCGTATTGACAATCGAGCTATCAACAAATCTCTATCAAATACAAGTATCTAATACCCTGACTGGATGACATGTTAAACGAACCACATAGTGTACAGATCTTTTTAGAAGTAGAGTTGAAAAGTAGCTACCACTAGATCAAAATGAGACTTGAAGATGAGTGTAAGACAACTTTCAAAACGAAGGACTGTCTCTTTGATTGGTTAGTGATGCCTTTTAGACTTACAAATGCACCGAGCACTTTTATGTGACTCATGAATCATGTCCTAAGATCATTGATTGGTAAGTGTGTTGTAGTCTATTTTGATGACATTGTAGTATATAGTACCGATCTCTTGTCTCATGTCAAGCATTCGAGAGCTATTTTCGATATTCTTCGAGCTGAACACTTGTTCGGCAACTTGAAGAAGTGTATATTCTATCATAATAAAGTTGTATTTTTTGGGAATGTTGTATCTGATGCAAGCATCTAAGTTGATGAAGAAAAGGTTAAAGCCATCCTTGACTGGTCAACTCCAACCTGTATAGCAAATATAAGGAGCTTTCATGGTTTAACTTCATTTTATTGAAAGTTCATTCAAAATTTTGATACTATGGTTGCTCCATTAATCAAGATGACTAAAAAGAACTCCGAGTTTAGGTGGCCAGAGAAAGCTTAGAGGAGTTTGGAGGAGATCAAGTCTAAGTTAACTTCTACCCTAATGCTTACATTGCCAAACTTTGATAAAGTCTTTAAGTTAAAATGTGATGCCTTAGGCGTATACATCGATATTGTTCTCATGTAAGAGCGCTGACTTATTGTGTACTTTAATGAGAAACTCACTAGAGCTGTACTAACTATTTTGTGTACAATAAGGAATTTTATGCTCTTATCCAAGCTTTTTAGTACTGGCAGCATTACTTGCTACCTCAGGAATTTATCATCTATACGGATCATGAATCCCTTATGCACCTGTGAAGTTAACAAAAACTTTCCCAACACCATGCCAAGTGGGTAAAATTCTTGGAAACTTTCTACTATGTGATTAAATACAAGAAAGGAAGTCTTAACAATATAGTTGATGCCTTATCATGTCGACATGTGCTTGTTATGACCCTATAAGCTCGGATACTTAGATTTGGCACTCTCCTAGATCAATGTGAGCAAGATCTGTACTTTGGACCTACAGTGGTTAAATGTAATTGTAGAGGAGTTGTGGATGGCTTTTACTTGAACCAAAGGTTTCCGATGAAGAGAGGACGTATGTGTGTACCAAACACTTTAGCCTCAACAACTACTAGTTTGGGAAGCTTACGCAGGAGGCTTAGCTAGTCATTTTTGGAAAAAGAGAACACATGAATCACTAAAAGAGCACTTCTATTGGGCAAGAATGGTGAAATATGTGCATAAAGTCTTAAAATGGTGTGAGGTATGTAAGTGAGCTAAAGGATAGAAGGAACCCTATAAGGTGTACACACCTTTGCTAATGCCTAATTGGCCCTAGACTGACCTAAACATGGATTTCATGCTTAGACTATCTTCAACAGCTTGGAAGCATGACTCCATCATGGTAGTGATTGATTGGTTCAACAAGATGAGCTATTTCATTCCCTTCTAAAAGACTTATGATGCTTTATATGTTGCTAACTTCTTTTTGTAGGAGATCATGTGGCTATACGGAGTCCTTAGAAGTATTATATTAGATCGGGATACAAAGCTTACAAGCTTCTTCTAGCAGACCTTATGGAAGAAGCTCAGCATTAAGTTGATGTTCTGTACTTCTTGTCACCCCCAAACAGATGGTCAGATAAAAGTGGTGAATAGGACGGTTGGTAATCTACTACAAGCTATTGTTGGGAAGAATCTACATGATTTGAATTTATGCCTTCTCATCACCGAGTTTGCCTACATTCTTCTACCTATAACTTAATAGGAAGATTACCCTTCAAGGCTATCTATGGACGTAACCTGACCTTACCATTGGACATGATTGCTAGCCTGACCTTTAAAGGAGAAAGTCAATCTAACCTACAAAGTATCAAGGAATTCAGAGACTACATAAGAAGGTTGCCGAGTAGCTTGCTAAAACAGTGGCCTAACAACAAAAGCAAGGAAACAGAGATCAAAAGAGCATTGTTTATAACCAAGAGACATTGTTTAGGTTCACCTTAGTAAAGAGCAGTTTCTAAGAAAGAGAATGAACAAGTTATCACCTAGGTCAAATGGTCCTTCTAAGGTTTTGAGATAAATCAAGACAATGCCTATGAGCTAGAATTACCAAAAAGGATATTGAGTATCTTTGACCTTTAACATCTCCGATCTAATGCCCTTTGTACTAGAGGAGGAAGCCGACCAAGATTTGAGGGCAAATCTTTAACCCCACCCCCCGAAGAAGCTAATGGACTACCAACCTTAGGACCTCTTACCCAAGCTCAACTTAAGGGATTGCAAGGCTTAGTTAGACATATGCTAACTCCTCAAACAACCCCAAACAAGCATTGTATTAGGATGGACTATGGTAGAGTTCTTTGCAAGATCAGCTCAGTTAAACCTTACTTTACATTAGGGACCCTGATACTAAGCTCCTAGTATAGACTCTTGCATTTGACCTTTAGATTATGGAGCTCTAACTGCTGACTTGATTGACCGATCTATTTACTTCACTAATAGCTTAGTTTCCATACAATGTTATCCTAGTATACGAACTCTATAGTAGTACGACACCTATCCAAACCTTTTTCTAACATTGTACTATATTCCTTTTGTTTTTTTGTTGTATTTATCCTTTTTAGCTTGTATTAGGCATCTTTATTTTGCACTACCTTTTTGTAATTTCGTTCATTATTTTTGTTACCTTAAGGACTTACTATTAATAGTCCCTTATCCATTATACCTAGAATCAATTAGTTTTTCATTTAATGAATATTCCCTTCATTGTTTCTTGTAAGAGAGCCTCTCAATATAATAATATAGGACTTTTACGATGGAATGGTTAAGGCAGTTTTTATTTTCATTACTAAGAAAATAACATGGTTCTTTTATGGCCGTACATGGAGCTGTTTTATTAATTTGCCTCTACGTAAAGGCAATTTATAGTGGTGAAAATTAAAACCGCCCCTATGTGGGTGGGTTAGTTAAAAAAAAAAAGGTGCCTAAATTAGAAAAACCACAAGACAATCAAAAGAATACATGAAAGAAGAGTCAAACCCTATTATTTTTTCCTCACTTAATCTCCACTCTAATCTACCTTACAAACTCTATTCTTTCCCTCTCTCAATCTCCTCTCTACTATTTACTCTCTTGTTTTGTTTGATTTTTCAAAATTGAGTAAGTGAAAATTCTAATTCACTCCTTTATTTTTTTCTTGTTAGGGTTTTTGAGTTTGGTGTATGACAAGGCAAAATGTAGCGAAATCAACTACGATAAGGTTTGTTTTCATGACTCTTTCTTGTTTAGTATTTCCATTATTTGGGTTACATTATGCTATTTAACTTGTATAATTAGGTAATGGTGGACCCATCACTTTCTCTTTAAACTTTAGATGTATTCTATTTATTTTGGTTCCATGGTCCACATATTGTCAAATTTCTATGTTTCCATAAGCAAATACAACAGTAGAACATGTGGGTCAACAAAAGAATCAATAGGTCTATTAAATATACTTTCCTTTGGCCACTCAAAGCATTAAGCTATTTCAATTGACATTTTTATGTTCTAGATGTGCACATTCCTCCATGTAAGATATACCATGGGACCAATTATAAGTTACATTTTTTAATTTCTAAAATACTAGATGTTCTAACTACCTCAATGATCGCTTGAATCATTAAAAGCTTGCAAGGCATTTTGCAATTACATATATTACATATGTTGAATATCTCACGATGGTTAAGTTATTTAGGTTATGATTTTGTTTTCTTAGTTGGCACTGTGATCTCTCTATTTGGCTTGAATTGATGTTTTGTAAGGAGTTTAATATGTTATGATGGAACATATTCAGAGTTTAATATGTTCATTTTCTTTATTATGTAAAGTGAAGTAACTATTCAGAGTTTGCATACGTTTTGGAAATATCCTTGGGAACATGTTTAGTGTTTTCCTTTCTATAGAATCCCTTTGCCAAATAGCATTGGTGGCTAAATTGAAATAAAAGGAGATGGATCAATAGTATTACTTAAGCTGCACCTTCCTAATCCTAACGCTCAGATGTCTAAATTAAGCTACTTCCTTTTGTTCTTCTCATCCAATTAAATATAATTACTTTGTTTTCCTTTCGCAAAAAGCCTACCCTTGCGGGAAAAGGATAAAAAGGGCATGCTTGATATTGGAGATGCCTCTAATTTCTATAAAGTTATACAGTGTTTCTTAATCCCTGTCCTTTCCAATGATGAGGAAATTTTAAACCAACATCTCTGGGATATCTAGCAGCAATCTATTGTATTACCTTTTCAATCTTAGGGCTTCTTGTTTCCAGATTTTGAAGCTAATCCTCTTTCATATAGTGGTTCTAATGAAGCAGTTGATATATTAGCCTTACATAGAGGACAATTCCATTCAATCTGTTCTGTTTTCGGAGAGACTTCCACCTCTAACCACTTACAAATGTAGGGCCAACAATAAAGATGGCCACAGAAAGGAACAACGTGCTCATATGCTGTACCTAAACATATATTGCATTCAAAGCTACCACCAGAATTATCAAAAACTAGATTCTTTGATGTAGACCATTTCTAATTGAATGGGACATCCCCAAAACATGGAAGTGCATCTCTGTGTCCAAAATATTTCTTTCTAGAGCCAGCTTATCCGTTTCTAACATTGAAAGGAATATCTTAATATCTAGTAGATTCCAAGATAGAGAATTATTCAACTATCATTGCCTAAAAATATCTAAACTCAGTGAAGTTGGAAGCACAACATTAGAATCCAAAATGCTTAATCTTCTCCTATTTTAGCTTTGCAAAAGATTCTTTCTCTTTTTTCCCCCCATTTTTACGATAAACCTCCATAAAAGAAGTTAAAATCCGATAAAGAAGTGTAGAAACTGGAGATTCATCCCTTCAACGTTTCTCCAAACATGTCATTGTATAATTTCAAATCACTTCATTTTTGGGTTGGTTTTGGCTAAAGATTAGACTTGCCAGTCCGAGCAATCAAACAGTCTTTTATGCTCATAGGTAATAATATGTTACAGTTTTTCCTAGTATTTTTGCTTAATCTATAATCACCATGACTTTTTTTGATATTGGGTCAACTTGTTGATTTCTATTTCTTTTTCTTTACCTTTTTAGTTGCTTTTTGTTAACTTCTATTGATTATGCAGATTTCTGTTTAGCCTGTTCAGCAGCATATATCTATTGTATATGCAAGTGTTGTGATGACAATCAAACAGACATGAATATGTGCTGTATATTTCAAAAAGGAGAAAGAAATTATTAGATATATGAGGTAGATATCCAAAAAAAAAAAAAAGGTTAAATGATGGGGTCAGTAGTTGGAGGAAGTGATAAAAGAGTAGTTATTTGTAAATTTGAATGGGGTTACTATTGAACATTGTAATTAATGTAAGTCTTGAATAATTCTATAGAAGCATATTGGTGATTTGACATTTTAAAAAGTCGAAATGTTTTGGTAATTCGCAGTTAATTATAGTGGAATTATTGAAACAATTAGTTTGGTTGTGTTGATAATTGGATTTCACTCTAAAAAATTACTTGACCATTCGGCTACCAAGAAGATAACCAATACTAGTCTTGGCTAATGTCAACTATGGCTCAATCCACTAGATAGACCTTAAAGCCTAACTTGTTAATACTTCTGGTTTGAACTTAGGAAAGTGGCCCGAACAATTATGACCTAGTATGATCTCGTTACATAACCGCTCACTACTCTTATATTTTAAGTCTGTGCTTGATTACAAGATCTCCACATGGCCCACAACCAATGATTAACTACAATTTCAAACACTTGATGTTCGCCTATAAATATGGAAACAAAGCACTATAAGAACTCTCTTACGACCTTCAACTTTATACTCATTCACTTATCTCTCTAAAACAACTACTGACTTAGGTATCAAAGTGGCTACACTGGACTAGCCCTAATACCACTTAGCCTCTAGTGTTTTTGTAGGAATAAAGCTTTATTCCAAAATCACCTAACAACATTTCTCATCATTTGTTTATTCTTAACTTACCCACATGGCAAAAATAAAAATGACGAAAAGTGCGAGTGCTGAATCTTCGCCCCATCACCAAGTAGGAGGAAGTAAGCATACTGACGAACAGCATTTGGCTAAGTTGGAGCAACTTTGCATCAACTTAGCCAAAGAAAACCAAGAACTCAATAAAAAAATACGATGAGATCCTTAACCTTATCTAGAAAAAGTGTCTACCCAAGGCAAAACTAAGGATACAACAATAGTAGTGCCAAGAATAATGGTGATTTGATCCATTCTTTGAATTATCTAAAAAATAAGCCAAAGTTACACTTGGACCTTTAGCCCTTACTCTTAAGAAAAGTGACAAGGGAAAGCAACTACAGCAGGTGCACTATGCAAGACCTTCGCGTGTTAGCACCCCTGCTTTGACGAGTAAACAATTCCAAATAAAGAAAAGTCCTTTCGTCCTCAAAATTCTAAATGAAGTAATAGCATGGCACTTCAAGCTGCCACAATTTGAGACTTATGATGGATTGAGGGATCTCAAAAATCATCTTGAATAATACTGCACTTTAGCAAAGCTTCATAGCCTAAGTGATGTCGTAGCCTATTAGGCTTTCCCCTCAACATTGAGGAATGCGGCTAGTACATAGTTTAAACATCTGAAGGCACACACAATCTCGTATTTCGAAGATTTAGCATAAGTGTTCTTGTAACACTTCCTTGCAAGTAAGCTTCTGGTTAAGGATTCTTCTATCCTTAACACCATAAAACAAAAATCAAATGAATCCTTTAGGGACTATTTGACCTAATTCATGGCCGAGATGGTCCAAATTTTGATGTTAGACTTGAGCATTGCTCTCAATGTAGTGATTAATGGAGTTAAACCTCATTGAGACTTTTTTAAGTCTTTAGCCAAAAATAAGTTGAAAACTTTCACTGAGTTTAAGGCTAAAGCCGCGTCTTACATCCACCAAGAAGACAACATTAGAGCTTGGCGAGAGGCCAATCAGAGTAGAGGAGACCAAAAAGGGAACATGAAGAAGAATGCAAAAGATCGACTGATGATCAATGTTTCAAAGGACACAATGTCAAGAAAAAAAGGCTACGCATCCCAACAAATTCTATTCATATGCAACTTAATCGTCCAATTGTAGACATTTTCATGGAAGTGCGAGTTCAGAGGGGCGTGTTGCAATGGCTATAAAGAATGATAGGAAATCCTTTACAAGGGAATTCTAATAAATATTGTGATTTCCATCACGATAGAGGTCATAATACTGATGAATGTGTCCAGCTCAAGAACACAATTGAGGATGCAATCCAACGAGGGTATCTAAGTAAGTTTCTCACCACAATGCCGAGAATATTAAGTGACCAACTTAGAGGAGATACAACGAGCAAGAGAATTTTACGTGGCCTTCTTAAGTAGGGAAATATGTAGGAGATGGAAGTAGCAATAGAGCATTGAATGGTGTAATAAATACGATTGTCAGTGGAACTTTCACCTTGAGCCCGTTAAGCTCTTTAGGCTCGACTAACACTATACATTATATTTGTAATGTACAAGGCAAGAAGGTCAAGATTAACAATTCAATTTCTTTCATGGAAGAGGATTTTGAGGGCATTTAAAGTCCCTATGATGATGCACTCATAATTAGTGTGAGAATTGCCAACTTTAAGGTCAAAAAGATTCTCATTGACACCAAAAGTTTAGCAAATATTATTTTTCAACATGCTTTCAATCAAATTAGGCCAAAGATCAAAGCGCAACTAAGATCTTATAACTATGATTTATATGCTTTTAATAATCAACCCATTCAAGTCGCTGGAAGTCTCTCTCTCCCAATCAAGATTAGAGATGATGAGCACATTGTAGAAGATAAGGTAGATTTCCTTGTAGTTAAATGTTGGTCCTCATATAATATGAATGAGGCTAAAGATCAAAGCGCAATTGAGATCTTATAACTATGATTTATATGCTTTTAATAATCAACCTGTTTAGGTCACTGAAGTTATCTCTCTCCCAATCTAGATTGGAGACGATGAGTATGTTGTGGAAGATAAGGTAGATTTCCTTGTAGTTAAATGTTGGTCCCCATATAATATGATCATGAACCAACCATGTCAGCATTTACTTGGTATAGTCCCTTCAACTATACATCTCAAGGTAAAATTTTCCACTTATACTAGAGTTAAAGTATGTAAAGGAGACCAACAGTTAGCCAAATCTTTGTATCTAAGGGTGTTATAGTGTAAAGACATTTTTCAAGTTGAAAAATGTCCAGAACAAAAAATCAGTTGGCATAGAAAATGCCGAGGAAGACACAAAGGAAGTTCCATTAGCAAGTGTTCTTAAGAAGACAACAAAGATAAGGAAACCTTTACCAACGAACATTCTTCAAAGTTTGATCAACTTTTTATAGGATAACACCGATGTAGTTGTATGGTCTCCCTCGAATATGCTAGGCATCCCTAGAGAATTAATCACCTATAAGCTTCAAATTGATCCCAATGCAAAGATAATTCAGTAGAGGAAAAAGCATTTCGCTCTTGAACGGTAGGCAACTATCGAGGAATAAGTTTAAAAGTTGTTAAAGGTAGGGTTCATAAGGGAAGAGCCTTATCTGACTTGGTTAACAATTGTGTACTGGCTAAGAAGTTTAATGACAAAAGGCGCATGTACATAGACTTTATGGATTTGAATAAGGCCTATCCCAAAGATTGTTTACCCTTGCTAAGAATAGATCAAATGGTTAATTCAACTACCGAAAATGCCTTACTGTCTTTTATGGATGCATTTTCCAACTATAATCACATAAAAATGGATAAGGAAGATGAGGTTTGTATGACCTTTGTCACTAACTTTAGGATGTATTATTACACGATGATGCCCTTCGGGCTCAAAAACACCGACGTAACCTAACAAAGGCTTGTCACTAAAATGTTCAAGCCTTAAATTTATTGTAACATCAAAGTATATGTCGATGACATGACTATGAAAAGCACAATAGAAAATAAGCATCTTATCAACCTTAAGGAGACATTCGATACTTTAAAGAGATACAATATGAAGCTAAAATCACAAAAGTTTGTTATTGGTGCTACTTTAGGAAAACTTTTAGGATATATGGTCACCTGGCATAGCATTAAAACAAACCCAAAAAAGATCGATGCTATTTAGAACATGAGGTCCCCTTGCATAGTTAAGGAAGTTCAACAGCTAACTAGGTAGATAGCTGCCCTAAACAAATTTGTGTCAAAAAGTGTATATAGATGTATGGAGTTTTTTAAAGTCTTAAAGAACCCAAAAGAATTCCGATAGAATAACGAGTGTAGAAAGTGCTCTACAAGTTGAAGGAGTTTCTCACGTCACCACCAATACTCTTGATACCTTTTCCAAAAAAAAATTTGTACTTGTATTTGTCAATCAGCAGCCGAGCTCTTTCCTGTGTCTTGGTTTGAATAGAAAGCAAAGAACATTGATCGATTTATTATGTAAGCCATGTCTTATAAGGGCTAGAACACCGATATACAAAGATTGAAAAATTTGTATTGGTAATGGTTCTCTCAACAAGAAAGTTAAAGCCATACTTTAAGGCACATCAAATTATTGTCCTTATTAATCAACCTTTGCAACAAGCTTTACAACAATTGGATTCCTTAAGGAGGAGGATGAAGTATGCTTTGGAGTTTAGTGCATATGATATATAGTATAAACCCAGAACGGCATTAAAAGCACAAGTTTTGGCAAATTTTGTCGCTAAATTCACTGGTGAAGAGGATAGCATAGAGATGGTCGAGAAGCTAATTTAGAATTTATATGTCGATGGCTCGTCCACTAAAAAGGGATGTGGTACAAGCCTCATTTTGTAAGGGCCCCATAATGTGAAATTTAGTTACGCTTTGAAATTTGGGTTTCTAGCCAATAATAACGAGGTCAAGTATGAAACCTTGATTACTAGACTCAAATTGGCGAAAAAAGTTGGTGTCGAGAAAGTTGAGGTTTTTTCCGATTCATAGCTACTAGTGAATCAAGTCAAGGGGAGTTATGTAGCAAAAGAAGAAGTAATAAGCAAGTACTTGCTAATAATACAAAATCTTAAGGAAGAGTTTCAATCCTTTTCAATTAAGAAAATACCAAGAAGCAGAAACATTGTTGTCAATAAATTGTCGAAATTAGCCAATATAGTACTCCCTGATTTAAAAAATAAGCTCTTTATTGAGCATCTCCCCAATAAAAGCTTACAAACTACTAAGTAGAGTTATGAGTTGGCTCCTTGCCCAAAGGAGAAGTCTTTAATGGATCTAATCACAGACTATCTGAAGAATGGTGCTCTTCTTAATGATAACAAAGATGCTTAAAGGTTTATTTACCAAACCGAAAATTATACGCTAATTAATGACCAATTGTACAAATACAGCATTTCCCAATCGTATCTTCAATGCCTTCCATCAAAGGAAGCACAATGAATACTATTTGAGTTAGATGATAGTATCTATAGCAACAATGTGAAGGTTTAAACCCTTGGTTGACTATGAGAGAAGATGCAAAATCAGTTGTTTGGCAATGTCCACAATGCTAGAAACATGAAGCACTAAGCCATGTGCCTTCTACAAAACTGCATAGCCTCACTAGCCCTTGCCCTTTGCCTAATGGAGATTGGACATGCTCGAACCATTTTCAAAGTCTACAGCATAGCGAAAATTCGTCATAGTTGTCGTAAATTATTTCCTAAGTGGGCTAAAGACCTAAGTAGTGCCTACAATCACTAAACAGAAGGTCGAAGCTTTTGTTTTCAACTTCATCATATTGAGATTTAGGGTTCCTTTTATAATAATCACTAATAATGGACCACATTTCGATAATGATAAGTTTCGAGCATTTTGTGAGTAACACAGCATTCATTTGAATTATATTTTAGTGGCTCATCCTCAAACCAATAGGCAAGTAGAAGCTGTTAATAAGATCATCCTGCATAGTTAAAAGAGGAAAGTTGACTAAGTCAAGAGTGAATGGGCTGATGAGTTGCTAAGTGTTTTATAGGGATATGGGACTACCCACAAGACTTCAACTGAAGAAATACCCTTTAGAATAGCATATGGCTTGAAAGCCATCCTGCTGATTGAGATGGATCTACCCAATCTTTGTACACAAAACTTTGACATAATGGCTAATCAAGTTGTCCTTATGGCTAATTTGAATACAATTGAGGAGATAAGAGATATTACAAGGAAGAAAGTACTACATATCAATACAAAGCAGCCAATTACAATTAGAAGGTAAAACATAAGGTGTTTCGACTTAAAGATCTAGTTTCTAGAAAATTAGAGGCAACTAGTGTACGAGAGAATCAAGGGAAGCTCAACGCAAATTAAGAGGATCTTATTAGGGTCCAAGAAGTCGTAGGCGATGGGGCTTATCGACTAAAAAGGTTAGATGAGACAATCATCCCTTAGGCATGGAATGTCGAGAATTTGAAGCTTTATTTTGCTTAATTCCTTTGCAATTATGGTTTGTTTCTATTTCCATTCTAAAGGTTGTAAGGTGATGGCCTACATCTTGTTTAAAGTAATGAAATGTTCGTTTCAAGTTTATGAGTATCTCTACTTCCCATCGTTTTCATTCCCCATCAATGCATGATTAATGAATTAATGAAGTTCTACCTATACAATGAACGAACTAATGTTTAATAAGCTCAAACCTATAATGGCTAATGAGCTTAATAATTATCGACGAGTAATGTCAATCATTCTTTAAAAATATGCTGAGAAACTAGAGAATAAACTATATTATGCTTTTAATAGGTAATCTCACAACTAAGGAAAAAAAACACTAATATACATCTTATATGGCTAACGAATGCTATGTTTACGAAAAGACATCTAACATACACATGAAATAAAATGTGCTAAAAAGAAAGAACATGCATGTGAAATAAAATGTGTCAAAAACAAATAACTTCCGTGTGAAATGAAACATGTTGAAAATAAAGGGCATAAACACCAAACATCTCATTACAATAAAAGGTCAACATCCCGACCATATTATTTCCATACAACATTTATGAAAATCAAGTATAAATTAACTTATCATCTTAAGAATCTAAAACGTTCTCGTTCTTAGATTAGGCAAAAGCATTGTCTTAATTAGAAGAAGATAGGACCTTCTGGGAGCTTACTTTTTTTTGGGCATTAGGGGTTATGGAGCAGGTGGATGTCTCTTTATGAACATAGGGGGTCTCCTTAGATGGCTGCTCCTCATCATCGATAGGAATTTCAATATTGGCTTCATCATTATCGCCCTATTCTTGAACTTCTGTCTTTACTTCTTTGTCGACTTCTTCATCGCTACTACTAGCAACATTATCAACCACGTTAGCAAAGTCTAAGCATGATAGATCATATTCAGGGTGAACCTTTAAGATCTCTTTTCTCCCCTATTGGACCCCATACAAAAGCTTCTTTCAAAGCAATTTCTCATACTGTCGACTGGGAGTCACATTTTGTAGTACTTCCTCCATAGAGGGCTTCTTTTTTTCCACCTCCTCTAATTCGACAACACGAGTCTCAAGCGTAGAGCCATTTGTCTCCAATTCCTTTATTCACATCCTTAACCTGTCCTCATCACTCATCAAGGTTATTGTTCATCCTAACCCGCAACATTCCTCTTGCTTTTTACGAAACTCCTCTTTTAAGTCCTTGACCTTCTTATATAGCTCTTCATTAACTTAACCTTGAGGCTAGAAACTTCATTAGCCACTAAGGAATGTGCCAACTTCTTAATAAAAAGCTCGTCTTGCAATTTCCTAGCCTCTATCTCAGCCTTAATTCTCACATTCTCAACCATGACAGTTTGAGCCTTTGAGGAGTTATATGCCTCCTTAACCTTCTACAATAAATTAACAAAGCCGAATAAATTATTTGCTTCCAAGCAAAGTGACAAAATGTAAATATTACCTTCTTCATTTCTATCTTAGCTTTGCTTAGAGCCATCAAAACATAACTACTAACTTCCACATGAACAAAATTGTATCAACAACGAAACATGAGTTGTACACAAAAAGTTAATTGTTACTTACATCATACAACTTGGCGGCAATATGACCTTTATTACAACCACCCACTTTATTTACATCTTTCTTTACTCCCTCCATCAAAGCTAAGGACTTTATCTTATTGCCCAAGGCCAAATCAGTATGCAAGATATTTTAGCTCCGATATGGCATGAAGTATTCGCCTACTTTACAGTTGGGGACAAACTCAACAGAACTGGGGCCAATAGCTTTATTTCTCAAAGCCTCTTTCATCTTCTTATCCAAGGCCTTAAATTTCTTATATGGAGGTTGATTCGCAAGATCTTTTCCATCTCTCTTTCTGACACTTGGCTTAGCATTTTCTTGAGGAGAAACCTGGGTACTGTCAACACCAACAATTTCTTGACTAAATTCTCCTGGCTCATCCTCCCTAAGAGTGTTTATTATCAAGGGAACCATCTCAATCTACGTGGTACTAAGAGTCTCCGTCTATACAGCATCAATAGTTTCCATCTACTTTAGTTGTTGCTCCTTGACAATGGAAGGAGTTCCCTTCCTCTTTTGAATGGTAGCCTCCTTCGCAACTTTCACTTAAGAAGTCTTTTCCAGCGCAAGTAGTCAACTAGTAGGGGCTTTAATCACCGTATGTTTATCAAGCTTTAGCTTTTCGGCCTTTGCTTAGGCTAGCAGTTTAGTAGGATCCACATCACCTATACCCATGTTTGCCTAAGAAGATAAGAGTGTTATAAATAGGAAAGAGAGAAAAATAAAAAACTTACAAGGTTCATACCAAGTGAAGCTTAAAGGAGACCATTCTCCCCTTAAGTCACGAGAACGATTTTTCTCTTGTAGCTTTACTTAACATGACGATTATACTAACGCCTACCTTCTTTATTAGAAAAGAGTGGATCCCCACTCTTGTATCGTTTTATTATTCTCTTGGCATCTTAGAAAAACATTTTATTCTTTCTTCTTTCATGAATCTTTTTAGTTGCAACAGCATCATTCGGCATCAAATCGATTTCTTTAGTGTGGATGGGTTCAATCCATTGGATCCAAAAATCTAAACCCCTGTCTGATTAAATGGAAACAAATTTATCATGCCACTTATGGATTTTGGACTTCAACCCATCCATGAATTTACAATCATACAAAGCTGTTGCAAAATACCATCCATTAGGCTACCTCCTTATTGTGAAGAAGTATCTGAATAGTTGGTTTGTGGCCCTAATCTCAATCTCTTCACAGATTATCTTGAATGCTATGAGAAGCCTATAAGTGTTTAGTGAAAACATACTTAGCGTAACCCGAAAATAGTTAAAGAATTGTTTTAGCAAAACAAAAAATGGGAAGTGTAGTCCAAAATCGAGGTATTTTAGATATATGTAGAATTCATGGTTTATTGGAAAACATACCCTCTCATCATCCCTTAACCTACGCAGATTCCATGTCTTGGGAAGAACTTGCCAATATTTATTATACTTTAAGACGAGTATACTAATAGCACCACTCACCACTCTATTCGAGGAATCACTATTATAAACTATATTTTTATACAAATACCTGGCAATAGATCTTTCTTCCCTATCATTTGGATAATTATCCATTAGAAGAGCGCTAATGCAAGTGAATTTTTCCCATCGCTCCATTATGCTATTTGCCAAACTACTTGACGAGCATGCTGAATCATTCCTTTTTCGAGGGGGGAGGAGAAGTAACCTTGGATACGATTAATTTAGAATATGAAAGTATAAGTCGACGAATGATGCTTCAAACCATACTTGATTGAAGTTGTACAAGAGAATCATGAACTAGATGAAAACTTGACAAATGAAATGTCGAAAGCAAATGAAAACTCTAAAAGTGGATATGAATGAGAAAAGAGTGAGAAATCTTTATTAGTATGGAAAAATCATTTATATATGAATAGTCTCTCCTCGTAACCCTAACACGCTTTTGGTAGGAATGCAGTTTTGATTAGACGGTCAAGTATGGATCAATGGCATGTGTTATGAGCTAGAAATCTAACGATTATCATGTTACTAACAGTTATTAGCCCCTGCAACATAATGATGGCTAGGATGATAACTGTTACGCTTGCTACAATAAAAAAGTGAATGGGCAAGAAAATTAAAAGACTGTAACCTTTTACTTAGGATATGATTCATCGAATTTCAAAATCGAAAATCAACCTACCTACATCACTTAGCATCTGGGAAACTCATTTGGTTCTTAACCATCCAACTGCCCAAACTAAGCATTAAGCTTTATTTACTCCCATAGTTGAATTTTCAACCATGGGAGTTACGGGGCAAATGTTAATAGTCGGATTTCACCTTAAAATGTTACTCAGCCATTTAGCTACTAAGAAGATGACTAATATTACTCTTGGCTAATGCCGATTAAGGCTCAGTCCACTAGATGGACCTTAAAGCCCAGCCTATTAATATGTTTGATTTGAACTTAGAAAAGTGGTGTGAACAATTACAATCTAGTATGATCTCATTACATAACTACCTACTACTCTTATATTTTAGGTATGTGCTTAATTACAAGATATCTATGTGGCCTACCACTAATGATTAATTGCAATTTCAGATACCTAATGTTCGCTTATAAATATGAAAACGAAGCATTGTAAGAACTCTCTTACGACCTTCAACTTTATACTTATTAACTTATCTCTCTAAAACAACTATTAACTTAGGCATCGGAAAACTAAGTCCGATACCACTTAGCCTCTAGTGTTTTTGCAGGAACAAATCTTTACTCCAAAATTACTCGACAATAGGTTATACTGGTAATATTAAGTTGTATCAATAGTTAAAACAAGCTTACGTCCAACGTAAGCTTGTGGAGAGCATTATAATCATGTAGATATTAAATGCTAAGACAAAATTAGTGATGTGTTTTCCTCTGGCTTTATAAATCCTCTTGTTTCTTCTATGCATTGAATTGGAACTAGATTACCACTAGCTACTAATAAGTTAGTGAAGTTTATGAACCTAAAATATTCATGTTTTGTTGCTTGGAAAGAGAGATCTACGGATGTCACTCTAATAAGGAGTCTAGTAAGAAGTCTCTTGAGAAACTTGTTAATAGTTAAAAAGAATTCTTCCTTTAAGACTTTCCAATATTGATTAGATATCCAGATAACGTTATTTAGTATGTTGGAGGTACTTATTGATACAAACCTTGCAAATTGTAATCACAATTTTTTAGACGGGGTGGGGAAAGAGAGATGTTGTTACATGATTAGAATGTGGTGTTTAGGTGTTCTATGGTGAGATCTAGGTATTACCAAGAGGAAAAGGTTTAACAACCAAATTTTTCTTATGGTTATTAAGCTTGACAAGTATGCTTATATTAATAATGTTAGATATGGTTTTCATTTTCAAAATTTCTTTCAACCCATGTCAAGTGCTTTTAATGTAATCTAGGACTAGGGCTTGTGACAGTTGCTATGATATAGTAGAAGGGAGATTTTTCACTCTATAAAAAAAGACTTCATTAGGAGTAATGCATGAGTCTTATTTAGATTTATGTAGACATATAGTTTTACATTATACTTTTGTAGATTAGTAAGAATAGTAAATATAGTAAACCTAGCACAATCCAATTTGAATGACTCTGACATAGGAAGCCCTAATTTTTTATATATGGTTCTCTTTTTTCTATGTATCACACATTTTATGGCACGGAGTTATTAAAATTGTAGGGTTATATCAATTCAATATGTGCTTATTGCATTGAAGGAAATTCACCAGTTATTGGATTGTATACCGTTCTTGTATTTGTAAAATGGTAGCAATGCTTATGCCTTGTAGTTAACTATTAGCCATTCAGTATATGCTTCATAAAATCATCCTTTTGGTTGGCTTGCTATTTATATCCATGTAGTTAAATGAGATAGGAATTTAGATATATTCCTCCTACAATGTTAGTCTTAATGCATTGATTCAATAACAAAGTCTTAACTTAAATACTTTGTTTAAGATCTTCATATAATATTAGAATAACAATTTTATTTTATCATTTTATTTAATCTATCTTTTAGAATGGTTAGGAGTTAGATGAATAAGCCTAGAACCAATATTGAGTACAGAGAAGGAATCTAAGAGTTCCTTAAGTTTACATTTTGTAAATCAACTTATGATGGAAAGATTTTATGTCCTTACATAAAATGTGTCAATCATTCTTTACAAACATATGATGATGCTCGAGTGCATTAATTTGTGATGATATTCTAAAAGGATATACTTATTAGATTTCTCATGGGTAAGCGCCATTGAGCAAAGTTATTACATCCAATTCGTCTCTTCCTAACTCTCATACATTAAGAACTACACCTAAAGAGCAATGTAATTCAACACGTATGAATCCATGGGGGACATATGACATTGTAAGATTATTGAATGATGCATTTGGTATACATAATCAAGAAAATGATGCGGTAGGTAATCAACAAGTCGAGACTAAATGATTTGATAATAATGAACCACTTGATAGGGGTAATGATGCTTTCCTAGGACTTGATATAAAGCATGATGCAAAAGGACCTAGTCATGGAATAAATAAGTTCCTTAGACTGCTTAAGGAATTTAGTGATGAATTATACCTCAAGTGCCTCATATCCTCAAGGCTATCTTGCATTTTACATTTGTACCATTTAAAATCTTTGAATGGGTAGTCAACTAAATCATTAAGCATGCTACTTGAATGTTTGGGTGATATACTCCTACAAGTCGTTATATTACCAAGATCCCATTATAAAGTCAAAAATATTATTAATGTTAGGTTTGGGCTATGAGAAAATACATGCTTGTCAAAATAATTGCATATTGCTTCATGGTACTAGAGCAAACTTAGATGCTTATACTATTTGTAGTTCATCATGATGGGTTTTATAGAAGAGAAAAGATGTAAATTGTGAAAATGGTTCAATTGCTACTTCTACAAGTAAAAGGAAAAGGCCAGTAAAGGTGTTAAGGTATTTTCCTTTAACATCAAGGTTGCAAAGGCTTTATGTTTAAAAAAATAAATAAATACAACAAACTTCAAGTAATACATGATGGCATGAGGAGGGATGCAAGAAGGATGGATTATCAAGACATGTTGCTAATCGAGAAGCATGGAAGGCTTTTGATGTTCATCATCCTAATTTTTCATCAAATTCTCTCAATGTAAGACTTGCTCTTCGTAGCAATGGATTTAATCCATTTAGGACAATGACTACAACATATAGCACATGACCAATTGTGTTGTCTACTTATAATTTTCTGCCTTAGATTTGCATGAAACAAACCTCTCATTTTATCAATGATAATTCAAGGTGAGAAAAGCCCCAACAATGATATAAATACTTATCTAAAACCCTTAGTAGAAGAGTTATTGCATTTATGAGAAGGTATTGAAACTTATGATTCTTTCATTCAATAGACTTTTCATATGCATATTGCACTAATGCGTACAATAAATGACTTTCCTACTTACGGAAACTTCTCTGGTTGGAGTACTAAAGGAAATTTGCCTGTCCTATATGTGTTGAGTCTATAGATGGGAAATGGTTATATAGTGGGGGGAAACATTACTACATAAGCCATTGTCGTTGGTTACTAGAAGATTATCCATTCTGTTACTAAAAAGACATTTTGATGGAAAAGAGGAGATGAGATCAGCAACTAAAAGAGTACCCAGAAGTGACATGTTAAGACAACTTAATAGTGATCAATTTACTTTAGATAAATTTATAAAACCTAAAGTGAACAAAGACGAAAGAAAGAGGTTTAATGATGAGAACACAGAATTGGAGCTTCCTATGTTAAGTAATATAAGTGAGAAATCTAACAATCCTAATAATTGGTGGAAAAAAAGAAGCATTTTTAGAACATAGAATTGGAGCTTCCTACGTCAAGTAATATGAGTGAGAAATCTAATGATCCTAATAATTGGTGGAAAAAAAGAAGCATTTTTTTTAAGTTGCCTTATTGGGAGCATAGTTTATTGTATCACAACCTTGATGTGATGTACGTAGAAAAAAATGTGTGTGACAATATGATTAGAACTTTGTTGAATCTTGATACAAAATCAAATCATAATGTAAAAGCACGTCTTGACTTGGTAGACTTGGCATTAGACTAAGTCTACACCCTTAAGCAATTGAGAATGGTAGAAGACAATTATCACTTGCATGCTTTACAATGACTACAGAGGTGAAGGAAGCTTTCTGTGAAATTCTTAAAGATGTAAACATGCCAAATGGATATTCATTAAACATATCAAGATGTGTTAATGTGAAAGACTACAAAATTGTAGGGCTCAAAAGGCATGATTCTCATATATTAATGAAAACCTTCTCTCAATTGCATTAAGGGCATGTAATCTATCTAAGCAAGTAACTACAATGGTGATAGAATTGGCCACATTTTTCAAGGTATTATGTTCTAAGGTGTTAGATCCCGATGAGCTTGATAAGCTGCAAAACCATATTGTCTTGAATCTCTATCAAATGGAAAGGATGTTTCTTCCTTCATTCTTTACCATTATGGCACACTTAATAGTCCATCTAGTAGAAGAGGCAAAGCTTGGTGGGCCTGTGCATTATAGATGGATATATCCATTTGAGAGGTATGATATCAAATCAATTTTACTTAATTGATTTAAATATTTTGTTCAAGTGAGTAATATTTGACTCAAATATTACATTTAGGTATTTTGTTCATCTAAAATCTTATGTTCGTAATAAGGCTCAATCGGCAAGGTTGAAAATATATATCCATAATCGACCGTTAGGGAACCCTAACGCACCACCAAATATGGCTTGTTCAGAATACATGTTCTTTAACACAAGTACTCCAATAGGCAAGGTTGAAAATATTGTGCTAAATAGCAAGACATTAATTCAAGCACATCGTTATGTGCTTCAACATTGTGATCAAATTGAAACATTTCATCAATAAGTACACATAAATATATACATATTATTGAAAAATATTTGTATATATATTCTATTCATTTTGGTATTATTACTTTATTTAGGCAATTTTTTTATATAAAAAAACCAAAACATCATCAATATGGTCATTTAAACGAGAACGAAAAAGCTAAGTAAGTAAATAAAAGTTTCATAATTGGTTTGGATATCTTTATTTTCATGTTTGTTTAAATATCTTTAACAGCTATTGTTTTATTCTAACAAAAAGTTATATTGTTTAAGGTTATGAAAATAGTCAACGACCATGTTTTGAAAGAAATTACAGTTCATGTTAGTAGACTAGACAAAGTGGCAAAGAGATTTTTCAACTTTATAAAAAATGTAATTAGATTCAACACCAAAGCTCCTGAAGACAAAATGGCAACACAAAATAGTGGTGTCATTAATATTTCAGAGATGGGTAGTATTAACTATTATGATAAATTGATAGATATGATTGAGTTGAATTATTGAATTGTTTGAGAGTTGTCAAATTTCGATGTGATTGGGTTAATGTCCTTTAAGCATGGGTGTCAAGTAAGATGAGTTTGGATATTTTCTTGTGAATTTTTCTCGCCTAATTCATATAGGAGAAAAATTGGAAGTTAATCCTTTTATTTTCTCCTCACAAGTTAAGCAAGTTTTTTTATGTACAAGATCCTAATTGTGAGAATTTATCAGTAATGGTGAGGTTAAAGTTTAGAGATACATATGATATGGGGGAAGATAACGACAATTTAGATGAGATTGAGCTTTCAACAAATTTAAATTATCAAAGCGATAATGATGATCATTTAAATTGGGTTCAAATTGATGTAGATGAAGATGAAGTTGTATAGAAACATTGTATTGTATTGTATTGACATTTTCTTTAGGTTCAAAGCATTAGCTAATTGCAGTATATTTGCATTTTGCATTAATGATTGTTATATGCTATTTCTTATCATAATGAAACCAATGATGTTGATGTATATTCAAATATAGATTTTCATGCGGTACCTAAATTTAGTTTAATAGCTTTATATAAATATGTTTAAATCAGTATCTAGGTAAATTTCTCTCTTCTATATACAATTTACTAACTTTTTAAGATTGTCATTTTAGGATTAAATGATGTATCTCATTTATAAATTTGTTGTTTTTAGATTGAATTATGACTAAAAGTAAGCATACTTAGAGTCACATATGGATCAGAGTAACAGCCTAAACAACAAAATGAAGAGATTTCATACCAATCTAAGAGATCTAAACTAAATTCTCATTTACATAATCAAACTCAACAAAGAGATGAGGATAATCAATCAATTCCTCCTTTACAATCTAAAACACAAAAGGAAACTCAAAGGGGGATTGCAAGAGAAAGTCAATTTGATGAAGACACTACTTAGTACATTGGTACATATTTTTCTTTATATATATATATGCCTAGTCATAAATACTGTAAAACAATTGGTATTTTTTTTTTTTTGTGTCGGGGTATTTTAGAATTTAGCAAAGTAAGTTCTTGTTGTTTTCAATTTCCTCCATTGAAGTTTCAGTTTCTTTCTGTTTTGCTAAAGTTGTGGTTGTGCTTTTGTGATTTCTTTCGGCAATGTTGTTGATGGACATTAGTAGCGTGATGTTGTGATGGCATAGATGTCATGAGTATCGTTGTGATGATGTTATCAGGTTCTTATTAGTTGTTGGTGGTTGTTCATAGCTAGGGAAGTTGTGTAGTATCATGTTATAGTATTCTTGATGTAGGAAAGATAGATTCCAAACATCAATATAAAGTTGTTTGTATGTATTGGAAGGGATTAATGTTATCATGTCAAGGAGTGGTGGTAATTAGTTGTAGTTCATGTCATACTTCCTCCTATCATTTCTTTTTAGAGTATTTACTTTAAAAAATTCTTTTGTTCGTCATAAACCTTTCATTCTATATCTCTATTTTACTTCATACATTTTGATTAAGTCTTGTATATAAGTTTTATTTACATATATTAGTATTATGTTTTCGTTGAAGAGTATATATTTTTTCTTTCATATAGACAAAAATAGAAGATGATATGAAAAGAGAGGGAGAATTGTGGTGGCATTTGTTTAGAACATGGTTGGGGAAAAAAGAATCTATGTAGAAGTTGATAATCATGGAATACCTTATACTTGAGAAGGTGCTACACTTAGTTCCTTTTTAGGGACACTTGCAACAAATACAGCACATATACCTTTGAGTATTACTAGATCGGATCAACTAAAGTTTAGGCCATTCAAAACTCAAATGTTGAAAGCAATCGAGGTATTGTGTTTATTTCATCTTGTATAGTTATAGCAAGTTGGTATATTTTTATTGACAATTTCTTCACTTAATGTTGTGAGTAGCTGGGGTTTATGTATCTTCTTAGAACTAGAGATTAGGTCTTGAAAACATTAAATAAAAAATAAAGAGATTACAACAGTACTTTAAAAGGAGCATATTTTGATACAAATAAAACAGTAGATGAAATGATAAAGAATATCCCTAAGGATGTTAGACTAGATCAACTATATGCTCTTTTAAATAAGTAGATGAAACAAGAATTGTAAGTTATTTATATATACATTTAATAGATGATGTTTTAGTGAAATACCATGTTCTAGTATGTCATTAAGTTTTCTTTGTTATGTAGGCAATAAGTAAGAAAAATATTATCAATGCTAAGAAGCAAAACAATGCTTACACATCCGGAAGAAAAGGCCATGCAAGGTAAAGAAAGGAAATAGTAATGCTTTTATTTATACATTTATTTATGTTATGCTATTTGTTTTCGTATTAAAAAAGTACTAACATGATAAGGTTTTGGTTTTAGGAAAAGAAAGTTGGCAAGGTACCTGATAGACTCACTATGTATGAAATAATACACAAGAGAAAGACTGGTACCTACGTTCATGAAAATGCAAAGGAGAAAATGGTAAAAGTTGCATTTATATTATCAAACTTTTCTATTTATTCTTTTTGATTGATTAATCAGTTAAATAAATTGAATTACTTTTTTAAGATATTCTAAGGATGATGGTTTCAACTATTATTACAATTTTTGTTCTTAGTTATAAGACAAAGCTCGAGAAGTTCAACTACAATGTATGATAATTCTAATAACACCTTGTATGAAATTAATGAGGAAATATTTAGAGAGGTGTTTGGTCTTGAGCATAATGGTAGGTAAGAAGATTAGGTTTAAGACCTACGCCTATAAGTTTTTTTGGCTTATCTAGATCTAATGAATGGAGAAAGTTCTATAAGTGGTATTAATTCAAATGAGATGGCTTAGCTAAAAGAAAAGTTATCAACATTAGGACAAAAATATGATGCTTTAGTTAAGTTTTTAATTGAGAAAAATCCTAAATATCCATGGGAGCATATTTTGAATGGCAACAACTGGGAAAATGTTATATTCATTTTTCTTTTTATTTACTTTGTTTCTCATTTTCCATTGTTTTTTGTAAACTTCACTAATTTGCTTTTCAATAACAAGCTGGGATTACTAGAAATGGCCTGGGCTTGTCTCCTTCTCCTAATATTTCCTCTCATTCAAGCCATCAACTTAGTCCATCTAATCATATAGTTTGAGAGATAGCTTTATGCATTACATATATCAAGATTATGCTTCATACTATTTAGAAGTTTTATCTTTTGTTTTTTTTTTTTAGAAATACTAAAATTTTAGTATTATTAAGTTATCAATAGTTTTAGCACACAAAACCATATTGACATAATGTTTTCATTTGTCATTCTATGGATATCAATGTATGAGATATATCATTTTTTATGATCGCCCTTTTATCTTTAAGTTTTATTTTTCATTATTTTCCTACTATATTATCAAAAGAATTATGCTCAAAGAATTAAAATTAACACATAAATCACACCTATTATATTAGTTATTCAATTACTAGTGTTAAAATTATTTTGGTGATTAAATCTGCCTCTTGTCTAAATTTGGTATTAAATAGTTATAGCAATCTTATCCTCCAATAAATTTACATCAATTAATTTGTTAAAAATAAGCCACTATAAAGTTGCAGTGGTTGTTGTTGCCTAAATAACTACCTTAAAAAAGGTGTTAAAATGCCATGCTAAATTTTGCGGCGGTTTAAATTACCTCAACATTAAATGATCTTGAATTTCTCTTAAAAGATATAGGTGGCGTAAACTGCCAGTAAGAATTAAAAAAATTGTTGCTACTGTAAATAGGCTACCCCGATAGTCGTTAAAACTGCCTCTACAACATAGAATCGCCTCTAAAATTTAAAAAAAAGAAAAAGAAAAAGAAAACTACCGTTAAAGGTCTAATTTGTTGTAGCCTCTCTAAGTTATGACCCTCACACTCTTATCTAATCTTGCTAGTAGCTTAGCAGTGAGTAAACCTTAGTTCTTTGCTTGTACATCATATCAAGCTAAGTCTGAGTTGTATTGTATTCGATGGTTTGTCACATCCAACAAATAGCTTCATGAAGCTACAAGAAGTTTTGGCCTTTTCCATTGCCTTGTCTTTGATATCTTAAAGGACCCATCTTCAACCCTACAATAAGTCTTAATAAGAACTAAGCTCCTAAGCATATCACTTAAGAGCATAATTGAGTTGGACCTAAAGCACTCATGTCAGCTTAGCGATTTGGAGTGCTAGGGAGACGTGCTAACGCCCTTGGGGAAGATGCCAACGTAGTGTGACAAAAGTCTAGCCTGGGAAGACACTCCATAGGGGATCTAAGCTGGCCACACCTTAGGTCGAGCTAGGTACTCAAGTGTTGAGATGGAGATTAAGAAGAAGAATCTCCTTGAGTGATGGAGTGTTAAGCAGAAGGGGAGGTCTTAAAGAGGTGTAATGCAGTCATTTTAGTTAGAGCTAAGGTTACACCAGTAGGGCCAAACTGAATCATCTTGTCCATGCTAAGCATAAGGGCTTCTTGAGCTATTATGTTGAGGAAATGCTATGGTAGGTGAAGTTGAAGGGACCTCAATTAGACTTCCTAAGGAAGCTAACCCTTTCAAATTTTAACTTTGGTGCACATTCCCAAAGCGCAATTATTGCAACATGACAGTTGTCATGTTAGTCAAGTTACACTGTAGTTGCAACTGTTTGTTGCTTTGTTGTTAGTCATACAATTAAAACCATCGCCTCGTGTCTAAACCATAACGCATTGGGAGGATTGCACTGGTACAGATCCCTATAACTGTAGGTGTGCTTCATTACATTTGAGGCCTATAATTACCCCTTAAATCGGCTAGCCAAATGCTTTATGTGACTTAAAGTTCTTACTTTCCTATTGCAACTGCGATCACTCTCTTTCTTCTCAAATTTCTTCTTCATCAATCAAGTTTCTCACTTTCTTTGCTTTTCTTTCTTAATCATACTTCGAAATGGAAACTAACTCTAGTGTGAACTCTGGTGAGTCACACACTGATTCTCGTTCATCAAAATACTATCTAACCAATTTTGACTCTAAGGCGACTAAGAGGGCTACTCCCTCCGCTAAGGTGAATGAAGAGGCTACTTCTGTGTCAGCCTAACTAGATGAGTAGTCAAGGAGAGTAGTAGAGAGTTTAGATAGGGAGAAGCTCATCCATGCCATCTTATCCTTACGATAATTTGCTAGTAGCCGTTGATTTGTTTGATAAGCCAAGGAACAATGAAGGGCCAAGTGGCCAGATAAGTGAGAGCAAGTCAATTGCTATAAGACACATATTAATTAATTATATTGTGGGAGATTTACCTAACTTGGTGGTGCAAGTACTAAGACCAAAGGAAAGAGTGCCTTTACTAATAGGAAGGCACTTTTCTATCTTCAAAAAGTATCTGGAGTATAGGATGTGTCTCCTTTTTATTGAGTTCAAACGGAAGCTTTTTGACTACTACCAATGTAACCTTACCTAGATTCCTCCAAATGGGTAGAGGACATTAAAGTTAGCTTGGTTATGCGAGCTACATTTGCATTATTCAATTGTTTTTATTTACGGCAAAGTTAGGCTGTATGGATAGACATCCAAAAATGATAAGGGAAGAAGTTGTTTGATAACTTGGATTCATTAGTAAAGAATTGGCAAGACAAATTCCTTACGGCGGAGTTGCCTAAAGAGGCAAATTTCTAGACTTGCTGGACGAAGTTGGTTTGAATTGGCACATTGAAGAAACTTTACCCAAGTAATTTCGAGGCTGCATAAGAGATTAAGGCCTTTATGGCTTTGAAGCACAACAGTCTCCTTAATGCCAAAGTAATTGTGCAAAGATATTTCACTAAGTCAATCTATCAGTTCTTCCTAGGTATGGAAAAACCTATGTTGAAAAAGTAGTTGAGAGGTACGGGTCTAACCTTACTATATTCGACCCTCCATCATGTTGGCATAGGCTCATAGAAAGTTATCCTTTATCCATCATTGCTTGAGGAGTAAAGAGTACTCTTTGCCTATGCTAGTCACCACAGAGCTTGTAAGTACTCGTGGTCTTTTATCTCTTATTCACATTGTTTGTTTA
This sequence comes from Lumnitzera littorea, assembly GCA_024138015.1. Lineage (NCBI taxonomy): Eukaryota > Viridiplantae > Streptophyta > Magnoliopsida > Myrtales > Combretaceae > Lumnitzera > Lumnitzera littorea. The sequence goes on from JAMXBB010000003.1 coordinate 27,452,603, forward strand.
CTTTTGTAGGTAAGAAGCTAGCAAACTCTGGGGAGTTACCTCGACCTAGTGGATTGGAACTCCTGAGGCAGCGTGAGTCTAGATTGAAGCCTGATAAGAAAGCTACTGACGCTAAGGGGAAGGCAATGAAGATGAAGTCCAAACTGGGGGGGTAACTAGCAAGATAAAGCTACTGAACCTGCTTTAAGGGTTCCCAGTCTCTAACCCATATATAGATCTAGTGGTTTTTCGAGTTCCTGACTACGGTAGCTCCTTTGTTTGAGTTTACTCTGGTGTCCAAGCACCATTCCACCATAGGAGAGAAGGGGCCTACTACCGAATAGTAGGAGGTAATGATTCCCCCTCCTTTCTGAGAGTAAGGAAAAGATGCTCGAGGTGAAGCAAATGGGCTAGAAGAGGAAGGCTCTTGAAGCAAGTAAGGCAAGCGTATTGGCTCCAAAGAAGGTAAAGATGAAGAAGTCACTTAGTTGATGCAATGTCTATGACTTCCCCTCCTATCATCTGTACCTTAGCTTTGATGACATGGAGGAGAACCATTAAGAGCCACTGAACTAGCACCAGAGGATGGGAATGATGCCGGACTCACTCAAGACTGTTTTGTACAAGTCCAACAATGGTCTCTTTTTCATGGAGGCTTTTGACCGAACCTCCAAGCAAGTTAAGGGAAAACTCCTCAAGCTAAAGTGGGATGTCCAAGCTAATGATGTGATGCTATGCCACTGGGAGCTTAGCTTGTAGGCCTCAATAAGGTCTTATACCCCTACTAACTGGGCCATCCTGGAGAAGATGGCAAGGTCCAGGCCGATATGCTACTTGATTTGAGGGTCAACTTAAGTTCACTAGTTTGCTAAGTAAGTTTTCATTCATCTAGGTGGCTTTAGTTTTTAGCATATTTCAAATTTTTCTTCTAATTACTCATGGTTTGCTTTATTTGGTGTAATACCATGGTCAAGTGTTGCATTGGCTCGAGCACTATAACCAAGTGCTAGGCGAGGTAAAGGTCCTTTACAATGAGGTATTTAGCGTATAAAATGGCTATAGGGAGGTAGAGTCTTCTTCTAGGTATCATTATAAGAAATTCTATAAAGCTAATCAATGTCTTTGCCATTCTATTGTGTAGAAAGTAGAACTGGAGGCTAAGTTGATAAAGGAGAGGTAAGGACGAAAGGCAGCTGAGGCGGCCATTGAGGAGATCGTCATGCTCAAGAAGCAATTGGAGGAAGAGTGCAAGTCTAAAGGCGAGCTCTCTAAGAAGTTAAAAGAGGAGAGGAAGGCTAAGGAGGAGCTTAATTGATGTAACCGAGAGCTGAGTGCATTGGTTTCAAGGATTTAGACTGAGTTGGCAAAGAAGGTAGATAGGTGCTCCAATACCAAGAAATACTCGCTAAAGCTAGTCAGCCAGAAAGTGGAGCTAAAGAGGAAGATCAACGATCTTTAGAAGGAGGCTAGTGAAATCAAGGAGCTAATTACCAGCCTCAAAAGTAAGGAGGTCATCCCTTTCACTGCCAAATGGAAAGCTATAGGCAAATTCTTCAAGATGAAGTAGTAGATCAATGACTGTGAGGATATATCTGTTGAATCAGGTTGGAAGCTTTAGAAGATGATGTTTCAACATCATCCTAACCTAGACTTAAGCTTCTTGGACTTCCTGGATGGTCCTACTCATAGTGAGGCACAAGAAGCCAAGTCAAAGGAAAGGATGGCCACCCTTACTACCGAGGCCATCCAGGACGTTGCCAAATCCTCTTTAGCTTCGACTACTCCATAAGGGCTCTCTTTTAAAGGCATACAGGAGATGGACTAAGTTAAGGGTGACCCTCTTATGGACCAAAATGAGAAAGCTCCTCCTCCCTCCTCCTCTACTCAAGTACCTTAGCCCCCATGGATTAGTTCTGCAAGTGAATTGATGCTTTGGATTTTTCTAAACTTCCAAAGTTGGCTGATTCAAAGCGATGAGCCATTGCTCCTTTTATTTATTTATTTTTTCCTTTTTGTTATACTTGCTTCAACTTTTTTGCTCTAAAGGATGTTTGTAGCGTTCAAGCTAGTATGCTTACCTTTTTCCTATGTAAATGTACTTGAACTTCGATAATGAAAAATTTCATCTTATAACTACTTTGCATGTTTTTTTAGTTTTTGAGCTATTGATGCTTAGTTAACTTAGTTGAGTGGTTAATGCTATTTTATTCTACCAAAAGTTGAGGTCACTTCACTTAGGGAAGAACTGAGGTTACTCTTCTTAGAGGGCCATTTAGCTATTGGTAGCTTAGGTTGCCTTACTTAGGGGAGAGTTGAGGTTGCTCTTCTAAAGTGGACCTTTTAGCTATTACTAGCTTAAGTCACTTTGGGGACCAAGCTGGTGGTGTTCCAACAAGCATTATAGGAGTTTCTTAATCGTGTAATGGTGTTTCTTTTGCTAAGATTACCTTATGGGTTATTTAAGTTAGTGGTGTTCCAACATGCCTAAGTCTAAAGACATGCGTAAGTTAAGAGTCTAGGACTTTAGCAGTTTATGGGTCTATTCACCCAAGATGGGTTAGGATGAATTAAGAGTGAAACCAGAATAAAAGAAGACATAAGAAACTTAGGGAATGTTATTTCATTAATAATCCATTAAAAGTATAGGCATATTTACAATGTTCTAATAGAAATAAGGCATAAGTTATCGACATTCCACATGCAAAGGATGAGTTATCTATCCAATCTCTCTAGCTTGTATGCCCCATTCCCCATATTCTCTCTAACTTTGATTGGGTCTTTCTAATTAGGGGCCACCTTCCCTTGGCCCTTATGTGAGCCAATAGCTTGGAACTTTTGACAAGCCAGGTCTCCCACCTTAAATTCCTTGTGACGAACCTTCTTGTCATAATATCTAGTCGCCATGTACTAATAGTTAGCCACTTGTAATATTACAATTTCTTGGATTTCTTCTATCATATCTAGGCTGACCTACAAGAGGGATTCATTTAGAAGAGCATTTGAACAATTGTGTCCTAATATTGGATAACCTCCGTTCTATAGGGAGGAATACTTCCAAGTCCAAGGCGAGATAAAATGGAGTCTCGCCTATAGAAGTGTAGTAAGTGGTCCTATATCCCCATAAGATGTTCAACAGCTCATCTACTCATCTGCTCTGAGCTCAATTGACCCTCTTTTCGATGCTATCAAGGATGATCTTATTGGTTACCTCAACTTGGCCGTTTGTGCGACCAAGGTGAAGTAGGGTATGATACGATATTTAGCGCAAAACTCCTTAAATTTGGGATTGTTGAACCAACGCCCATTATCCATAATGAATGCATATGGTACCCCAAACCTAGAGAAGATGTTGTTGTAGACCAAAGATTCCATACTCCTCTTCGTTATCTTAGCAACGGCTTCAGCTTCAACTCACTTAGTGAAGGGGTCAATAGCCACTATGATAAATTGCCATCCTCTAGAAGCCTTTAAGAAGGCACCAAGAATATCAATGCCCCATTAAGTGAAAGGTTAGGGACTCATTAGGGGTTGAAGATTAAAGCTAAGGGTGTGTGAGATTAAAGCATGCTTCTAACATTGAGGCCACTTCTAAGCAAACTCTTTTGCATCCTACCTTATGGTTAGCCAATAGTATCTAAGTCGAAGAGCTCAAATGTAAAGGGTTTATGATTGGATGTGATTGTTGCATAATCCAGAATGCAGCTCTTCCACAACATGTAGTCTTTCCTTATGTTGGAGGCATCTAAGTAGAAGGAGGCTAACTCCTCTTCTATATAAGACGTTGTCGATCAAGGTATAGTTAACGGCATGGTACCTCTGTTTCTTAGCTTCCTTCCTATCAATCGGTAGTGTGCCCTACTCTAAGTAGTTTTTTATTAGGTCCATCCAACTCAACTCTACTAACACTTAATTGAGCTCAAGGACCTCAGCTTTACTTGAGCTAATGCTCATCTTTGGAAAGTACTCAATTAATATCTTATTATCTTTGACCTCTAGCCTTTTTGCTCTAGTGGAGGTAAGTTTAAATAGCTAATCAACTACCAAGTTCTCAATTCAAGGAATTTTTGTAAAATTTCATGAAGGGAACTCAACCAAGAGGGTCTTCTCTCTAAGTACCATGCCATAGTGTCATCTGTGGCTTTATATTTGCCTCAAACTTGCTAGACAACAAGCATAGATTTCAAGAATTCTTCGAGGTGCTTGACACTAATCTTCTTAGCTAACTTGAGACTAATTGTCGATGCCTTATATTTAGATTTGTTATTAGTTATGTCAACTTTGAACTTAGGAGCTTAGTAGACAATAGTCTTCTGTGGTCCAGTGAATACCAATCCCACACCTTCTCCTTTGGAGGTAGAAAAGCTATTGATGTGGAGAGTCTACACCGGTTTGTCATCTCTAAGCAATGCTCCCTCTTCTCTAGTGTACTTCACAATAAAATCGGCCAACACCTGTAGTTTGTAGGCCATTTGTGGCTAGTATTGAATTCCATACATGCTTAGCTCTAGTACATACTTAACCATCTAAACAGAAGCAATGAGCTTTTGTAGAAGCATGTAAAATGGCTAATCTATCAGCACAATGATTTGGTATGCCTGTAAGTAAGGACAAAGCCAACATATAGAGATCACAACTGCCAAGGTGAACTTTTCTACCTTTGATTACCTAACCTCAAGCTCTTAGAAGATGTAGCTGACATAATATATGAGACTATGTTCTCTTCCTTTTACCTTGACCAGTACAAACGAAAGTGCTTTATTACAAACTACCAGGTACAAGTAGATGTCTTCTCCTAGTACAAGCTTCGATAGGTTAGGTAAGTGCTCTAGGAAGTCTTGTAACTCCTTAAAGGCCACTTAAAATTGACGAGTCCATTCAAAACTCTTAGGGTTCTAAGGATTTTAAGGAACTTCGCATAGCTGTCTACACTTCTAAAGACAAACCTGGTCAGCATAGCTACCATGCCCATAGGCTTTTGAACTCCCTTAACCATGGTAAGGGGCATCATGTCCCTAATAGCCTTAATCTTCTTAGGATTGGCTTTAATCCCATGTTGGGTGACCATGAAGCTTAAGAACTTATCATAGGCAGCTCTGAATATGCACTTCTAAGGGTTCAACTTCATATCAAACTTTCTCATTTAATCAAAGGCCTCTTGCAAATATTTTATGTAGTTGTCGAGTTGCCAACTCTTGACGATCACATCATCCACGTAGACCTCTATGTTACTCCCAAGCTAGGGCTTAAACAATGTGGTCATCATTCGCCGGTACATCGCCCTAGCATTTTTCAAGCCAAAAGGCATGATTGTATAATAATATGTGTTAAAGTCAATGATAAAGGAGGTGCTAATTTCAACTTTTAGGTCTATCTTAATTTGGTTGTAACCCAAAAAAGCATCCATAAACCTTAGTAGAGCATGTCCCAAGGTGGAGTCAACTAACTAATCTGTCTTCGGGAAATGGAAACAATCCTTTAGGTAAGCTTTATTGAGGTCAATATAATCAATGCACATTCATCACTTCCTATTTTTCATTTTAACTAACACAATATTAGCTAGCCAGATCGGGTACTTCTCTTCCCGTACAAAGCATGCTTTTAGTAGTTTTTGCACTTCTTCTTCGATTGTAGCCTGCCATTCTAGGGCAAAATTCCTCTTCTTTTTCTTGATAGGCCGAACCTTATCATTAATCTTGAGGTTATAGGTCACCAATTCGTTTGAGATGCCAGGGATGTTTAATGGCGACCAAGCAAACCAATCAAAGTTGGTCTACAAGAGGTAAACAATTTCTTCCTTCAGCTCGAAGGGTATCTTGACCACAACCTTTGTGGTCTAATTAGCATTAGCACTAATCTACATATCTTCTATCTTCTCACCCAACTCACTTCTCTCAACTGGCTTCTCCTACAGGCTTATTTCTAATGCAAAGACACCATCACCTTGAGCAACCTTCACATAGAGCTCCCTTGAGAGCTTTTGATTACATCTACAAATTCCCACTCCGGTTGGGGTAAGGAATTTAACCTTTAAGCAGAGGGATGGTGTCATGATTTTAGAACTTATGAGGCTTGGTCGCCCTAGAATAGTTTTGTAGGGGGATACGCAATCAACCATCATGAATTTTGTTGGTCGACTAACGACATTATCATCGTTACCAAGCTCCATGTCTTGAGTGATGATGCCTTTGGTTTTGATTATTCATCCATTGAAGCCGATCAAGTCATGGTGGTACGGCTTCATCTAAACTGGTAGCTTCTTCCATATTTTGCCATACTGTGCTTGAAAAAGATGTTAGTAGAGCTACTAATATCTACTATGATCTTGAGGACCTCAAAGCCCAAGATCCTTGCCTTAATCACTCTCGAAGTCCTCACTTCTTACTGTTGGGCCCCCCCTCGTCAAGGTAGCTTAGTTGCTTGCTGCTAAAGTAGTCTTTAATATATCCCTTGTCTTTCTCTTTCTTTCTACACGACTTTTCTAGGTCGGCCTCACATTTGGCATGGATGTTATCTTCCCGGTCTATATACTTTTGAACTTATGCCAAAATTCAACCAAGGTCTTAGGCTTGCTTTTAGAGACCAACTACAAGAAGTCTCTAGAAGGTCTAATGCCAAGCTAAGTGGCATGGATAGCAACTCCCTCATTAAGTTGAGAGATCTCGACCATAACATTATAGAACTAAGCCACATGCTCTCGAAGGGTTTCCCCTTCCTTCTACCTAATCAGATATAAGGACAAGGTGTCCTTAGATGGAGGCTTGTTAGCCTTGAAGTAGAGGTTGAAGTGATGAGCAAGCTTATCGAAAGATCCGATAGAATTCTCAAGCAAATGATTGAACCATGTCTGAGTTGCCTTCCTTAAAGTGCTAGGAAGGCTTTGCACATGATTGCATTCCCATGACCATGTAGGTTCATGAAGGTATGGAAGTAGAGAAGATGATCATCAAGATCTCCTATGCCATCATATTGATTTAAGGGTAGGAGCTTAGAATTTAGAGGTAGGAACTCATCTTGGACACCCTTGGTAAATGGGGTTTTGTTGCTAGCGATAAGGCTAACTCCTTCAACTGCCTTGCTCTTCTACCTCTTGAAGAGCCTCTTAACCATCTCATAAAGCTCGTTCAAGTTGGCATTATCGGCTAGGTGAGTTCCATGCATTATAGAGTGGAAGACTCCCCCATGAGAGTCAGCTACCTATTCATTACCAATAAGGGTGCCATCGTAGGAAACCACATGCCGTACCTACAATTGCTACATTAAAGGGTTAGGTTGAGGTGCCCTATTATTCTACTACTACTGTTGTTGGTTATCCTAGCCATCATAGGCATCTAAGGCATCTAAGGCTTCAAGTAATTTGTTGTACCTACTCTACTTATCGACTTCATCAAGCTTGGCTTGAAATTCCCTATTATGAGCAGCGAACTTAAACATCTTTTCCAATTGTTCTAGTCAGTGCTATTGTTACATCTCAGCTTAACACAAAATGTACCATCACAAAGGATTACCTATTAAAGACTTAACTCTACTTGCTCATTAATCAAAACAAAACATTATTTATGTGATTATGGGGGTGTTATAACGAAGTTTAGTTAGATATTTAGTAACAATTTACATGTATAGCTTAATATTTATATCAAAATATGAACCATTTTTTTTTTTCAAAATAATATGATTTCTAACTTAGTACATGTTCCATCCAAAAGTTGCTGACTCTCATTAATACTCTTAGAATACATCCCCTTAGTATTAGACCCTTTACAATGTTACTAACCTAAGGATAAAACATTTTATCCCCTCAGCTACTAAAGCTAAGTGGGAGTGGATAACAAACAATATAATATAGACAATATCACAATATAAACATTTCAATCATAACCACCAAGTTCAATTTCACACATACATTAACCCAACTAAGAATTTATTGCTAACAATATAGCATGCTATGCTCATGTATGTGACTTGCATTGGTACTAATATCTTATCCCCTTTTAATATACTCATCTGGTTAGTCAACATACCTAAGCATCTGGATATAACATCCAGGAACTTAGAGGCAACATGGAACTGCTTAGGAGTAAAACCCCCAAAACTTTGCATTTACCAAATCCAACCACAAAGAGTCATCAACCAATGCCTAAAGGCAACAAGGAGTTGCCTAGAGTAAGACCCCCAACTTTGTTTTACCAAATTAGGTTACATAGTGTAGTCTACCAAATCAGACTACCAAACTAGTCAAGTTGTTTGGGCAATGAGAACCTATATGCTTCTAAAAATTGAGTTCATAAAGCCATAGTTTTTCTTGATCACTTAGAAGTCTCATTTTGAAAATTCTAACCCATAAGTCCCTTTTTATGTCATGCTATGCAATAACAACTCAAGTATATGATTTAACGCAACCAATCTTAAAGTTTTATTCAACCTAGCTATCTAAGTCGAGTTTTCAATCTCCCCCTAATAGAAATCTAATATCTTATTTAAGGTTTACTTATGTGAACTCTCAGAAGATTAGGTTAGCAATCACTCAACTTTTCATGTTAGTACAATCATTTGTAAATACTACATCAACACCCAATATAGTAGCAAAACAATTTAATCAAGATATAATTACAGTCATTCAGAATCACCACATTAACATCTACTATAGTAGAATATCAGTTCACCTAAGATATAACCATATTCAATCAACACAGCATCAACTAGCATACAGTGTTATGAGTAGTAATATATGTACTCCAAGCATAGGTTAGATCCACTTACTCAAGCTTAATCGTAGTGCAAATTCTTAAAGTTTGCAACGTGGTCCTTCCTTGCTTATCACACTTTAGAAAATATAAACATAATCTCCAAGTCAACTACGAGTCGAACCCAAACTCTTATAAGCTTTCACTACTACGTTTTTGAACTTCAATTAACTATATCTTACTCATTCTTTATCCGATTTTAGTAAACTTTATATTGTCATGTTTATTATTTCGAGTAATATTAGGATATCTTAAGAAATAAGACAAACCAATATGGTTATAAGCCCAAAAATATCCTTTTTGGCTTTTTGGCTACCAACTTGGTCGTACGTCAACATAACTTCATAATTGACTCGAGTAAACTTTAGTTATAAACTAAAAATCACACTTTCCAAACATAACCAACATCTATTTTATACCTAAAATACTAATCTTACACTATCTTATCAATTATCATAATAATACTATTTTTCATTTTACATAATAGGCCAATATATAAGCTTATAATAGGAAAATACGTAATAAATAGTATATGAGCCCAATTAATTCCATGAAAAATCATATAGAATTATAAAAATATGTAGTTTAATTATTGATTATTAATTACACTAAACTAGCTATTATCTATTTTTATCAAAATAGCAGTTTTAGCTCAAAATTATGGAAAATAAACAAATTTATGTGTGAGATAAAAACTAAGTGTTCTAAATATCCTTATAAACTTCTAGAAGTCAAAACATGTAGGTCCCATTCATTAATTTACTCAATAACTAATTATTTCAAAATTCGGTAAAACATTTAGTTTTATTTAAAATAAATATAATAAATAGTAAACATGCTTATTTTTAAAACTCCTTATTTTCATAATTAAGTAAATATATTGAATATATTATCCACAAAAATTGAGCTCAAAACACTAATGTTTAATATTTCTAAAAATTCAATTAAAATTCACCCAAACAGGGCACTTTCTTAAGCAACCCATATTTTCACTAATTATTTATTTACAATAAAATTACTACATCAATCTATATGTAAAATAATCCTAAGAAACAAAATTTCATAATAAAACAAGGTCATTTGATGTTTTTAAAAAATTTAACAAGTTTCTATCAGAAAATTAAGTTACCTGAATCGGTCATCTCTAGCCGCCTTCTAGTAGCAAGGCCTTATCAGAAAAGCTAGACATGTTGCCCTACTTTTAAATCCCTAAGCCACTCCAAGGCAAGTTGCTTCTATCCTAATGAACCACCCTAGACCAAATCTCACCCTATTTTTGCCTTATTTTTCTAATTTTCTCCTAATTTTTTCTATTTGAATTTGGTTTTTTAAAATGTCTATTTCTGATATTGAGTGTTTATTTATAGATTTGGAGTTAAATGGGTCGATGAATCATCATGACATGTGTCATTTCCCTAGCTTAGGTGTCATTTTTGTGTTAATCCAATATGATAGGTGTCATTTTCTTAAGTTTAGGCCTGTTGACTCCAGTTTTTAATTTACTGCCACATCATTTAGTGGCTCACCAAATTATTTTCTAGAATATCTTCCATTATTTTATATTAATTTACCTTATTTTGATCATTTATTATTATTATATGTATATATTTAATACATATAATGTATATTCTATGTAAATACATGTATATTATATATAATTCAACTTCATTTGCTATTTTTATAAGTTAAATAACTTATCTCTAATATCTCACTATAACTCAAAGCTCAAATTTTACATTTTCGATAATTATCGGCTTTATTGATAAATTAACATTTTTAACAAATTAATTCTTTATATAGTTTATTTTGAGAAATTGACTTTACTAGAATATTTCGTTTAACTTTTCTAACTTTATCATGATACTTGGACTAAAATAGATAACATTATCTAATGCCCTAAATTTAAGGGCTTGAAACCTAAGGCTATTGCATTAGCTCGAAACTTTGGGGTATTACAGCTATTCAGGGGTTTGCTCAATTGAAAGTTGGTTGTTTGGGTCCACAATACAAGACATGGTGAATAAGGAAATTGGGGAAAGTGTGTAGAAAGTGTTTGTTGTGTTTAAGTGTTGGATGAGTTAGGTTCCCACAAATGGTATCAAATATTGTCTATAGGATTTTGCTAGTAGAGTATAGGAGATTTGGGCTTTACGCTTAGGTAAGAGCCTACAAAAGAACACGTGGTGAAGAGCACTAGGGTATTGTTCAGTATGCACACTTTAATGCTTAAGTCAATACTTTGTGTAAAAAGGGAGTAAAAATACTCAAATATAGCTCGAGTGCACAAAGAGTATAAGTTATCATTGAGGTGCTAGATGATATTTATAGAGAAGGACAGCCGAAAGCTAAGGGAACTGAAGCAATACTTTGGCACGTCCACATGACATAAGTAGTGAGAGTGTATAGTTTGGCATGCTCTAGATTTGTTAGACAATGGCAATTAGTCAAATCTCCAAGCCTTATCCTTCTATCTACTAACTGTTGTGGGCTATTATAGTTGAGCAAACCGCCTAGTACGCCTAGGCTGAGGTCGGCTATGAAGATGATCGGGCCGAATATTTGCAAACTAGGTTGGCCATTAGCCTAAGCAGGTCAGTATGGGCTTGAGGGGCCTAAGTACAAAATATCTTATCAATAATAATGATAAATAATCCTTAAAAATTATAGTTATGAATCTTTAAAAAGTGGTAAAATGCAAGTAATGATCTTTGAAAGGTGGGATAGTTGATTGGTTAAACTTTAAACAGATTAAGAAATAAGAATTAATTTTGTTGAATTTATATATATGATATGTTTTTCTTAAGAGGATATGACACCAGAAGATGTCACCCACTTTAACGTGATAGACAAATAGATAACGTCTGTACACGCAATTGAATCTAGGAACCAGATGAAGTTCTAAACAAATTATTAAGTTTTCAAATTATTTGAAATTCGTGCTTTTAATAACTAGCTCTTGGATGAATCTAATATTATTTGACAGTCACATTTGTTCTGCTTATTCTATGGCGTTCCTTATGATGTATTATTTACTTTTGTAACAATTCTATTGAGAATTTAGTTTTCTTTCAGTAATGGATGGTTAATTCACGATTTATTTGTCAAGGCTATTATAATTTTATGGTATGAATATCGGTTTCATAATAAAATAATAAGACTTGAATCCAACCCAGATTAGAGACGCATCAAAATTGTTTAGTTTGTATGGGTTATAGAATAGAGTACAGACGGAGATTACAAAGTTAGTCAATCCCCATTTAACGTGCCCATCTCCAGTCTTCTGTATGTTTTCAAGTGTGAGTATTGACTAATGTATATTTTCGATTCTCCTAATGAGGGGCGTAGGGGCATTCATTAAGCATTACGTAGAACAGATTTATCAACATTTGTAAAATCACGATGCGATGAAGCAATGACTTAACTTCAAGGTATTCGAAATGGAATTAATGGATGTTTAGTTTTATTACTTACATTGCTCTCGGTTTCTTGGATATGTATCAATATAATATAATGCATATATTATTATAAAATACATCATTGTAAATATATAATACAACATATATAATGCATGTATAATAGCATATGTCATTGGATAATATATGTAAGTAAATGTTACAAGTCAAAATCGAAGATAGATGAGGAAGTCTACTTGGCCAAAGGATTTTTACACTACTTACAATTTGTAATCATTTTTACAAACTACTTCTAGATAGAAATGACAGAGTAATCACATAAATGAATAATAGATGTAACGAACCTATTGAGAATATAAAAGAAAACAAAATTGAAGAGGGAAAACATCTTCACCCTCTAAAAATATTGAGTCCTTTTTTCCTTTCTCTAACATTTTTAGCGTATAGTGAGCTCAAAATCATCCCCGTCTTGCACTTTGTACTTCATATCAAAAACAAGATCAAGGGTTAGTGATATTAGGCAAGCACATCTATCAAATTATAGTAATTAGTTTAAGTTCAAGTGTCAATTCATCAGGAGCTTTGACTGCTAATACTCACTACATCTTTATTATCTAACTAACAAATTCGAGTTTAAGAATTTAAAAAATCTAAAATTAATTGCAGCAATTAATAAATTATCACTAAGTAGGAATTGTTCAAGAACTAAAGCAAAAAAACAATAAAATTATAAACTACTTCAAGATTCACAAACTGCATCTAGATATTTGCTTCCTTTAGATCTAACATGTGATTTTCTCTAAAGATAATATAATTTATTCTTTAATATTTCTTGACTAGAAGAATTATCTATTAAAGTTAATCACTTTCTCAAGTCAATTAACCATAATCTTAAAATCACCTATTAGAATCTCTTTTCAATAGCATAATCTAAGATTACATTATTACACAAATAATGAATTCTCTACGATATAATTCAAAGTTCTGAAAAGATCTTCTAAAGTATCTCTAATTTTGCAATAATCTCTATCGACTATGTATAAATCTAATATTATAAGAAATCTCTTAATTCTCTTATAAGATATCAAATTCTAGACTACTATCCACAAAAATAATAATCTAAATAATAAAGCACACATGGTTGAATCAAGAAAAGAGAAAAGAATGAATTAAATCTAATAAAAAAATCATATCATATTAGTAGATCTAGGTTCCACAAGACCTAGATACTAAAAATCTATTCTCTACACATCATAAAGTAATAATCTAGAATAAAAAAAAAATAGAGAAAAATAGATGAAAGAATCATGAAATCTAATGAAGATTAAATCTTGAAGCCTTTTTTGTATCTTGCTCTTTTCAGTGTTCTTCTCCTGAAAAGCTCTCTAAAAGTCATTTAAAAGTTTTGTCTGAAAAATCTTAAAGAAGCTTTATATAGGAAACGAAAAAATAAAGCTTACTATAAATGACACGACCAAGGACACAATCGTGTCCCCTAGTCATATAACTCACTGCCATTCCTTCTCGCCTTCTTTTTTTTTTTTTTTTCCTTCTAAGTAGGAACAACATGACCAAGGACATAGTCGTGCCCTTTGGTCATGTCACTAACCCTAATCTGACAAAAAATACAAAGAGAATAATCAAGAAAGAGATTGAGATATTTTACATTGACTTAAAAAAAAAAAAACATTGCAGAATTGGTATTGGACTTAATTTGAGTGTAATTAGGCCTTAACATTAGTGCTCAACTTGGTACAGTGGGTTTAGGGACTATTTGAAAGTTTTTTAGTTAGTTGCTTTACATCAAGGTTTAAACTCATTATAAGGAGGGAAGTGTAAAAAGCTAGGCCAAAATCTTTAATTAAAGCTATATGGTTTGCTAAGATATATGAATTGAAAGTCTTTGATCAGTTCTCCTTTTCTAAACCATCATTTTCAACCTCTAAAACCACTTCTACTTTACAATATTCTAAACTTTTTTTTACCCACTTCTTCCATTTATAACCCTTCTACATTTGTTCCACCTAATAATACCTTACTTACCACCCTTGTTACTATTTCCCCAAACCTACTGTACCAATTTAAAAAAAAATAACTCAAGCAAAACTAATGGTTAGAAGAGATTAGGGCTTATACTATAGTATAACTGTGATGAGAAACACCATTGCGGTCACAAATATAAAGCTAATTTTCTATTTTTAGTGCAAGATGATAAGGATGAAGATGTAGATGTGCATGATAATGTAGATGCAGTTGATAATAATGATGCAATGCATGAAGAATAATCTTTTTCTATTAGCTATTGTGCATTGTCGAAAGATTTTGTACCAAAAACATTGAAGCTTAAAGGTACTTTAAACAAACATTCATAATTGTTTTGGTTGATTCTAGAAGTATGCACAATTTTATATGAAAGAGATTGGTTAAACACTTGGACTTAACAGTTTTACCTACTCTAAAATTTCAAGTGAGGATAAGAAATGGCCAAAAGATAGCACATGAAGGGTTTATTCATTCAGGGAGTAGAGTTTCCTGAAACATTTTATGTATTACCAATACAAGGGGCTAACTTAGTATATAGAGTACCATGGCTTCAACAATTGGATACTATGACTATAGATTAATTGTCGTTGCAATTTTGGAAAAATGGCTGTCTTATTACATTGCAATGAGGATACTATTCTTGATACTGCTAATCCAATCCGATTTAAAAGATGTTGAAAATGGATTGTTTCCAATTAAAGACTCAAATGGTGTTGAATTCATCAGAAAAAATCACGAACAATACTTTGATTGAGAAAGTGTTGGGAAATTTTTCTCAAATTTTCAAGACACTTTCATCATTGCCTCCTCTTAGAGAGGTTCAACATTAAATACATCGTAAGACTAATAATCTCATCAATGTAAGGCCATATAGTACCTACATTTCCAAAAGAAAGAAATTGAGCAGCAAGTTACTAACATGATGAAACAGGGTGTTATACAACATAATCATAGCCCATTTTCTTCTCCAATACTTTTGGTCAAGAAAAAAGATGGCATAGGGCACTTTTTTCATAGATTACAAGGTCATGAATCAAGCCTTAGTTAAAGACGAGTTTCATATTCCTACTATTGATGAGTTATTGGACGAAGGAGATGTTTCCACTTTCTCTAAGTTGGATTTAAGATCTAAATATCATCAAATTAGAATGCATCTAGAGGATATAGAGAACTACTTTTCAAACACATGAAGGTCATTATGAATTTCTAGTAATGTCATTTAGTCTTAGTAAAGATCCTACCACTTTCCAATTTATTATGAATAGGATCTTTTGGCCATACCTAAGGAAATTTGTGATTTTTTTTTTATAATATTATGGCTTATAGCATAACTTTGGAGTTGCATATGGAATGTTTTACCAAAGTGTTTCAGGTTCTAACTAATAATATACTTTATTTGAAATGCAACAAGTCTTCTTTCAATTAAGACTTAATAGAATACTTAGAACATATAGTATTTGTGAATAGGTTTAGTACAAAGCCTTCAAAGGTAGAGGCATTAAAGAAGTGGCCATTTCCACATGATATAAAACAACTTAGAGCTTTTCTAGAACTTTTAGGATATTGTAGGTGTTCTATTAAGTGCTATGCACCTATAGTTGTGCCTTTAATTGATGTGTTGTAGAGGGATAACTTTCAGTAGAGTAAAAGAGCTAAGGGTACCTTTGAGGAGCCTAAAGAAGACTTAATAGTAGCTTCAATCCTAGCTTTACCAGATTTAATAAGGGAATTTGTTGTGGAGACAAATGCCTCAGCTACAGGTATAAGGATGGTACTACTTTAAGACAACTACCTTATAGGCTATATTCATAAAAAGTTGTCATCTCATCTAACTAAGACCGGAGCTTCTGTTAGAAAGTTGCACACTATTGTGGAGTTAGTAAAAAATTAGACAATATTTATTGGTTTGGTGCAAATTGATCATAGAAGTTTGAAGGAATTGTTGACTTAAGTAATCTAAACTCTAAAGTAGTATAAATATTTAGGTAAATTACTAGGCTTCGACTATACTATTGTTTACAAGTCAAGCCAAGAAAATGAAGCAATTGATTATCAAGACAACATGAATGCTCTCACTTGAAATTTTCTTTGTCGTGTTTTCATTTAGTGGAAGAACTTCAACAAGAGTATCATCATTTATTAGCTTTTTGAAAGGTGATTGAAGATATGTAAGTAGGAAGATCACTAAAGCGAGAGTTGTCTTAGAAACATGGCCTTTTATTTTTTAAAGATGAGTTATTTCCAATACCTACTTTAAAGCTTGTTCCTAAGCTTTTACATAATTTCGTAATGTCCCTTCAACTAGACATTTTCGAATATTGAAAGCTTATAAAAGGTTGGCCACTGAATTTTATTGAGAAGATATGAAAGCCAATGTTAAAGTATTTTTCGTAGTTGCATTATATGTTAACAAATAAAGTGTACAACTAGGTGCACTTCTAGCTTACTTGCCCCTTTACCAATACTAAAAGGAATATGAGAGGTTGTTTTGATAGACTTTGTGACTTATTTACCTGTACTATGGTTGATGCCCCACTCGAGCTCTAATTCAATGCTTAATTTGCTAGTTCTTTGTCCGAACAGCCCCCTAAGGATGTAGAAAGCCAATAATAGGAGTGGTTAACCAAGCTTAGAGAATTTCAACTTTAATGCCTTATCCATGGCGATGCTTAAGCCACTTTAGTAAGGATAGACTAGAATAGCACATCATAGCACTCTAAGGTTTAATAGGGAACTATTAAAGCTTCCAATTTCCACCTATATGGATTGTTTGAGTGTAAAGACACAAGGATATTTAATGATATTGGTGGTTGTAGATTGTCTTTTCTAAATATTGTCACTTAAGAGCATTAGACTCACTTTCATAGCTATGGAGGTTGTATCCTTATTTTTTAACATTATTGTTAAGTTACATGGATTCCCTCGTTCAACTGTTTTGGATAAGAATACAATATTCCTTAGTAAGTTTTGGAAATAACTCTTTCATTTGAGCAGGACGAAGCTATCAATGAGTACTATGTATCATCTACAAGTTGATGGTCAAATGGAATTGTCAAATAAGGTGATTCAACAATACCTATGGGGTTATGTTATGGAACAACATAATGAGTGACTTAAATATCTTCCTCAGAGTTTGTTTATAACAACTCTTTTCATGAAAGTACTAACATAAAATTTTCATATGTTGCTATTTTATAGCATCTATGTGCCTCAACTGCTCCAATATTGCTTGCATTTAATAGGGGTCAAGATCGCCATAGATGCCAAAGAGTTGTCTTTTCCTACCTCTATTCTCCCTCTTTAGGTCACTATAGCCAATTGTAATCTTCTACACTCAATAGTGATGTAGCAACTATGCCATTGTCATTGGAGCTCGAGCTTAGGCTAAGTTGCTCCATTATTATACCATGTATGGAGAAAGCTCATTAAAGTAACAGTGCTTCTTATTATGGACCATTTTGATCTTGCAAGTCACTTCTCTTAATATGTACATTAACTTAGGGTCGAATTGAAAACCTAAAGTATTAAGGATGCAAGTAATGAGTTAAGCTATAGCTAATTGAAGCCCTTCCGCATTGGTATATAGCATGTAATTGATAAGTATTTTCCCAAACATTAACCCATGTTCTTGTCAATATTGCATTAATGAGAAACAATCTTCTAAAAAACTTGTAAATGTGATGAAGCTATATAATACATGACAATTAAGTGAAGGATTTTAGAGTATAGAGACAAGCACTTTGCTTCCAAGTGCTTCAAGTGATCTTACTCTGACTTGCCCTCATATATTAGCTATCTTATTACACATGGGAAGGCATCACTCATGTCCCATGTAGCTAAGATTGATTGACTACCCATCTATTCAAACTATTGTTGATTAAATTTAACATAATTTGAATCATCTCACCTCATATGTATGTAGTGAAACAACAAGATTCTTTGTTCTTCTCTTGCAATGGCTAAATACCTTCATCTTCCACCACATCTTTAGGGGTTGCATTTGTGTAAAATATAGTTGAATAAGTTTAAGGAAGTCGGACACTTCCAAAGTGCTCTAGAAATTGAATATCTCATTTAGACTCATGAGCATAGATTCACCTCGGTGGCATATTTCGATTAACAAAGTGCATCCCTAACAAACCTACATAGAGGTTGTGTGAACCATGTAATTTCATATAGTCATTCCAAGTGAATAATTTAAGGCATACATAAAAGTAGGCTAATTAGGATAATATTTCATAAATAAGTCTTAAGAGTTAGTCGAGGACACCCCGTAGGTTCAGATTATAAAAATATAATGAGGTAATAATATTGTAGTTAAAAATAGTGAATTTCATTAAATTATATTATATTGTAATTTATCTAGCATAAACACAAGAGTTAGGCAACAAAAAATTAACCAAACTTTACAGATAAATTATTTCTATTATAAAATCATAAAATGACATAAAATAAAATATAATAGTAATACATGTACCTCGGGTACAATTATTTTATGTAAATATATATCTATAAATGCATAAACTACCCAAAAATAAATATAACTTACTAAAAAATTATAAGAAAATAATAAAAAATTGATACAAAATCACTAAACTACTAGATGTACAAGGGATTAGGCATGGAAAGAAAATTAGGATAGATGTTGGTAAAATACTTAAGCTAATGACACCTAACTTGCTTAATGATGGAGTATTTATGGAGTATTTAAACTAAATTTAGGAGAGAGAATTCTTTTGTTACTCTACAAACTTTGGAAATATCACCCATACCTCCCCAAAACTTCAAGTATGCTCTAAGGAATTTGGAAAAAAATCTAGAAAGAAGAAGAACAAAGGAGAAAAGATTTTGGCAAAACTTAGAATCAAAATTGCACAAACTGAGCCAAGTCAAGGAACGCGGGTCTAGGAAGTTTTTAGAAGCAAACCACCACCACGAGGTGACAAAGGTGGCAGCTTCTAGGGCTATTGACAAGGTGGTGGTGGCCAGACAGTCAATTTCTAGTGAGCTAAAATTTTAACCTGATCTTACTATATTTATACCAAATTAATTCCAAAAATTATGAAAAAAAAAATTATTTTGGATTATTTTTATGTGTACATTTAAGAAAAATATTAGTTTGTCAAATTTTTAAGTGAGTATACAACCTCCTTAAGAAATCACTCAAATCCAAGCAATTTTCGACGTCGTTTTATATAATCCTAAAGTTGTTGTTTTGAAACCAAACTTTTTTCTAAAATAACCCTATATTGCATGTAAGAATTTCATGAAAAGTTTTCAACAAAAAACATTTGCTATAATTTTTAAGGAATTTTGAGCTTTTAAATTTGATGAAAAATGCCCTTTTTGGGAAATTTCGTGTAACCCCTATGAAAAACAACATGCAACAATTCTAGAGTTTGATTATATTATGTGTCACTATAGAGAATGTTACAGAGTTGGTTGAATTAAATGGGATTTAAGATATGCACAAATCACCGGTTACGGTATACATGTATTAAGGTAAAGATACGAGGATATAGAAGTTTGGTGATATAGTGATTATGAGTATGAAGAACCTATTGTATGATCATAATTTATCATGCGTGTAAAATGTAAGAAGATGCTAGAGTGAGTCGATTTGTGCAAACATGTAAATTGAGTTTGTTTAAAGAATTCTTCAAAGGGTTGAATCTGCTCAAAAGGTTCATCAAAGAGTTGAACTAATAGAAGGAAGACTTAATTCTTGGTTCCAATTTTGATTAGAAGGATGGTTGGTAAAAGGATCTCAACTATAGTCATGTTAGAACTTCATTTGAGAAGCTATTTGATAAAGGAAGAGTAGTTACAATGATTTTAGAGACATATTCAGAGGGTTGGCTACTTTGGAAGGCTTAGGTGAAATCACTTCAGAGACATTTTCAAAAGGTTGGATAGTGAAGGGGACTAACTATACCCACATCATGGACTTGTTTAAGAAGTACTTAGTAAGAGAAATGCAATCAAAATGGCTTGGAGGACTTGATCTGAGGATTGATTGGCGTGGAATGCTTAGAGGAAATAACTTTAGAGGCTTGTTTAAAGAGTTGATTAGAGTAAGGAGTATAACTAGGATAACATCAGAGACATAGTTAGAAAGTTACTAGTTTAAAGACAATTGTTCAAAGACTTTATCAAATGGTTCTAAGATCGAAACTTGATATTAGGCGAGCTTTCAAAACTTTGTTTGGAGACTTTAATAGCAAGTTGGAACCCGATGCAAATGTTATATGACTTGTTAAAGATAATTCGTAACCACACTTAAATTATTTAAGTGAACTCATTTACCCTATATTTAGTAAAACTAAATTTATTGTATTGAATATTTATGGGGGAAACCAATCAAACAAGACCCATATGCAAGATTATCACTTGTCCTAATAAGTAGGATCAATGTTTCATTACACTTTGAAGTATTGTTTAAGAATACTTAGAGGCCTTAGTATATGTGTTGTTTGTGATTATAAGTTAGTTGCCTATACGTATGCAATGTGTATGCTTGAATATGGTTATGCTATTTGGAGTGTCGAACTTTATGTATTGATTGCTTCATGATGTTGCTTAATTGAATTGTCTAAAATTGCTTAATCACCCTAAAAAGTAAATTAACTCAAACTCAAACTCGAATTAACTCAAACTCGACCTGACTTCTAACCAAACACGCATCATAACCCATTAGGGGAAACGACTAGAATTCTCGAGCCAAACACGAACTCTTCGATAAGGATAGTTGAAATAATTCTTTCCCAACCCTTAATCAAACTAAGTGACATGAGAGGAGGTTGTGGTAAGGTTAGGAACCGTGGTTCGAAGTAAAGTCTTGGGCGAAGCATGTTCTCTATTACATAAGCCTTGATTTGGTTTCGATTCATGTGTGAGGCATCAAACTCCTTAATCCAGATTAGTGTGAACGCAATTTCACTAATCTCACAACAAAATAGATAACGTCATGCAATAGCATTTGCATACATTCATAACATCTAATTAAACTTGCTTGAAAACCTTGGTTGCTTTATATCATATATGTGCTATTATATCTATCCCACTTACTAAGCAAGATGTCACTCATTCCCTTATAGTTGTTTTGCAAGTTTCTAATAAATTTACCAAGCAACACTCTAGATCCTAGAAGATTAGAGAACGGGGTTGAGCAATGAGATTCAAAACTAGTTGGCTAGATTTTTATGTTGATTTTTGACATTATCAACCTTTAGGAAAACTAATAGAGTCTCCTTAGGTAACCCTTTAGTTTTCAATTAGGTGACCCTCTAGTTTTCAACTAATGATATTTATTCCATGCTTTATAAATCTATAAATTTTGATAAATTTTTAATAACCGCATTATCTTTTCCTATTAATGTATTTCTTGAAACTTTTTATTAAACTCAAGGTTTTGTTCTTCAAATGATTTATAAAACTTAATTTTCTTTCTTAAGCAATAAAACCATAGTCATTTTCAAAAGCTATTTTGAAAAGTTACACCATAGGTTAACACTTCGAGGTAGTAAACTAGTGAATGCCTTATGTAAACTATACTTACGTTAGCGACTAAGATAACTAGCTTATAGCTTAAGTAAGTTTACACGGTGAGGCTGTTACAACTCCTTCATTTGGAGCATAACAGGTTATAGAAAGTGCACTTCATATTATTCAAGAATAGGTAGTGGTCGTGGAGAAGGGGAAAAAGCACCTTGACAGTCATTAATTTTTAAATAGCTTATTTCTTTTTGAAGTAGTAGTGAGGACTTCCAAATCTTTCCATAAATAATAGAACATTGTAATAAAAGGTAACTTATCATCATAGGGTAGTAGTAAGTAAATGACAAGTAATGGTATACTATAGTTGCAAAGGGTTTCATTGTGTGCATTTGGAGAAGCGATGCTTTTCATAGACAAAAGGGAGTATGTATAAACTTGTGTAAGAGCCAATTCTAAACCATAAACAAGCCTAGCCCATCGTCCAAACCGCTGACCCATAAAGGCCTAGGTGGTTCAAGCTATCTGAACTAGCAGGTTAGTCGATTCATGAACCAAATCCAACTTGAGCGCTATAAAGTAAAAAAAAAAAAAAAAAATCAAATGACTAACATCTATCAACACTTCATTCATTATTAATAGTTTCTCAAAACAAAATACCAAACCCTTCTTCACAATTCACATGCTCCCTTCATCAATCATTTGGCAAAAATAAATATTCCCTTCATGACTTTTCCCATCATTGTTTAGCTACAGCCACACCACACATGCATGTAAAATACTCCATTAACAATTTGGCATTATGAAGTTTGTCACTTTGTGATAATAATTAAATTATGCAAGTGATAAGTAACAAAGATTCAGGGATAAGCTTTGCAAATGCAACTAAAGACAGAAGTTATTGAACGAGCCACATGAAGTTGAAAATACGTTGGAAATAATAGAACGCAACGTAATGAAGTTTGGAAATTTTCAAACTATGTTGCATATAAAGTTATTTGGTGCAAGCATGCAATGCAATTTAAGCTAAAAAAATTTTTACAGAGAAGAGCATATGTCTGAACGATTCGAAAATTTAAATTTCAAACATTAAAACTTTCTAATATAAATTTGCTGATGTTGACTGCTTGAAGACTTCACAATTTTTTTCATTCCTCATTCAAGCATTCATACTACTCTGCTTTCAATATTTGCCCACTTATATTTTCCTCTCATTTGAAACCTTTACTGTGTAGTTTTGAATTGAACCATTTTCGCTATGCTTTTTTTGTTCCTCTAATAAATTTAAACAAAAGAATTCCAATTATCTCCATGGAATGATTCTTGCGCCATACTTTCTCCAAGAAGAAGCACAATTCCTCTTCAAATGAGAAAGGTAAGGAAAAGATCACAAGAATAGGGTGCGTCGTCTGAGTCATAGTGGTTTGACGACATTCAAGCATATCCGAAGTATGTGTACGACCTTAACAAGGAGAAGGCATATGAGGTGATGGAAACCATTGAACATTGAGGTACACCACCTCTTAACTTTGCAATTGAACCTTAACACACAAGTCACCAAGGCACATCACCTCTTAGATTTGCAACCTCCTTGCATAAGTGTCCTTACACAACCTACTAGATTTAAACCTCTATGCATGAGTGTCCTTACACAACCAGCTAGATTTGAACCTCCATGGATGAGATGCCCTTTGGTATGAGATAGAAATGATTATCAAAATCGAAGAGCAACATATGGGTTAGCATGCACTTAGTGGTTTGAGTCCTTTGAGGTCAAGTAAGCCTCTTAAACCTAGTAAATCTAATATTTTTACAACGTATTACCATAAAAGTACATATGAGAAGGAGAACTCACAAATGTTATGCAACTACTACAGTATGAGCTACACTTAAAAAACGAAATAGGGATATGGTACCCCCAATAAGCACCTGAGATCGAAGTATCTTGGGAATGTAAGGATAGATAATACGCAACAACAAATTGCCCGAGGCAATGGTTCATCCAGATAAGCACTAATGAAGTAGGATCAAGACAAGCATAAGTACAACCTTACACAATACCTGGCCAACATGCATTTATCATTCAACTCAGATGCGTCAAAGTAACAAAGTCGATATAAGTAGGAGACGTTCAATCTCAACTCACAACAACTAAGCCGTACTACATTGAGCTGAACTACACAGGAGCTTTACCACAAAGGTAAGTAAGCGCTCGCAGATAAGTTCACTTCACTTAATACATTAGTATCCATATGAATAGATATATTAACGGATCCTTTTCATAATAATTCTTACATGAGTGTAACTATTCACTAGATAAAGGATAATTGGCAACTTAGTAAAAGACTGTTGGCTCTAAGGATATTTAACGAGCACTACATGATATAAAATATTTATAAAATTATTAGAAAAATCCTAGATGAGTATAACTTGGTTAAGAAAATTTTTTTCCATCAGTTTTGACAATGCAAGTGCTACTACGACCTTAATAGCAGATCTACAAAATTTTTGTCAACCAACATTAAGGGGGGGGGGGGGGGGGGGGGGGTTGTTCCTTATACATTGTGCATGTCATATTCGTAACTTATGTTAAAAATGACATTGCAACTTTTCAAAAAAATATAGCCTTAATTAAGAACATGGGGAAGATAATAACAAAGAGGTTGTCCCTCTACACGAAATGGAGAAACTTTTGCACAGACAATAGGAAGAGGCCCTGAAAATTTAAGATAGATATGCAGCATTGTTAGAACTCCACATACGAGTTGTTGTATAGCATTATTCCTTATAACGAACTATTGTGTGACTTCATTATGTACAACATGCATGAAATTGACATTCACTCTAGCAACTAAGATATATATGTTCAATTGCTGAAGGTTTTGAAAGTTTTTCATGATATGACTAAGACTTTCTCATAGATTTACAAGTCAAGTGTCCACTTGTTCATTATATCAGCGACCAACTATAATACCATAGGATTTTGAGTCAATTCAATAACTCTATGATCCAAGCTTCTAAATTTAGGGTGCCAGACTAAGTTATCCGTTTTATTTCAAATTTCATAGTAAAGTTACAAAAGTTAGATAAAGTACTTTAAGTAGAGTCAATTTCTCAAAATAAACTCTATAAAAAAATTAAATTGAGAAAAACGTTAATTTATCGATAAAGTCAATAAACATAAAATTCGAGCTTTTAGATATAGCGAGATATTAGAAATAAATTAATTAATTTTAAAAAATAATAAATGAAGTTGAATTATACATAATATATATGTATTTACATATGATATACATTATATGTATTAATGAATTATTAAAATTAGGTAAAATAATGTAAAATAATAGAAAATTAATAAAAAAAATTTTGAAAGGATGAGTCACCAAATAATGTGTCAACTTAGTATTAATTGGAAATGATGAGTTAATACTTGATTAATGAGGAGATGACGCATATCATTTAGGAAAATAGAAAATTGACATATGTCATACACATGTCCAAATTCTATTTAATTAAGAAAACTTCAAAAACTATAAATAGGACTTAAACCCTCAATTTCAATATTTTGGAACTTTGAAAATAAAAGAAAACAATTTAGAAAAATTAGGAAAAATTAAAATAAAAATAGAACAAGAAATAGGTCGGAATGGGTCTAGGGCAGTTCATATACCAAACCATAACTTAACTTAGAGTAGCTTAGAGGTCCAATAGAGGGTAACCGAAGAAGGCTTTCTGACAAGGTGCAGCTGTTTAATGGTGGCCAAAGGTTGCCGGTTTAAGTGTACTAATTTTTCTCTCATAACTTCTTTAATTTGCTAAAAATATCAGATGTTGTCAATTAATTATGAAATTAGGTTTCTTGGACTATTTTAGGTGTAGATTAATGTAGCAATTTTATTTTAATTAAATAATTAGTGGAAATATGTGTTTCTTAAGAAAATGCCCTATTTGGGAGAAAATTGAATAAATTTTTATAAATATTAAATGATTTAGTTTCAAGCTCAATTTTTGTATACAATGCACCTAATATATATATTTAATTGTGGTAACAAGAATTTTCGAAATTAAGTATGTTTACTATTTTTTATAATTATTTTAAATAAAACTATCAATTTTATCGAATAGTTGAAATAATTAGTTTTTAATGAAATAAATGAATGGGCCTTACATGTTTAGACTTATAGATGTTTATAATGGTATTTGGAATATTTAATTTTTATATCATGCATAAATTTATTTATTTTCTCTAATTTTTCATAATTCTAAGCTAAAACCACTACTTTTGTATAAATTGATAATAGTTAGTTTAGTATAATTGATGATCGATAATTAAACTACATATTTTTATAATTCTATAGGATTTTTTATGAGATTAATCAGGCTCATATACTATTTATTACATATTTTCCTAATATAAGCTTATATATTGGTTTAATATGTAATATTGTAATTAGGACTAGTAATATACTTGTCAAAATCACGCAAAATGAACACTTTGGGGTATATTAAGGGTTGTTGGACAAGTTTGAAAAGTGTAATTTTTAAGGTTTTTAGTTCAGTACTAAAGCTTGTTCGAGTCAATTACGAAGTTAGGATAGCATACAGTTGAGTTGTAATGAAAAAAAGGCATTTTTAAATTTTTGATAATATTGATAGACTTGATTCTTAAGATATTTTAATAGTACTCAAAATAACGATCGTGACGTCATAAAGTTTACTGAAATTGAATAGGAAATGAGTAAGATACGGTCAAACAAAGTTTAAAAACATAGAAATGAAAACTTGTAACAATTCGGGTTCAACTCATACTTAATTTGAAGACTGTATTATATTTTCATAGGTGCGATAAGTAAGGAAGGACCATGTGATGGAGTTTAAGATTTTGCATTATTACTAAGTCTAGGTAAGTTATTTTAAACTATGCTTAGAGTAGATATATTGCTACTCATAACACTGCATGCTGTTTGATACTGTATTGATTGAATATTGTTATATCATAGGTGAACTGATATGCTATTATAGTAGATGCTGATGTGGTGACTTTAAATGACAATAACTATGTCTTGTTTAAACTGTTATGTTGCATTATTAGGTGATAATTTGTGCTTACAAATGATTTTATTGACTAAGGAAGTTGAGTGATTGCTAACTCAATCTTCTAGGTATTCACTTAAGTGAACCCTAAGTAAGATATTAGAATTTCGCTAGGAAGAGTTTGGAAACTATAATCAAATCACTGGGTTGAATAAAACTAAAAGACTAATTGTGTTAAGTCATATGCTTGAGTTGTTATTGCATATCATAGCATGGTATGACATAAAAAGGAACCTACGGGACATAATTTTCAAAATGAGGCTTCCAAGTACTCATGGAAAAGGCATGGCTTTATGAACTTAGTTTTTGGAAGTATATAGATTGTATTGCCTAAACATTATGATTATGTTGATAATCAAATTTGATAAACTATAGTGTATGGTTTAATTTGGCAATATTGCCTCTTTGATTTAATGAACTATAGTGTGTAGTCCAATTTGGTGAGAGTCCTACTCCTAAGCAGCTCCTTATTGCCCATAGGTTCCTAGACATTGTATCTAAATGACTAGCTATGTCAACTAACCAGAAGAAGATTGGAAGGCATAGGATATCGGTACCGATGCATGTCACATGCATGAGCATAACATGTTGCATTGTTAGCAATAAATGCTTAGTTGGGCGAATATATATATAAAGTTGAATCAACCGGTTATGGTTGGAATATTTCAATTGTGATATGCAATATTGTTTATCATGTTATCTATATTATGTTATTTTTTTATCTACTCTCGCTCAACTTCGATAGTTGAGGAGATAAAATGTTTTATTCTCAAGTTAACTGCATCATGAAGAGCCCAACACTAAGGGGGCATATATATACTGAGAGCATGAGTAGAAGTCAATGACTTTTGTATGGAACCTATACTAAGTCAAGAATCTTATTATTATGAAGATGACAAAGGAAAAAACGTGTTCATGTTTTGATGTAAATATCATGTTGTATACATAAGTTGTAACAGAACATCCCTCTGAACTCCAATGTAGCAACTCCCTTATCATGTAAACAATGTTGTCTTTTGATAAATGAGTAAGTTGAGTTAAGTTTTTAATAGGTATTCCTGTGTGATGGTACATTCCCTGCTAAGCTAGGATGTGACATTAACATACTTGGTATGCTACTCCAAGCCTATAAGGAGCCGAACCTACATGATTGTGTTTAGGATATGGCATTGAAGTGGTTATCTTATAACAAAGACGTTTCCTATATTTATCTTGTTGCAACTATTCTAGATCCCCTTTCTAAAGCTAAAGTACTACTAACGTATTTGAAAACTCATTCTAACTATATTGATGATTTGATAGATTCCCAAGATATGTACTACTCAGAAATACACTAGGATGAATTCGTAACGACAGTCGACATAGAGGAGCTACTCACAGGCTACCAAAATTAATATAGTGGCTAGTCATCAGTCAATCCTTTACCACTCACTAAGGAAGGTCATTATTCATTTATGGGTGAGCAATTGCTGGCATAAAAATTGCATAGGCAATGGTTTGGTAGGCCATTGTTTGAGTTGTAGCATTACACAAACACAGATTTCGAGCTCTCTAAAAATATCTTCATCAAGGAATTTGACATCTTAGAGTAGTACTAGAGGCACACAAGGGACTATCCCTCATCACACATGAAGTACTCGATTCTCCAGCATCGACGATCACCGTTAAGTAAGCATTTAGTACTACAAGCCTCATCCTTAATAATCAGCAAGCCTCCCTTTCTATTGTCAATGTTAAGGTAAGCGCTTGTATAGAAAACTAGTACGAGGTGTCCTGCTGATGACAAGAACCATACAAGACATCGAACGAGAAGGATGAGTACTTCAACGATTAGAACGGATCTAATGGAAGTCCAAGCTTACCCAAGGATATCACTCCTGGGCACAAACCGCTAATACAATGAGATACCTAGTAAGTATAAAAAATTTGCTCTTTGTTATTCTTTTTCTTACTTCAAAAAAAGTTTTGTCACCTAGAAAAATTTTTTTCGCAATTATTCTAAAAAAACTAAATAGTATGGCTTTCTTAAAAATAGTTATTCAACCTTAGCATTTTTTTAAATTATTACTGAGTAAAATTATTTTTTCTTCAAAAAAATTAAATTAGATAATCATGTATACTTGACCTTTTTTTTTAATTTAAAATTAACCAATATACTAAAAGTTTTCTAAAAATCCAAACTAAACTATGACATTTTGATTCCAATTAGTGAATATATAGGCATTTTCAGGATAACAGTAAAATTAACTAAAAAAATTTTTCTCCTTATCCCTAAATTCTCCAAGACTAATCTTTTACAATAATTTTTTATACCAACTACCACTATTAAAAGTGAATGGTATTTTATATTTTTACTCAGTTACTATACTCCAATCAAAGAGATAATTTTTTGTAATGTACCGCCATAATTTAGAGTCAATAGTGGTGTTGTATTTTATTTCTTTCATGTAGTTTGTAATTTTGCGACCAATGAAAATTATTCATCCTTCGCAACTTCTCTCACTTTGCTTAACATCACTCGATATTTTAATATTACACTAATATTAACTTTGCACAAGTCAAACCTATTATTTTAAAACGAAATAAAATTTCAACCAAAAATATCGATTCATCATATATACGGCAGTACATGTAATATTATGTTATGTAAATATACACATTACGTTTTACGATAATCTTTAGAATAAAATACAAGAATGAGAGATGATTGTTAAATATTTCCAATAACACAAAATTCAAAAATAAGTAAAAATATTAGAAATTATTAAGATAATTAATTAAATATAAAAAAAAAAAACTAAAAATCTAGTTTTAAGAAAACTGTCAAGCCTGTTAAACCGGCTCAAGAAATCGAGCTGGTTATAGTTTGGCTTTAAGCCGGTTTGTGAATCAATGGTTTCAGATTGATTCAAATTGAAAAACGGGTCTATATATGTGGCCATATGGGCCAACGATGGTACATTAGGGGCTAATGTGAGAACATTGGGTCCCAACATTCCTCTTCTTAACGAGGCAGAGCTCGATATTTAAAATGTTCAGAGAGCCTTACTGGTTATATGTTACATGAGGATAAGCGAATGTTCAAGCACGTGCAGGACATTCTCTAAGCCTTCCTTGGATGAACAAACTACTTGTTTGGCCTCTACTCCACCATAGCAACACTGTACTTTCTCAATATGGCAGCATCTTGAATGTGCTAGGAAGATATTTTGGTGATTCGATGCTACGGTTGTTACAATGGTAAAGCTCTGGGATAACTCTAATCCATTTTCTAACTTTTTCTACAATAGCAATTCTAAGTTCTTGATTCAAGTTTTCATGCTATAGCTCTCCTCAAGGAAATCTACTGCAATATAGGGATAGAATACGCTACGAAGTATATTGAAGCATACTATGAGGAGGTATGCTCAAAAGATTGCAATGAACGCGCGCGAGAAAATGCAGCAATCATCCCAAACACTACAATTCAGCAATCATTCGAGCGGCTCACATGTTTTGTCTTCTCAATGAAGCAAACAAATTCTGCAAATGAGTCGAGGTGCCAAGAATAATAGTACCGCTACCTCCAAAGCATATAGAGGATTGTTGGTGCAATAGGGGCAAAAAGATTAAATTGTGTTTGGCAAATATGAGTAGAAATGGATGGAAATGGAAACAAAGGAAAAGAAAGAAAAGAGAATGAAAGAGAATGTACTTTACATTTCTTGTTAGGAATGGAGACGTGGGATTGTCTCATATGTTTGGTTGTTGATCCCGGTCTAATCCTTTGGTGTTATCCATCATAGCTCCACTCTTTTCCACTTTCATTTTAAATATCAAGAAGACTGATGACAACTTAGAACTACACAATTCATAGGAAGCGGCTCCAACAACGCAAAAGACTTGCATCCAAAGAAAATGAGACATAAATCCATAGTGACATTGATTTGTCAATTGAAACATCCCTTTTTTTTTTTTTTTTTTTTTTTTTGAATGACTGAAAATATTCATGAACACCAAATAAAAACAAAATAAACAAGAGAAGGAAAGTTTCGCATTCCGCAAACTCAAAAGCTTATTTGATCCACCAAAGATCAGAACAGACTAAAACCAGGAATCCCTTCCACTCTTCCCCATAAAAATGAAAATTTACCGCAACCCTATAATGCCTTCAGTACTTGTAATCCTTAACATGGAGACTTTCTGAAGCACCTTCACCAAGCTGGGCATCGCCCTTGTAGGTTCCTAGAGTTGCCTCGGAGTTGGCCTTGCACCTTGTGAGGAATGCAGCCCGAGCCTTGGCAACATTTTCTTCCTTTCCAGCCCAAGCCTTCAAGGTGCTCTGCTGAAGAGCACGTCCAAAGGAGAAGGAGAGAGACCATGGCTTCTTACCTTTAAGCTTGTTCATTGCGTTGAGGTTGAGAGTGGCCTCCTCCTCACTTTGTCCGCCG
Organism: Lumnitzera littorea; assembly: GCA_024138015.1. Lineage (NCBI taxonomy): Eukaryota > Viridiplantae > Streptophyta > Magnoliopsida > Myrtales > Combretaceae > Lumnitzera > Lumnitzera littorea. The sequence goes on from JAMXBB010000003.1 coordinate 27,483,797, forward strand.
GATAAAAACACAATGGCAGGAACTGCTGCAGGTACGGTACGTTGGAGGGCACGGACTGTGTATTCCGCAATCACCTCTGGTGCAACCTTTGGAGCATCAGATCCAGGGGTAACCATGTTAGGTTTCAACAAGGTTCCCTCAAGCAGAACGTGGTGGTCATTCAAAGCCTTGTAGCATGCAGCAAGGACACGCTCAGTGACTTCAGCACACTTGTCAATGCTGTGAGGACCATCAACTAAGATTTCGGGCTCAACAATTGGAACCAAGCCATTCTCTTGGCAGATGATAGCGTATCGTGCAAGGCCATTAGCATTTTCATTGACAGCCAACTGTGATGGCTCAGTCGGGCCAATTTTAAGCACAGCACGCCATTTAGCAAAGCGAGCACCAGCTTCATAGTATTTCTGGCAACGTTGGGCAAGACCATCGAGACCTTGGGTAGTTGTCTCACCATTGGTTCCAGCAAGCTCAACGGTGCCCTTGTCAACCTTAATACCGGGAAGAACTCCACCTTCCTTCAACACGTCAACAAAAGGTTTTCCTGGAAAATAAAAACCAACAAGACCAAGGATCAAATCATCAAAGTACACAAGATATCAAATAGAAAGAAAGCTAGCTTAAAGCTTTCAATGTTTCATAATTGAGTGTACCTTCCATATATTTGCATGTTGAAAACTGTTTGTATAGATACATTCATATAATATCTATTATGCAATCACTATTGCTTTAATTTTTCTCTTTTTTCGGTGTGTCAGTATCTTCTTTAATAGGAAAACCAATAAGAAAACAAGATAGGAGTCAAATTGCTATTTTTTTCCTTTATTATACTTCCTAATTTAGTTACGCTATAGTTGAATAGAACATAGCAGAGAAACAATAGAACTCTAACCATCAGCAGTCTTCTGGTAGAGAGTTTCCTCAAAGAGGATGACTCCACTAAGGTACTGAAGGGCACCAGGAGTGCAGAAGAGGAGCTCACGGAGAGAACGCCTGTTAGTTTCAACATTTTCAACATTGATACTGGACAGTCGCTTGCCAATAGTTCCAGTTGATTCATCAGCAGCAAGAATACCCTTTCCAGGGGTGCCAATGTAGGCAGCATTGGCGATCAGCTCATCTGAAATGTAGGACAATCCTTAAAAGTTAATTGCAGTAAAACGGCCATGTAACAAAAGATATAGAGAACCAAGAACCAGTGCATAATCAATAGAAAGAAAAACTGCTGTAACTGCATCATAGCCCTTTTATCCAATACATGAACTGCCCTGTTGATATATTGCAAAGTGGAAAAGGCAAAAATCTACTCGCATGATAGTTCAAGACATTCATTGACAGGATTCCACAAGATTTGGCTGGAACAAAACATAATTAAGCAGTATTTACACCATCCAGCCAGATTATCCACTTCTACAATTAAAAAAAAAAAAAAAAAAAGGCATGTATATTCCTTTGTAGGACTTCTTGCCAAGTAGATAACTCAAACTAGCACTTGATATAATCTATGAATTCAAACATCACTCTTCAAAGAGATAATTGAGTTGCAATATCAACAATGAAAGCACTGATTAATATATAGGCAACATAGTATTGGATATGGCACATGCTAGTGCAAGAGAAAGCCAAACATGCAAACTAGCACAGCAAGTATAGCACCGACAGACAATGACAGCAAGTTTGCCTACAAACATAACAAAGAAGAACCACAGATCCCTTACCCAAAAAAGTGTCACAGATCCATTTACTAAAAACCTATCTAAGATTATATCTATTCTAATGAATGAACCCCACCATGTAGGGAGGCAAATCATATTGGAAGGTCCAATCAAGAATTCATTATCCGCTAAGTACATGTTTATGCCAAAAATCCATAAAATCAATTACAAAACTCAATTTATAATCATGGAGCATTATGTTACGGGGGCTTCTGTGTTTTGTCTCTGTGGTCGTGATCCAAATCATATCGTGTTGAATACATGTTATCTTGTCAGAAATTGTCAACTTTATATGCACATCTCTATAAAAAATTCTCCAGATGATTTTACTTGAAGATCTACGGCCCTTTAATTATACCTAGTCGATTTGACATACGAAGAAAAAAATAGCTTAGATAGGCCGAACCAAAGCTTGAATATACTTCTCAAAGCCTAATCTGTTAACTTTTTATTCAATTTACCAAATAACTAACTTTCTAAATCATCAATATTGAAGAGATCGCTGAATCGGTTAACATAAAATCAAGATCTACCCACAACAATAAATTTTGTACAGACCCAACTCATTTCACTTCAACATAAACCTTAAGTTGAAACATTGCCACCATAGTGCTCCAAAGATTAAATTTTGGTATACTAAAATTGAGTAACATGGCCTGATTTTCAGAAACCAAAGTCTTTCTTTTGCATGGTAAGTTTAGATGAGATACTTGATAAACCCTAGAGGATTTAAGGATTTATAAGTTGCAGAAATCACTGATCATAGAAGCAACAAACACATAGATCCCGATTAGTCGACTGGTTCCAAAAATAAACATTAGACAAGCATACAAACTCACAGATCGGATAAAGTAAGATTAAGATCTAAGTCAAATCAAGTAAAAACCGGTCGTAAAAATCCAAACTTTATCACTGCGAAAGAGAAGAAAGAAAGGGAAGGGAAAAGAGAACAAACCAGCGTATTTGCTCTTGAAGCAAGACATTGTTTTGTTGGGTAGGTGGTGACTGAAACGAAGAGTGATCGGACCAGAGATTTGGGAGAGAGAGAACGATACAACAGAGGAAGGAAAATGAAGGAGGCGAGGGATGTGTTTTTATATTTCGAAAGAAGAGGGAGGGGGTTGGCTGCGTGTGTGAGGCGTGATATGTTGACATTTTGTGTAACCTCGGTGTTGTTGTATCACGTGCGACTTCTTCTTCAAGAAATCCGTATATCTGATACTATTCCCTTTTTTTTTCTTATAAAATGATTAATTAAAATTTTTTCTTTATTGCCAACGATTAACTAGATGATTGTGATAATTTCATGCATGCACCAATAAACGGTGTAAAAGTACATTATAATATTATTTTAAAAAAAAAGTTTATTGAAAGATTATATGTACAATATTATGTATAGTTATTCAAAATAGCACTTATATAATACATAATTATGTTAGAGATCTATGTAATTGAGTGTTATATAAAATAAGTTTTTAGAATGTTGTATCTTTTTATATAAAATTATGTATTTTAAAAAAAAAATTCCTTATGAAATAATTTTGAAATTATTTCATCATGATGTATGCTTATATATAAAATTTTTAAATGCAATATTAATTTAAAAGGATTTATAAAATTATATATATATATGTGTGTATCATATCGCCTTTTAGCTTTCCTCTCATCTATTCATATCATTTTTCTTGCTTGTGAATCATTGTTATTTTTAATTTCTTTTTTTTTTCCCCCACTTGCTTGTTGGTTTAGTTGCTCAGGCATTGGTGTGTTCTGTTTGGTGTTTTCTCACCGTTAAAACAAACGTTGGAGTGACTGTTAGGTGAATCGTATATGACTATTAACCGATGGTTAGGGATAAAATTGTCAACTAAAGTGCATTTATGTAACGAGAGATTTATGTTGCGCAGATATTGAGTAGTGGTAAATTGAAAAATATGATTCAACAGTAATCGTGGTGGAGTAAGTTTTAGATAAGGAAAGTGAGTATTTTTATTAGAATTTATATTTTTTTTTTTTACCTTATTCAATTGAATAGGTTTTTATATATCACAAGATGGATTTTGCGTATAATTTTTCAAAATTTGCTCCCCTATATAAAAAATGAGGATAACATTATCAAGCTTTGTATCTACTCTAAAAGATAAATTACAAATATTATGGTACTTTATGCTCATCCTATAAAAATTATTAATTAATAATGTTAAATATAACACAATCTATTAATATTTTTATATCAACATCATCTTATTATTTTATATATTTCATGCTTAATAACTTGTTGTTTTAATATTTTCTTTATTTTACATAAATAAGTTTCAACATTGAAAACGTTTTTGGATCATGGATATCGATTGGAGTAAAAAAGACAAATTTCATTATTGCGAAAACGGGGATTTTGATTGAATTGAAATTTTTTGAAATTTTGTTTGCTTTCGTTGTTTGTTTATATTGACTGCTCTTATACTTGCACACTTAAATGAATATATTGATGTTATTTATTTTGCACAAGTAACCATAGTTTGTGATTTACCTCATATAAATCGATGAATTCAATATTGTGGAGAAATTATACAACATGTCCAAGATGAAAGGAATTAAGAAAGAGAAAAAGTGAAAGGAAAGAATTAAAAAGGAAAAAAAAATGGTCGAACAAATTTATAAATTAGTGAAAGGACATTCATTAGATTTTAGTTAGTAATTAATTTAATAAATTGATATTGCTTAGTATACTTGATTGGATAATATAATAAAAAGTTAAAAAATATGTATAAAGCGTAAGACATTATTATACATCTGTTATCTAAGAGCATAATGTCTACCTCATGCACGTAATTTCTAACTTTTCATATGCATATATGGGTATAGTAAAATATATATATATATATATATATATAAATAAGCCACATAAGTCATGGCTAATACCATGGCTATTGGTCTGCTTATTGGGTAGGGAAACGATTGGCTGAATCGTCTATGCATCATCTTTCTTTTTATTTCTCGCTATGTTCTTGCATTACTTTTTCAATATCATGTTTAGCTATTTTAATATATAATAGAAAATATTAACCATACATCGATGTATCGGTTTGGGTGGGAATTGACCGTTTACACTCTGCTGCAAGAAAGACTTGAAATCGGGAAAAGCTTCCAATTCAAAAACAGGATGCGGTCATTAGGTGGGCTGGAAATGGAAGGGTCAAATTTCAAAATGTTTGATTAGAAATACAGCAAAAACAACTTTATGATGGCCACTCCAAACGCCAAAGCCGACCAAAGACGAAATCCTGTGGGTCAAAACGTCGGAACGTCAATACCGAGGCCCCACCCTTTCCGCCATTGCCGGTGGATTCAGCTACAGCTATCGGATTATAACCTCGCACATTCCAGTCCCCAAGTCGAGTACGGAAGGTTCGATTTTAAACGCGGCGCAAGAACCATGGATACACTGATTATGTATTCGATATCGTAAAAATAAAATAACAATAATAGTATAATTAGATATTTGTATGGAACACTTTAAAAAAAGATTTTTTTTTTTAATCATATTATAACTTTGAAAGAGATGGGAATTAAATTGATTTCATTTTATTTAAAAGATTAATATTTATACTACTAATCTATAATGATTTAGCCAAAATAACATATGTTACTAATACAAGATATATGAGTAGTATACAAGTCCCATTAAGCCCAATGTATTTGTTAAAAATAATATAAAAAAAAAAGTAAAGAAAACTTTTCACATTTTCTAATAGTAATTACACATTTTTACCAAAGGAACTTTTATCTCTAAATATCATAACCTTCTTTTATTTATTTATTTATTTTTTTACTAACTATCATGTACCATAACAATTTAGGTAAGGGCAATCAAACCCATTCTTCTTGTTCTTCTTCTTTTTTCTTTTTCTCTTTTTTTTTTTTTTTTTTTTTGCCAAAAGAAGAGAAATACATTAATCATGAAACAAAGTTCACACATATAGCTAATGAAGGAACATAAAAAATTAAAAGCTAAACGCTTAGACATAGAGGATGGGGTATTAATACACCAATCCAAAGGGCACATTCTCTCCCTCGAATGTGTAGCCACCCAATCAACTACTCTATTAGCAGTCTTAAGAATATAAGAAACGAAAACACCAGATAAAGAGAGTAAAGACGATTTAATATCTTCTAACAAAGGTCTCAAGCTCCTATGTAAAGCATCATTTTGACCGTCTAAAGATTTCATAATTTGGAGAGAGTCAGTTTCAATGAGAATTCTTTGCCATCTGTAGGCCTTGACTAGGTTAAGGCCTTTTGAAGGCCTATAATTCGATATACTCTATAATCAACCATAAGACTTTAGACCCTTCTCTACAAACAATAGTTCCTTAGCTGTCATGTACAACTACTCTTATACCCCTTATGCGACTCTTATCCAACCAAGACCCATCCACATTGACCTTTAGGCAACCTATTGGTAGTGGAATCCAACTTACAACTCTTTTAACTTTTTTTTAATGTTGCAACTATGGGTAGGGATCTTTCAAATCTAATTTTTTTCCTCTATCTTGCCTACTTCAACCAACTTCTCTTCAATGCTTCTATGCAATTACTAAGGTTTGGTTATGTCTTTTTGAAAAATGCCTTGCATCTCTCATGCCAAATTGACCAACCCATGGTGTAAAACTTCACAATCATCTTTGATTTACATGATCCTTATATTCCTTAAAGCCAAATTTCAAACCACGCCTAAATCCCTCCCGATAGGTGTTGATCAACTCTCAGATGTAACAAGATGAGCCAAATTTATGCTACCTAATTACATTTAAATAACATATGAGTTTCTGTTTTCAATTCATTGCAAAAATCACATATTGGATTTGGAGTTATGCATCTCTTGGAAAGATTACTCTTCAGTGATAACCCTTCCGACACTACTCTCCCCATAAAATTCCTTACTTGTGGTTAAACAGTCGCCTTTGTAAACCCTAAGAAATTTCGCTAACCCAAAAGTAAAATCAAATGAAGGAGTCCTTGAATAGTCCCTAAAACCACCCCAAACATGATAATAATACCTGAGTAAAGGAATCAAATCCTAAGTGTTCGACTAAAACCCTAATTGAAGTAAACCTTAAAAACCTAACTAAATAAGCAAGAACCCTAATACTTGAAAAACCTTAGAACGTTATTAAAACCCTAAAATAACCATCTAACCCTAATTAAGTGATTAAATACCTTATTGTCACTAATAAATACTAATAGTAAGGTAGAATCGATCAATACAAGTGATCGATAGTATTAAGCGATTTGAACCCTAACTTTCGAGCTCGTACACAGATTAAATTACCATAAATGAGCACCAGACCGTAAAGGAACCTTAAGTATACGTATAGGACATTTAGAATAGCTAAATTATAATGTCAAAATCCAACCAAACCCTAAATACATCCTAATTGCACCTAATTAGCCTAATCATGCCTAATCACCACTAATTACCCTAATCGAACCCTAATCTTTAACCAACCCTATTACATCTTGATTAGCTACAAGTCAAACATGATTAATGACCAAAAGATAAACTCTTATCCCTTCTTAAATTGGCAAGATCATACCTAAATTGGCAAAAGGCACATGAAGTATATAGTCCCCATTTAGTACTTATCCTTATTTTCCCAAATTACTCACCACTTATCCCCCCACCTCTCCTTACTTCTATGACTTGCTACCTCCTTTCCCTTCCCTCATTTTTCATTTTCTCAAACCCTAAAACACATCTAAAAAATCCCTTAAACTTCCTCTCAAAGATCAAGCCTAAACTCCTTCTTCTTCCTCTTCTTGGCTACCATCGACCACCCTAGCGCCAACCCCAATAACTTCACTACCTACTCTAAATCACTCCAGACCAAGTCCCATGCCTCACACACATATTCCCCTTGTTTTTCGACATACTCATACCCCCTTACACATACCAAGACTCACGATACAGAACCACAAAGGGAGGCCTTCCATACTTTGCCTCGATAAGAACTTAGGTTAGGTTTTTCTTTAGATTTCTTGCAAAATAATGATAGATACTAATGTTTTCTTTCTTAAAACTTCTTTTATAGCAACACCATAGAAGTTATAAGGTATTTCAAGAAGGTCCACAAAGGTACATATAAGAAAAACCGCCTTTAGTAGAAGTTATAACATAAATAAGCTAAGTTATGTAGAGTAGTGCAATTATTAGTAGAAAATCTTCAAGTAGGATGATGAAACCCTTATTCTCCATGCATGCCACCCCTTGTTTATGCTCTCACACACATTTTCACACGCTTTTATGAAATGATTATGGTTTTAGATTAGTAAAAACTTAGGTTACTTAAGCCAAAATACTGTAAAAATTAAGTGTTGCATGAAATTAGAAAGTTTGACCTTAGAAACCACTCTTGGCCACCACTTTCTTTGACCCACTAGGTCTAGAAATTTTTGTTTAATAGCTTAATGACATATTTATTTAGTGTTAAGCATGATTTAGGACTTAATTAATTAAGTTAAATAGGCTAAAGTTTGGTTAAGGCCATAAACTATCATAATTAGTGATTATAGGCTTAAGAATGGTGTTAATAACCCAAAGAACCATAATGGATAGATTTGTAACCATATTAAAAATGGGCTAAACTTAAGTCCAATGTTACGCTTAAGTCCAAAAAGACAAATGGACTTGAGCCCAAAGCCCTAAATAGTGAACTAGATACAAAAAGCCTAAAAGAACCAATTTAGGGGCCCATGTAACTAGATGACCAGATCTGAACCCTAGCATAAAAGGCTTAGGAAGAGTTATTTAAAAGGCTCACAAAACCTAAAGACACATCCAAGACACCCACCATAGCCTCCTTAGTGATTTAAGGCCTTAAACTCAATAAAAAGGCCCATTTGAACCTATAAGAGCATCACTAAGGCTCATTTTAAAATTTTAAAATGTTAGGCAAAAAATCTCATTTAAAATACTTAAAAGAAGTCCAAAATTATTAAACATAAAGCTTAAAGTCAAAAACCAAGCCCAAGGCTCAAAACTAAGCTCAAATCTTAAAATAAGCCAACTCACTACTTGGGCCCATGACCTTGTAGGGCCCAAATCAAAACTTACTGATTCAAAAACTTAAAAATAACTTCACCAAATGAAAGAACATTTAAAAATGATGAAAACGACTATAAGATCACTGAAAACAAAGTTAAAATGAAAAAGATATGCCTAAATTACAGAAACAACTAACTCGGGGATAATGAGTGGTAAGCCTAATTAATTAGTACAAATAGAATACTCATAAAACTTAATTATCTTCTTCAGGAGATGAGGAGTTTGACTTAGACACAGTAGAGGATTATTAAGATTGTTGAGCATCATGGCTGAGTAAGTATACCGCCCCCTACTTTACTTGTTTATACTTATAGTTAGTGGAATACTTAATTATATCCAATAACTGAAATTGTTCCATGTTGGGGAAAATGGGAAATTATGTGTATTTGATATGATTGACCTTGTTTGCAAAAATATCTTAAGTTGATATAAATACTATATACTTATTGCATTAAAGCTTAAGGTCTTGGAGTGTCTATATATTATGATTAGTCATCTATGAACCAGATTAATGAATATTTAACCCCTAATTAAACTGGACATGTGTCGCATCTTATATCATGACAATATGGGCATCAACATCATGCAGTAGAATGGGGGATCATGCTTAAAGGATTCATATTGTATTTTGTGTATTAAAAGTTGTTATTGTACAACATACTTCGTGTGACAGGGTCCTACCTTGACCTTTGGGAAGTACTTAGCTCCGGGGAGTGCCGCCTTTTACTTGAGGCCGCACTATATCTACTATTGAAGGTGATATTGATGATAAGAGACTTTGAATTGGACATGGATATGTAGATCCTAACATGCCAAAATACTTCCTAACCTGAGCAATGGTGGGCATTAAAACCGTACTGTATACAGTTACCGGTAGAACATATATATTGTTGCATTGCATATGTTTGACCATACATTCATACGCCGCTTGTTAAATAACTTGCTTAATGTTGCTTGTTTTAAAGTAAGTATGTTACTTACTAAGTAGTCAAGCTTACCTCCCTATAGTTTAATGTTACAATAGGACTTATAGCTAGAGTTAAGTCATCGGATGCCCAAAGTCAGTAGCACCAGTTGGAATTGGGATGTCAAGAAGTTGAGAGCTGGAGCGAACCATATATATATATATATATGAACTCTCTTTAATTTCCAATTATTAAGTATCTTTAGTTTTTTGAGTAACATAGACTACTTATGGTGATTTATCCCGGTACTGTATGACTAATTTAGGGGAAACCTAATATTCCCGCTTATCTATATTCTGTTAATGATTATTTAGATAGCTCAACTTTAATTTATATGTTCTGTTATTACTTAATACTAATTACTAGGAGAAGGTCGTAGTTATGAATGTCTTATGTAGTACACCGAAGGCCCCTAATCAAGGATAGTGGTTGATCTTGGATCTTCATGTATTACATGGTGGTACTGCCACAACTCGACCCCCCTCCAAGTTGTGACAGCCTTCCATATTTATTTCCAAGTGTTTAGCATCAAAGAAAATGATGATGACAGTATGTAAGAGAGATTTCCTTCACTAGTTATAGAAATGAAGAAATATGTAGATTCCTTATCGATCAAAAGGCTACTTAAGGGAATCTTCTCTCCTTCTCTCATAGGTAATGGAATTGATTTTATCACTCTCTTTTCTACATCTAAAATAACACTGTTTATCACTTTATGATCCCAATATTTGCCCTCTTTATTAATAATGTTGGCCACTTTTAGCTCCGATAAGGATTATAGAATTAGAGTGTTTAATTTAAAGTTCCTTAACCCTGGTACCCACTTGTCATGCCACAAACTTACTTTTTTACCATCACCCACTTGCCATACAACCCCTTGTAGTAGGATTTTCCTTCCCTCCAGTATACTAGACCATGCTTAAGATGCTCTACTCCCCTTACTAGCCTTTAGAAAATCTTCCTTCATATGGTACAGTCCTTCAAGAAGTCTGACCTACAAAGCTTTGAGGTTAGAATAAGTTCTCTAAGCCAGGTTTGCAAGTAGTGCACTATTAAACTATTGTAAGTCCTTGAAACCTAATCCTCCTTTGATCTTTGGCCTAATGAGTTTTTTCCAACTTACTTAGAGAAACTTTCGCTCTTCCTTTTGCTATACCCACCAGAAATTTGCAATGAGGCTATTTATCTATTTACACCAACTACTTGGAAACATAAAACAACTCATAAAGAAAGTTAGTATGACATTTGCAACTAACTTGATAAGTACTTCCCTTCTAGCTTTCACTTAATAACTTGTGCTTCTATCCTTACAGTTTGCTCACTATTTTCTCTTTCATAAATTTTAGAGCTTCTTCTTTTATCGACCCCAAAGCGTAGGTAGCCCTAAGTATTTACCTGGATTTATCACCAAAGGAATGCCCAATATAGCATCTAAGTCTTATTTCAATGTACTTGAAGTGTTTTCACTAAAGTAAAGACATGACTTGCTGAAACTAATATCTTGACCTGAAGCATGGCAATAATCAATCAACAAATTCTTTAGGACAAGCACATTATTCACATATGCATCAAGAAAGAAAAGTGAATCGTCAATGAATAAAAGGTGAGCAACCATTGAATAGCTCCTTTCGGGCTTGAAACCGTTCAACACTCCTTGATTTACCATCCTTAGAATCCCTTTAGATAAGATGTTTGCAATTAAGATAAAAAGATATGGAGATAGAGGGCCTCTTTGTTTCAGTCCTCTAATGGGTGTTACATTACCAACTACCTTCTTGTTTAGTACCACATTATACTTAACCAAAGTAACACATGCCATGACCTACAATATCCATTTGCTATCCATTCCCATCTTTATAAGAACTTCCTTTAAAAAATCCCACTCAACATGATCATATGCTTTGTTCATATCTAGCTTTAATGTATAAGCATAAGCTTTCCTTCTCGATTTATTTTTTAAGATGTTAAACAATTCATGTGCCATTAATATACTATCATGAATTAGTCTTCTTGAGAGAAAAGCTCCTTGCTTTTCAAAGATGATTTTGTTAAGGAAAGGCTTAAGTTTATTAGCAATGACTTTAGAGATAATTTTATACACGAAGTTACACAAGCTAATAGGACAAAATTGATTGACTGACTCTAGTTTGGGGACCTTAAGGATTAAAATCAACTCAGAAACATTAATGGAATTTGGGAACTTACCTGAGCAAAAAAACTCTTGGATTGCTCCCACAATAGAGGCACCTATGATGTCTTAATAGTTATGATAAAAGATGCTCAAGAAATCATTTGGTCCTGGCACTTTCCAGCCTCCAAGTTGAAATGCAGCTAATTTAATCTCTTTGCTTGTAACCTCCGTACATAAGACTTAGTTATCTTCATGTGTAAATTTAGGTTAGACCTATCCAAGCGCAATTGAGAAGTCTCTATCCCTTCCTTTAGTGAATAGGTTCTTAAAGAAACCAACAAAAGTATCTCCAATTTCCTTTTCATCCTCAACCTACTTCCCTTTTAAATTTTGGACTTTTAGAATTTTATTTCTTTGCCTCCTATTAAGAGGGGAGTGATGGAAAAATGAAGTATTGCAATCGCTTAAATTTAACCAATTAATCAAGGTTGTTGTTGCCAAAATGCCTCTTCCCTATTATTACGCCCTAAAGTAATAAAGTCGTAATAGTCTTATTGTGCAAACTATTATAGGATAAAAGCTGACCTTATAGTCGCTATCTTAGACTTGATATATACAAAGTGTTCATAACTAACCTACTTTAAAATAAATAGTTCACAAATTAAACAGGTTATATATCTAAGAAAGTGTGAAAAATATATATGAGAATTCAAATATTACAATGATTTCATGGCATAATCTTACCTAAGTAATACTTTATTTGACAATGGAAGATCCGAAAGTAAAATCTAAGACCTTAGAAATATATCTACACTTATCTATGCCATGGCTTACCACTAATGATCAACTCAAAAATACTACAATTAAGCTGGTAAGGTAGTTGACTAAACTGTTTAGATCAAAATATTGGTTGAACTTTATTATCCAAGAGATAGTGCAACATAAGTTAGAGGTTGGGTACACAAATAAGTTGGTCTTAATAAGAGTTCAACCTCTTCCATGGAGAACTGTATAGAGATAGCTCAATGAACCAAAGAAGCCAATCCTCAAGCTTAGGAATAAGTATATTAGGCCTCGATTCCTATCATCTCCTCCATGCTAATCAAGATTTGGGATCAAATCTTGTTGGGCTTCTTCTTAGACATTCTCGAGGATATACAAACTTATGTCAACTATGTTAAAAGAATCATAAATTCTATACCCTTCTAGTAAGTCTACCATGTTAGCATAGATTGAATTTCTCTAGAACTCAGAATGGTCCTTTTGCTTAAGGTAACAACTTACTCTTCCTTAAGTTTAGAAACCTACCTTTGTTTAAATGGACCCAAACAAGATTATCAAGCTAGAACTCTCTTACTTTTCTTTCTTAGCCTTTTATTCGAGCTTAGCAGTAGCTTGGGCTAGGTGCTAAGTCACCTTTTGATGTGTTTTGATTTAAGCATCTAATTGATCAATAGCATCTCTATCTTTATGGTAGCTTTGGTAGGGGTGCTTAGTCGTGAGGAAAGTCAGGGTTGAACCATAAGCAACTTTGAATGAGGACTTCCCTATTACACTACACATTAATTTGTTGTAAGCAACTTTCACCATAGGTAAAAATAAGCCCCATATTAATAAGTTCCTTCTTATAACTTTGAGTAAGGAACCTAGCGTCTACTTAACAACCTCAGTTTGACCATTGTTTTGTGGATGGCATGAGGCAGGGTATCAAATAGTAACTTAGTTTCAAGACATCTCCATATGGTCTTTCAAAAATGACTTAAGAATTTTGGATTGCGGTTAAGCACTATGATTTGCAGCACTCCATGTAACTTGATAACCTCCTACAAAAACAAAGAAGCAACATAAACAATATTGTTATCTTTCTTGTACAGGATAAAGTGTGTCATTTTACTAAACCTGTATATGATGACCATGATGAAATCTTTTCCTCTTGATGTTCTTGGTTGTCCAAAGACAAAGTCCATACTTAATTCAATCCATAAATTAGTAAGGATGGATAAGGGCGTATAGTGACCTTGTTTAACTTAGCTCTTCGTCTTCTTGTACATAGGACATCTTTTGAGTACATTATGCATATCCTTCATCATGCTCGACCAAAAGAATCTTGATTTTAGTAGCTCATATGTTATCTTCTTGCTAAAATGGTTTGATAACCCACCACCATGCTCTTTGCCCACCAGTAACCCACGTAATGAATAGGTCGGAATATAAAGTTTCCCTCCCCATAATGAGTATTCATCCTCCAAGAAATACTCATCCATAGCTTGTCCATCACAACACCCCATAATAATTAGACTAAATTGTAGATCCTAAGCATACAATTCCTTTATCACGAAGAACCCAAGTAACCTAGGGTAGCAAATTAACTTTTGAACATGCATAGCCAATTGGTTTTGGCACAACAAATTAGCTTCTAAATGGAGAAGGTTTAGATCGAACTCTTATGAATAGGTTTGCAACCTTAACGGTCAGCTTGGAAACACTACAATTGAGCTAGTGGTGTAGTTGGCCAAATTGTTTAGATCGAACTACTAACTGAACTCCATCACTTGAGAGATATTGTAATACAAGTTGAAGCTTTAGTACTTAAGCAGGTTAGTCTCTAGTAAGAGTTTAACCTCTTCCTTAGAGAACTACATAGAAAGTGCTTGACTGACCAAAGACCCTAATCCTTGAGCTCAAAAGTGAGTTATTGGGCCTTGATTCTCATCTCTCTCTCTCTCTCTCTCTCTCTCTCTCTAAATCAAATACTAGTTTTGTCATCTTTTGTTATCAATTGTTGATTAATATTATTCTTATTGAGTTACTACTTTTACCTCCCACTACAAATCTATGCTAAGGGTACAATAGAAGTTGATATACCCTATTGAGACTGTTGCAATAATATATGATACTTTTAAAATTTTAATTCTAACAAATCTAAACATGCTTAGCAAACATGCCTAGGCATCCACTGCAAGAGATTAGTATTGCGTTTAGCCCTTTGTTGAGTATGTGTCTATATATATAAATAGGGTTGATGTGAATCCTTCTATTTTATTTTCCTAGATTTGATGGTTGATGTATGATATGGATTGCTTGATAATTACAAAGCCAATGATTAGAGTACCAATACACTTTAAACAACACAAGACAAAACTCTTGCTTTTCTATTTTTTAAGTAAATTACACTTTATAATTATGTACTTTTCTTATTCATCATTTTACATGCTTGTATTTTTACTTTTAGTATTTTATATGCTTCCATTTTGTTTAGTTATATAAATGTTAGCAAGTCAGTATAGTTTGACACTTATTGCAATGCATGTAATTAATAAAGTAGGTAAAGAATCTAACATCTTTCCCAAATCTTCATATTGAGAACCACTAGATTTAAACCTTAAAATCCAAATTGATCACTATACACAAGGCTAAAAGATAGTGATCAATTACATCATTCAAAAGAAACAAAGCAATTCAAACTCTACCTTAAATTATCGATTAGGCTAGCTCAACTCTATTTTATTTGGTTATATAATTATTAGTAAACTCTTATGGTTTGATCCATATTGTGATTTGTGTAATGAATAAATCAGCTAAAAAATCAAACATCTTTCCTAAATCATTGCATCAAATTGAGGAACCTTCAAATATAAATCCTAAAATCTATACCGATCACTACATATGAAGCTAGAGGACAAAGGATCAATTACATTGGTTTAGAAGAATTAAAGTAATTCAAACTTTACCTTGAATGGTTGATTGAGTTAGCTCAACCTAGTTTATGACTTATGAACACCACCAGCATGATGGAAGAATAGTTAATCACCAATAATATGGGAAACATGTCAAAACCATAAGCCAAACAAAGGTTTAAGATCATTTTAAATTCCAGTTTGTACATCCACTCATTCTTGAACCTAAGGGATCTCCATAGTATCTTCCATGTGCTTTTAGAAGTATAGTCCAATAAAATATAATATAGCTCCCACACAAACTTCAATAAACTAAGTATAATTGTCAAACTTGCATTTCTACTAAGAATTGAAATATATAGAATCATAGAATCGTATAATATCAATAGAATTATTAGTTTACGAAGTCGTATAACTATAATCATAATTCTATCAAAAGTTCATCTCAAAATGATTTTGCATCCGTCCTAACTACAAAAAAATGCATAAAAATATGAACTCATAGAATTATATCAATTGATTTGCAATTTTAATAATTATGAAAATAAGTACTCTTTTTTAACATTGCTATGATTCTAATTTGGGTTTTAAGGTTTACATTTGGGAGATTGAGATTGATTTGAAGATTTAGAGAAGAAGTTTGATTTCCAAACAATTTATTCCTTACACGTACCTTGTATGTGGCAAACCTAACTGCTCACTAATTGTGATGTAAACAATAGGATATAAATACGGAAAGTGTTAAGAAAAAAAAAAAAGAAATACACAGTATACAAAAACGGTAAAAAATGGAAAAACAGAATATATTCTTCTTTCTTCTTGTCCTCAAAGATAACAAGTGGTGTCTATTTTTTTCCTCATAGCAGTGATCAAGAAGATGACATAGAGAGACTACAGTGATCTACATGAGATGACAGTGCTGTCTATAAAGCATACAATTGTAATCTTTGTTTCACCGATTACTAACTTTACTTCCATTTTTAATCATAGATTGGATCCAGTACCCTGTACTTTCTGCATTATGACTTCGTTCTAAATTCACATGCATTGATCAATCGTTGGCCGCTAACATCTGAATCACCAACCAAGTTCCGACCTCTACTTGCAAGTCAACATCTTACTCAATTATATCAATTTCAATTTCAGGTCAGCCTCATATTATTGGTAATGCTGTTACAAATGCTTAAGAGTTTTTTAAAATATCACGTCAAAATTTTAAGAAATCATTTTCTTAATATTCTCTATTTTATCCGTGAAATTGCTTTATAATAGGACTCAATTTTTCTACGAGAAAAAACACTTTTTTAAAGTCTAAAAAATAAACAAGAAAGAAGGAAAAAAAGTGACAGTGTAGCTTTTCAGCTGAAAATAAAGCAGCAATGGACAGAAAAGGCAATTTAATAAATAAAGTTGATAAAGAATCAGATAATTTTGTTCCATTTTAAATTGCCTCTCATATCCGATGTCTGTACCACCTACCAAACTGCCAAATGGCAATTAAAAAAAATAAAGTTGCGAAAAGTAAACAGAATTTTCAAATGCCTGAAATTTAATAAAATCATGGCTTGTATATAATATGTGCCGCGTCCATGTGCATGCGCAGTTCTAAATATATATAATTTGCTTTTGCTTATAGTGCTTTGTTGACGTATGTATTGCAACAGGGATATGCCACTATTTTTTATACATGATATTGCATTCTCTTTTAAGGATGTTAATATTTGCATGTGATGAGCCTGTATATGGCATATTTATGTAGTTATGAAAGGCCATTAAAGTCGTATAAAATTTCAATATATAATGTACATTTATAAAATCAAATAATAGTATCCATACTACATTTAAAGCAATTCATGTGTAAAGACAATGTTAATATGTTAATTGTTATATCCTTTTAAGTAAATTTATTATTTTCATTGTTGATATAAACTTACTATAAACCAAGATTTACAAGAAATGCATCCTCTAAAGCTACTTATTCTCTAAAATTCCTTAAAGTTATAAATCAATAGTTATTATTGTCTATGTTGATACTTAATTTTCGCTTGGCCCAAGGCCTAGTTCTAGCTAAAGCTCACTAACCTTGTTGATGATCATTCCCCTTGCTCGAACTCCTTGTTCGCCTTTGACCTCGAGAAAAGAGCGCGAGTAACTATCCTTCTAAGGACTCAAGCGAGCACCATGACGAACACAAGGCTAATGTCCTCTCGCTTGTACATGAGGACCATTATGGTAGGCCAAAGGAGCTTAGAACAATAAGAGCTCTCCTCCCTCTCAATTGGGCTATTCTAGTAGAGACAACCCTAACCACACAAGGCCCCAAATATTTGGCTCATCTTGGATGAGACACTTAATCTACCAGGTGCAAATCCTCAGCCCTTCTACTCAAGATCCTGTTTATTAATTACCATCTAACATCTGTAGTATGACCGATCCTCTCGATATTCTATAAGGATAACAAACTTGCTGTCTGCAAACGTAGCTGCTAGCATGGTCATGTTTGATAAACTTTCAAAGCCACCATGTTAGCCCCGCAACGTATATCCTCCTTACCTATTGCCAGTACAGACAAACCTCAAATCAACATATGTCTAGATAGCCATACTCCCCCTCATTATAAATAGAAAAAGGAAGCCAATAGGTAAGGGATTGAATCCTAATTTCTCCATCAAAGGTTAAGTGCTCTCCATACCATACCCAAACACACATATACATACTATAGGCTAGCATTCCTTAATTGGGCCTTTAGTGCTCTTCCGCTTTAATTTCTCATTTCTACCTTATCATCCTCCTTGCCAACTTGAGCATTGGAAGGCCCTCATGGTACCACCAATAGGGAGCTTTCTTTAAGTCTTTAAGGGCAAGGATCTCGCTAGATTTGGCCTAAACCAAAGTTAGTCCAATAAGACCCATTGAAGTTAGTCCAACTAACTAACAATCTAGATTTCTAAAACATCATGTAACATTACTATGATGTCATCTTTGTTAAAAAATCTGGACAATAACAACCATTTATAACTTTAGAATCTTTAGGACAAAATGGACTTCAGAGGATCTAAATTTAGATCTACATATGCAGTCAGCAACATTTGTAGTTACCTATAGATTATTAAATCAACTCTCATTGAAAAAAACATAATATTTCACATCAAAAATCAAACTTCTCCTAACATGCATCTTGAGTAAAAATAACTTTAAACTTTGGTCTATCTTAGGCTTGTTTCCCTATGCAAAGGAAAATTGCATTAATTAGAACATAAGAGAACACATGGGCTTCTAACATAGTAAACCATTGAGAGTGATGCAAACCGTAGTCAAGTATAGACAAGGCCAGTTGTTAGGTAAGTCCAAGTTTAAAAAGAGTGATGGGGAATGTGTGAACGAGTGAATAAAAGAGTAAGCAAAAACTTACGAACAGCTCCAAAAGATATGATGCATCGATGAAATTTTCGAGGACTCACAATACAACTCGATATGACATACAAATTGGTCCGGTAAGGTTACTTGCCACTTAGCCTTGTTCAAGGATTACGATAAGAGTGAAATGAAAGTAAACAAGTAGTGTTTACAAGAGAGAAAAATGTCATGTGTATTGTTGCTAAGTTAATGTTTATAACTACAAATACAAGGAGTATTTATACCTAAAAGTTAGGGCAAATTGCCTAAAGGGGAAAAGACAAAAAGGGTATTGTCCTAAAAGTAATGTATACGAATATAAGAGGGTAAAAATGAATATTTAAGAAAAGTAATAATTAGTATGGTAGATTCTCTACGTGGCCTTATATATGTGGCAAAGATACATTAGCGAGGCCGTTAGAGGATGCGGATAAAAGCGTACGATTAGATTGCTTGTCCGAGTAAGGGTGGCTAAAGATCAGTTTGGAGTCTATTTCTCAATCTATCAACAAGGGTGATGTCAAGTAATTAGTCGGCTCAGACGTGAGTGAGTAGTCATGAATGTTTCAACTGTTGTCTTAGCAATCTACAATCCGGCATACTTCAAAGAAATGGGCAATCATTCGGCTTGACATATAGAGTTACTTAACAAAGACAGACTCAGCTTCGATAGGAGTTAACTGGAGCAAGAAGATTCACCTTACCAACCCTTTCCCAGTCCTCAGGCTTGGCTGCGGGTCAAAGGCCTAGTAGACTAATTCTTATTAAAGAGAGTACACTCTAGATATTTGTCTAAGGATAAAATGAAGTATAACAAAGTATAACTTATAAGGAGGAAATTCAGAAACCATGAAGTTATGAACAGTATCATGGCCAAGGTTTACTAACAAAATTTGCATAAGCATTTGCTTCCTTATTACGTTTGGTGGACCATGACTACTTCTTAAGTCTTGAGGGAGTCTTTGCAAGTAGAAAATAAGTGAGAGAGTGAGACATTCACAACAAAACCTTTATAAAAAACTTGTACTCTCGACTTCCCAATTCTATAACTACACTTATAAAGTGGAGCATTTTGTAGCCTTAAATAAGGCCCTAAAATTTAACAATTAGCATCGGTATAATTAAGGTGCTCCTAACATTTGATTACCTTCATGGTCTCATATAATATGCCCATGCTCTAAGCATGAGAAGAGATCGAGTTATTGGTATTAATTTTGGCTTGACTTTTAATATGAATCACTGTCAAGAGACGTAGCAAAAATTGTAACTAGGATGAACTAGGAAAAAACCAAGTTTGCTTTTAGGACATGTAAAAGGGAAGAGGCTGACTAAAAAGTTGACCTAGTGAAGGCTGAGCAATGGGTGGTCAAATGGTGGGTCGATCATGCAGTAATCAACCAAAAGGTCAACTAGGAACCCGATTCTAGCTAATCTCTTTTATGTTTATTTCTTTAACACTTTTAATTAGTTCCACATAATTTTTATTTCTTTTTCCAAAGTGAGTTAAGATATTTTCTTCATCTTATAAATAGGTTGGCAATGTAATAAAGTTAATCAATCCTTATTCATTGAGTTTTTATAGACATTATTGTTGTTCATACCTTAGAGTCTTATTGTTAAACATTAAAAGTTAATCTTTGAACATTGAATTTTCTTATTAACATTGTCATTAAAAAACTATTACTTTATTGAGAATTTAATTCCTCTTATACACAACGAGTTCTTATTATCTATTTTAAGCAATAGTGAACCAATTTATTAGAGTCATGTGTAATATTGATTTCTCTTAACACCTTTAATCGTTTCATAGATGATGCATTAGATCAAGCTCTAATCTAATTAGCATTTGATTCGTTTCAATATTAGTTATCATACCTAATATTGATTACATCCATATATTTTATTGTATAGTTTGGTAAATATCCTAAAGCACACAAAATAAACCTTTTATTGTTCCAAAACCCTAAAATCCAAAATCACATATTAATTAATTTTAGATCCACTTGAAAACCTATCAAATTTGTAGTAAGGCAATAAGTGATTTTCGTCAAATTGATATTAGAGCCTAAGGGATGTGTATTCTATGGTAATTAGGAATTATTTCCTTGTTGATTCAAAGATTTGGAGATTGGGTTTTTGTTACTGATGTGCGGTTGAGATCTGTTGTAGAAGTTATGGGTTGTAAATTCCATTATTGTGTTGTTACTTATATATATAGATATTATGCATGAGAAAACATGTGGAGTGAAAATATTAACAATAATAATGTAAAAGGACAAAGGAGATTCTAAAAAGTTCATATCTAATCTATAAAAAAAAAAAAAAGGTATATGGGATTAATCAATGGATGAGTAGTTTGTTGAAATCTATGAGGATGCTTATGAAATGATTGGATTTGTAGCCAATTCACAAATTTAAGCCATTAAAACAAAAACCAAAAGAAATCAAGAAATAATTAAAGGTTTTAGCTCAAGAGAAACCAAAAGAAATAGTATAGCTAAATAAGGCCCAATTTGAAAAATATAATCATGAAATGAAGGGAGCTGGGACAAGGTTGAAATTAATATGAAAAAAGTGATGTTGCAAGGATACTAGAGAAGGCTATAGTGGTTAAGAATCGTATTAAAATAGTTGGTGGAGGTTGGAAAATCTAGGGATGTAGAAGCAGATAATATATAATTGTCCAATTGCAAGTGACTCATCATTAGCAATTCAAGAAATTTTGTGTATAGATATTGAAGAAGATTTGATGTAGAAATAAATTTTTTTCCATACTTGATGTTTGGTATGAGGTAGGGCTTGTAAGGTGGTTATATTTAGGGCAATTTGTTAAAAATTAGATTTGTAGAATAACATTAAACAACTAAAATAGAGTTGAGAATTTTTCATTAAATGGAAGAATTTTACAACTTCTCTATAAATACAAAGAGAGAACGATTACACCCAATCTTGAGATAGGATAATACATTTCTCTATAAGATAAGAGAAACTCTCAATAGACACTATATGAAAATTTCTCTTTGAAATTGAATGAACAAAACCTATAGAAGATGTCTTTATTTATATAGAGAAGTCACCACCTAAATATTATTTTTTTGAGCGGCTTATAAGAAAAAACTACTATTTACCAAGGAATTTGGTTGGCAGTAATTTATGCTACCTTATTTGACTTTTAATATTCCACAAAAGTGGCTTTACCACATATTCACAATCTCCCACATCTCTCTCTTCATGTTTTGTACATTTTTGATAAGCCATATGAGGATTGACACTATATAAACTTATAAGCATTTATTGGTTTTGTCATGATATCTGCTAAGTTGCCTTTAATGTGAATTTTATGCATATCCACATCCCCTTCCTCTACAAACTTCTCTAACAAAGTGGTATTAAGCTCCTATATGCTTGGTCTTTGAATGAAAAGCTGGATTCCTTACAATGTGCAAGGCACTTTAACTATCACAATGTACAAGTATCTTCTGCTACATGTACCTAAGTTCTTCCATTAGCCTTTAAATCCAAATTGCTTCCTTGCAAACTTTTGTAGTAAATAGAGCTACAATAGCCTATAACTTAGATAGCCATCTCATAGCACCTCCTACAAGTGTAGACACATAGCCAGTAGTCGATTTTCTTTTATTAAGATCATCGCAAAATTTGATTCAACAATTCCTCTAACAATTAGTTTTGATCCTCCAAAACATAATGCAACATCTGAGGTTCCTTTAATGTATCTTAGGATCCTATTAATAGCATTCCAATGCTCTATACCAGGATCTACCATAAAATTACAAACCATTCCAATTGCTTAAGCAATATTTGGTCTCATATAGATCATCACATACATTAGGTTGTCCATTGCTAATGCATAAGGTACTTAAGACATTTCTATCCTCTTCACTTCATTATTAGGACACATACTTGGGGATAATTTATAATTGATATGAAGTGGGAAGAAATTTGTTTACAGCCTTGCATGTTCAAGCACCATAAAACATTTTATAGATAATTTTTTGAGAAAGCTAATTTTTCTTATCTCTTTTGTCTGATGAATTCTCTCTTACTATGGTCTTGATGATAACAAAAGGCTTAAAGAATGTTAATATGTATATGAAGTGTTTAGGAATGTTTTTTTCTAGTTAATTTAATAAAGCTGTAGAAGTTGTAATAGAAGGTTCAAAAGTACAAAATCTGAAGGAATTTCCACTTGTAGATAGTTGGGTAGAAGTTGAAAATATGATAATGTGTAAGAATCAAAAGCTATAGAAGCTTTGGAAGAAGGTTTCTATATAGGTGGTTGGAACCTCGTAATGCTTATAGAAGCTTTAGTAGAAGCTTCAAGAATGTTAAATGAGTTAAAGGAAGCTTGTAGAAATTTCAGTTGAAACTTCAACAAAACCAATAATGGAGAGTTTTATAAAAGCTTAAGTAGAAGGTTCTTTATAGCGATCAATAGAAAATTCTTATAGAAGTTTGAGTAGAAGGTTTGGGTTAAAAGTGGAAACTACTTATAGAAACTTCAGTAGAAGTTTAAGCTAATAAAAATCATCATAAGGTATTTTAGAAGTATGAGTAGAAGATTGAACATAACCTAAACTAAATATGTACAAGATCTTTTTCATTGATATATTAAAAAGGGATTCTTGCACAATTGAAGACCTAGCTCTACTACATGAACTTATTTAGGTAATATAATCGATTTGTACTACTAAAATTAGACAAATATCATTTGGTATTTAATTACAATCTTTTTTTAAAAGGTTTGAACATTGGATCAGTCATCTATTCAATTAAAAAATCAAGAGATCCATTTGAGTAAATCAAAGCTCAATCAAATTTAAGGAGATAAGGATATTTCAACATTAGCAAGATTTCAGGAGATATTTTAGCCAAAAATATATTCAAATTTTTAATAATCTAGATGGTTGCTTGTGATAAGGTTATTGAGATACTAGAGGATTTTATGCAACAAATCAATTTAAACAAGCTCCAATGGTCAGCAAAAATTCTATAACAAATCAAATCACATCCATTGGACAAGAATTTATATAAGGAAAGACATTCAAACAAAGAAGATACAATAAAAAGACATGAAAGAACTATTCTCATCCAGTAATGCACGAAAAATTCATTCTCTATTGTTCTGATTACTTGTGCCAAAATTTAGAGGACTTTATATTCTTTTCCTTATTGTTTTGCTGTCCTAATTGAGTAAGGATTTGTTGTAACTTTGAGAGAGTGACTTTATTTGTTGTAGCTTTGTTTAGCTTTGGTAGAAGCTAATAAGATGGATTAGTATATTTGTAGTCTTAGTGATGAAGTGAGTGTACTCTTTCAAAGTCACTAATGAAGGAATCAAATTTCTTATACCAATACCTTAGCGCTTACTTTAAGCTATATAGAGATTTGGTTAACCAATAAACCAAGTTTTCTTTTCTCTTTAAAGCCTTTTAGTTGGAGCATATATATTTCCTCTTCAAGCTCTCCGTGCAAAAAAGCAATCTTTACATCTAATTGTTAATGATGTAAATCTAATACGACACACATGGCCAGAGCTATTACAATAGTGATAAGTCTAACAATTAGAGAAAATATTTCATTAAAACCAATGCCTTCTTTTTAAGTGTTGATCCTTATTTTGATTTTTTTAATTTAACATATATTAAATCCAACCCACTTAATATAAACTACTCGACATTAAACTAAGGAAAAGAAAAAAATTTTATTTTTTTTTAAAATGGAGTTACCAACCAATTCAATTGGTAAAAAATAAAATAAAATAAAATTAGGGATTTCAGGTAGGAAAACTTTAATTTGACCACTAGTTTGTGAATATTCTAAAAAAATTAATTTTTAGAAAATTAAATCAGGAAACTAAGTTCAGGGGCTAACATATTAAGACTAAGTCACTATGTAAAAATAAAAAAATTGATGGGCTTTATTTTTTACAATTTTTCTAAAAATATTAAAATATACCTAAGTTCACAAAATGTTACTAAAAATGATGTTTTATTACGAATTTCTAAGAAAAGGGGAAAAAAGTTTTTTTATTTTATTTTTTAACGGTTGCTCCGAAGGTACCTACATACTCGTTAATCAAGATTAAATCAGCCGTAGTTCTCTTTATAAAATTTTTAGTGAGTGGGTTATTTTTATTTCGAAAACTAAGCCAAGTTTACATTTTTATCAATTTATTATTTTAAGAAAAAAAAACCTAAAAAAATCTAAGTTTCCTAAATTAAATAAAAAAACTCTAACTAACCAAATCTTTTTGAAAAAAAACTCAATTTAGATTTTTTATTTTTCCAAAACCCTTATGTATCAAAAAGTATCTTTCTTAAATCCTAACTTCTAAGACATAATCTAGATTCGTTTATTTTCTAAAAAAAAAAAAAAAAACATAATCTTGCTAAAAATGTAATTGACCTAAATTTATTAAAAATTGAGATTATCTAAAAAAAAAATACACAATATGAAAACAATGAAAACCTACACTAATAAAAATAAATAAATAAGTTAGTAAAAAATAATTAAATTAACTACTAAAATAAAAATAGCAAAATAAGAAATTTTACCTACGAATCGAGTAGTGCATCGAACACTATTTTCGGATGATTACGGGGGTGTTGGTTGTTGTTTCCACTTATTACGGGCATGATGCAGGGCGTGTTGGCTTTTGTTTCCATTGGTCGCGGGCGTGATGAAGGGCATGTTGGCTTCTGTTTCCATTGATCATTGGTGTGATGGAGGTCGTCAACTGCTGTTTCTACTGATCACGGGTGTGATGGTTGGTGCGTCGACTATTGTGGTGATGGCTTATGATACTATGGTGGTGGTTTACGGGGGTTTTAGTGGTGGTGCATGTCATGTGTGGTGGTGGCGTGTAGGATGTGTGGTGGTGTTTTTGAATGAGCATGCAAGGTGTGCATGGTGGCGCATAGGATATGTGGTGGTGGTGCGTGGGATGTGCGGTGGCATGCATAAGAGTGTGATTCTTTGTGTATGTGAAGGTATGTGATTAAGATCCCCTAAATCCTTGACTAACGTGCTATTTATAAGCTCAAAATTGAATCATTTGTATTGAAGATACGATTATGATTCTTCTCAGATTTACCCTAACTTCTAGAAACCTTAATTATTTGAGGCCTTTTTTATTCTTCTAGGCCTGACCTATTCTAATTTAGCCTAATAATTCCCTAATCTGATTTTAAGCCCCTAAATTAGATTAATTTAGCCCATCTCGTTACTTAATTCAACAACTCAACTTACTCCAACTTGACATAACTCTACTCATGACTAAACTTACTATGACTTAACTTAATTTTCTTCTTTCTTATTTTTTATTTTTCTTTTAATTTTCGTTTTTTATTTTTATTTTTATTTTTTATTTTTTTTTGTTTATTTATTAACTTAGCTTAATTATTTGAAATAAAAAAATTTGGCAAAAATAAAAGCATACCCTTTTACCACTAGTCTTGCACAATATTATTCCACTTAGTCATTGCCATCTCGTTTAAACTTATAAACCCTACCACTTGTTACTGATGGCTTTTGGACCTTCAGGAATTGTAATAAGCTCGTATGTCTTGTTTCTATATAAGGCTTCCATTTCTTCTTGCATTGCTACCATCCATAGAGAATCATTTCAACTGCTTAAAGTCTCTTGAAAAGTTGATGGTTCTCCTTCTTATGTTAGAGGACAATATGCATCATAGCCTGCCATAACATAGTTTGTGTGCCAAAATGGCTTCCTTATCTAATGTGTTGTTCGCCAAACTTCTATATCTTAACATCACCTAGTTCTTGTTGCTCATGCTCATGTTCTGTTATGAGAGAATTATCTTCTGTAGATTGTCCATTTATTTGAATTGTTGTAGTATCTTTAGAAGTGCTATCATTTTTCTCCTTACTTTGGAGTTCATTCTTTACAAAAACTATAACCTTATTGACAATAACTTTGCGAGTAATGGGTTCCCATAAGCAATACCCCCTAATATTGTCAGCATAACCTAAAAATATGCATTCCTTGGATTTAGGATCCAAATTTGTTCTTTCTTGCTCAAGTAATATATAGGATGCTTTTTTCTGCCTGTTTCATTTCTCTGTCTTAGCATACATCCTATCGATTAAGGGAGGATTGTCAAGTAGAGAATCAATGGTCATCTTAGTGTAGGAGTGACTAATATTGGTGGATTCATAAGATACTCTTTGATTTTAGCAAACACTTTCTCAAATTCTTCATCTCATTCTATTGCTACATTCTTCCTTAAGAGTTTGAATAACAGCTTGCATTTATCAATTAGTTGTGATACAAACCAAGCAATATAATTTAACCTTCCTAACAATCCATGAACTTTTTTTACAGTCTTCGATGCAGGCATACTTAAGATTGCCTTAACTTTATCTTAGTCTACTTCGATCCCTTTTTTGTTGACCACAAAACTCGACAATTTACCTAAGGTTACTCTAAAGGTGCACTTTTCTAGATTCAACTTCAATTCAAACTTTCTCAACCACTAAAACACTTTTCGTAAAACATTGACAAGATTCTTATCCTGCTTAAATCTGGTAATCATATTATTTACATAAACTTCAATTTCTTGATGTATCATGTCATAAAACATGACAACCATAGTACGCAGATAAATTGCCCCAATGTTCTTTAACCCGAAAGGCATTATATGATAACAAAACATTCCCTAAGTGGTAACAAAGGTAGTCTTGATTTTATCTTCTTCTGCTATCTTGATTTGATTATATCTTGAGAAACCATCCATAAATGAAAAAAGATGATTTCTAGCTATGTTGTCCACTAATACATCAATGTGTAGTAAAGGGAAATTATCTTTAGGTTTCACCTGATTTAAATCACGGAAGTCCACACATATCCTAACTTTTCTATTTTTCTTCAACACTAATACTACATTGGTTACCCATTTAAAGTAATTAGACGTTTCTATGAACCTGATTTCTATTAATTTCTTTACTTCTTCTTTCATTTTAATGAGTTTTGCAATTTTTAGATAAATTGTAGTTTTTTTGATAAATTTCATTGTTTTTTTAGTTAAATTACATTTTTTTAGAAAATTTGCATATCTTTCCTTCGAGATTCATATCTTCAAAGAAGATATGTATCTTAGTATATCTTACGTTAAGGATTTAGAAAAATAATTTTTGGCAATAAAAAATCTTAATTAAAGTTTCAAAAAGATTTAGTTAGGTTTTTTTAATTCGCAAAATTAGATCCTTTTAAGTATTTTTTAAAATAAGAATTTGATAATTAACGTAAATCTAGCTTGATTTCTTAAAAAAAAAAAAAAGATCTACCTACTAAATCTTAAAAAAAAAAAAATAAAACCATGTTGACTTGATCCCGAGTAGCGGGTATGTAGGTGCCTCCGGGATAATCACAAAAAAGTATAAAACTTTTTTTTTTTTGTTTTTTAGAAAATTCTTCGTAAAAAAAAAATTCATCTTGATTACAATTCTACATATTTGTATATATTTTGGCATTTTTAGAAAACTTATAAAAAATAAAAGCTTGTTAGTTTTTTTTTTTTTTATCTTTACATGATGACTTAATCTTAATAGGTTAGCCTTTGAACTTAGATTTTTTGATTTAATTTTTTAAAAAATAATTTTTAGAATATTTGTAGACTAGTGGTTAAATTAGAAAAATGTTTTTCCTTAATTTAATGTTGAATAATTTATATTAAGCAGGCTGAACTTGATATAAGTTAAATTAAGGAAAATTGAAATAAGGCTTAACAATGGCGACTCTACGACTCTTCTAAGAACCGCTAGTAGGCTAGCCATGTAAAGATTAAAAAATTAATTAATGGGCATAGATATTTTTATTTTATTTAATATTGTAATATAGTTGTATTGATTAGGTTTTAATATTGCAAGCTTACTAGGAACAACCTACCCCAAAGGGCCTTTTGTTAGGGAATTTAAGGGGGCTTAAATTTCTCTAAAGCTTTATGTGTATGTGTGCTTCGACTTAGGCTACCTTAGAAACCTAAGATGGGTCGCCATTATATAACCCTCAAGTCGCTAGAGTCTTTACCTTAGCTTGGCAATAATAGGCAAGTCTACTTATGCTTCAATATAGCCTACTAGGTTTTTTTTTTTGGGAAATGCCTAGAGCTACAGAGCTTGAAACCCATAAACCCCACCTTTCTACATCATTTTTTTTTTTTAAGAAAGGGTTAATCATTATTAAATTATAGGAAAATTTGATAATCTGCTGTTGGTTGGGCTTTTTTTTTTCTAAAAAAAAAAAAAGAAAGGAAATTAAAAGAATTAATACCCTTACATATAAGTGCCCATGAGCTTCGTTTTTTATTTCAATCCACTTATACATAAGTGTATTCCTTGACTATCAGTTCATAATAATTCCATTTCTAAAATTTAACATTTACTAACCTTTATTGCATAGTATGTGTTTGTAGCATATTGCATTAATTTTATACTATACCTTATTGTATATATATTGTTATTTTTTTTATTTTTTTTCAGTGTCTTATACGGTTGCTCTTGTATAATTTTGTGATGTAGGTATTATGTATTTTTTTTGTTCATTTTATAAATAAAAAGCAGCACAACAAGATTTAAGATCAAATCCACTAAATTGCATTAAAAATTTTTGTAGGCAAGCAAATGAATATTAGTGCAATGTTTTTTTTTTTTTGAAAAAATATATATCATAAGTAAGGATTTGAAATTTTATTATTTTCCCATGTCAAAAATTGGTTGTATAAATTTTTCTATGTATTTTCTCTTTTTTTTTCATGTAAAAAATAATTTTCTCTTGTAAACTATTAAAAGATATTTTACTTTGTAAAATGTTCTCTACACTTTGTCTATGTTTATACATATAGAAAAATTATAAACCTAACAAAGGTCTCACCGATTTGTACTTAACTGATTTTAATAAAGTTACAACTCTAATTTTTTTTTAATAAATTATAGCACTATTATCCAATTGCTAGTCTTGCATCTATATGGGTGTGCTTTACTTGTATGCTATTTGTGTATTTATTTATTGTATAAAAAAAATTGTTCAATAACTCATGTGTGCATAAAAAAAAAAAAAAGACAAGTAAAAATCCTTAAAATTGTAAATATTTGTTACTCATGATTTGTAAATAACTGTTATCCTTATATTGTTCATCGCTCATGTTTTTGTAACATTAGACACCCCTCTTATAAAATTACCACCCTCTAATTACCGATTGTTCCTTTTGAAGCTTTGTTGTCCCCATCTTCGTCATTTGGTGTTTTCTATTTTTCATACAATATAGGCAATCTAGTCATGTATAACATAGGTCCTCTTTAGCTTCCATTAATAAATAAGGTTTTCAAGTCTTTTTTATAGCTTTGTTGTCTTCATTATCTCATCTTAATAATCGATTTCTTCTATTCTTTGGGAACTGTTAACAATCCAATTATCTATAGCATAGGTTCTCTTTAGTTTTCAATAATAAAAAGGTTTTTCAAGAGTTTTTCATAAAAGAAAAAAAACTTTTACATGTAAATAAGTCATTATCATCAATTGTTGATTTTGTAAAATAGTAATACATTCTCGTCAACTTTGTAACTTTTTTACTTCTTCTAATGAATTAGGGAAATGTTAATGGTTCAGTTTGTAACATAGCTTTTTGTAAAATGAGTGTTTTCAAATGTCTCTAGAATGAATTTAAAAAAAAAAAACCATGATTTTTTTAAAAAAAAAAAAAATCTACTAGCAAGTATGAAATTTATAGGCTTTGAATTCTTACTTTTAAGCGGTTAAGCTCATTTTTCTAAGGCCCATATCCACTCATTCTGAAGTAAGACAATAGACAACAACAACAATTCCACCCCAACCCTAATCCTAACAGTTACTCATTCTGAGCTTAAAGCATTGTGTGGCCTACGATTTAACCTTGATACTAACGGGTAAAAGGAGAAAGTACACTGGAAATTGATAAATGAAAATAGTAGAAACATAACTCATTTAACCATCCCTGAAATGGACATGGCTCTTGATTCCCCCAAGAAAAGCTCAAACCAAAAACACGATCCTTTAAGAGAAACTTATCACCAAACCTTTTCAAAAGCCCTAGATATAAAAAAAAAAAACCCTAAACATGAATAATAGACCTCCTTACCTATTTCAACTCACTCTAAGCTAGAAAGGACCAAAACACGTAGCTTACTCATTTGCACCGATCCTCTCTAAGCTTAGAAGGTTCTAAACACTTAGTCTACAAAAACTAGCCCACTTACTCCAAACTTAAAACTGAACATAAAGTTTGTCTCTACTATGAATTATTCATTTAATAAGCCTAATGAGCTTGGGCTAACGGGATGGTGAATGTGGGAATCTTTTAAAAGTAGAGGGGCATGTGACTTACTGGGGCATCACGAAATATCTAATCTTATCAAATAAGATTGGGACAAATGAGGGGCAAAATAAAGGCCTAAAATGCTTCAAGTCCTTCTAACAGGAAAGTATTTCATTATTTGAAAAGTTTAAGATGATAAGAGGTAAGCCTTGATCCCAAACATTGATATAGAAAAAAAAAAAAAAAAAGTACTCTGAGAGCTAAGAGGAATGAAAGTGAAGATAAGACTCATTCCTTAAAGGAGATTTATCTTGTATGTGATACATAGATTGAAAGGATGATAGGCATTCATTTCATTACCCTAAACATAACTACCCCTTGCAAGCCCATTTAAGTCTTTTAGAGATTTTTAAAATTAACCCTGTCAAGAACTACTCCATACTAGGCCAATAAGAAGGTTAGGGTCATTGATTTTGGAGAAAAGGGATAAGTTAACTTATTCTTGCTTCAGTTGTGTTAATTTATGAGCAATAATTGTCACAAATAACTTGATTTCTTTAGAATGAAGAAGATTTTCAAACTGTACATTTCACTTAAATCCATATACTCATTTAAACACCGTAGGGCCATTGATCTTTCTCAAATACTCCCCCTAAAGCCACACCCTATTTTACTTGGCTTATACACTTTGAGCTCATGGTTTTAGGGCTATCAATTTCTTCAAGTGGAAACTTGGACACATGGAAGGTGATCACCTTAAGGAAAAAAAGAAGGAATAAAAGGAAAAAAAGAAAAAGAAGGAAAAATAACAAAATAAAAGTAAGGTAATCACATCCTAAAGGATGGCTTAAAAGCTCTTGATGGGCCATAACTTGAGTACTTTAGAAAATCTAAACCCATTTCAAAATTAAGGACCTGAGTCTTCCCCCAACATCCTTCAAAGCATAAACCTAAACAAGAAATTTCAAGCCCAAAGGAATGAAGCTTTAATTCTATGTTCCTACCCACTATAACACTCTTAACGAAGCTTTTTTTATTGAAGAAATTGACTTATCTTAAGCAATTATTGCTCACGAAATTGGGGCAAGCCCATCGTAACATTTTCTCACTAAGGTTCTTAACTTATAAACTCAAGTTAAGATGTTAATTTTTCAAAGTTTTCCAACACATTAATATCCCATTTTGTTTAAGCCAATGACCAAAAGCCTACATTACAACCCAAAAGAAAAGACCTATCAAATCAATCAAAGTGTATCACTTACAAGACTAGCCATAATTTTTGAAATCATAGTTAAGAGTGAAAACAAGCTATTTGAGAGTGTAAGGAAGTCCTCATGAACTAAACAATTTAGATAATTGGGATACTTTCCTCGATGTAACACTTATGAATGTAAAAGGGAAGCATGCCCTGGGGGTAAGAGAAACATTTCTCCACAGAATTGAATAGGAATTCTTTATGGTAAGAAAAATATGGTGTTTAGGTGAAGTTTTTTCCTAGCCTCTCATCATAGTGGATGAGCAATTAAAGATGAAGAATGAATGGCTAGTAGGTTAAAAGAATAAGCATATTGCTTTGCTGTAACATTTAGAGTCAGTGTAATTTCGTTACATGTTAGCAAGAAAAAGATGAACAGTTTTTGAATAAAAGCACCAATTTTTTCCTTTGAGATTCAAAAAGTGAAAAATTTTAGAACTTGCAGTGTGAACTTTAGTCACCCTCGAGTTAAGAACTTCAATAATCCCTTGAGAAGATTTCAAGAACCTTAGCCATCCTTAAGGAGCTTTGATCAACTTATCGTTTAGGAATCTTAGTCATCCTTCCTTAGGAACTTTCGTTTTCTTTGGTTCAGGAACTTTGATTATCTTATGGTGTGAGAATATTTAGGAGCTTTGGCCATCTTATAAAAAGAATATTCAGGAACCTTTGTCATCATGCCAATAATTTAGACTATCTTAGGAATTTTTGGAACTTTAGTTATCTTATGTTCAGAGTTCCGAAAGTTTTACTATATGAACTTTTGTCATCCTACATCAAAGAACATTAGTTATTTAAGGATAAAAAAAAAAAAAAAAATTAGCCATGCCTTTCAACTCTTTTGTTAAGTTTTCTTATTCAAAAAATCTATCCTTTTAAGAAGCCAATTTTTCTTTTAAGAACATCAATTGTTCGGCATAGTGCCTACCTTAACCTTTTGTCTTGCCCTTTCAAGATAGGTCCTTAATCTTTTGCCCTATCTTTTCAAGATAGGCCCTTTAATCTTTTGCCCTATTTTTTAAAGATAGGCACCTTAATCTTTTGCCCTATCATTTTAAGATAGGCCTCTTAATATTTTTCCCTATCCTTTCGAGATAGGCCCCCTAATCTTTTGCCATATCCTTTTAAGGTAAGGCCTCTTATTCCTTTACCTCGTCCCTTCAAGACGGTTCAAGACAGTATCCTTATTCAAGATGAGATACAACTTAGTTAACTATTCAAGTTAGTAATTCTTACCTTGTCAATTCAAGATTGGATTTGGCAAAAATAGGTATCTCTTTTATCTTTGTAGTGAAGTTTTAATAAAACCTCACTACAAAGAAAGGTAGTTATTGACATCTTATTTTTACCACCCTTAGGATTCTTTTCTTATTGGGGTAAGTTTAAAAATATAAATAATAAATAATGAAAAAAATTGAAAGAAAAATAAAAATATAAAATTATCAAGTCTAGTCGAGTCAGTTGTTTAAGGTTGGTTTAGACAATGGTGTACATTCAATTCTAAGTTAATGCATGGTTAGGCTTCATTTAGAAATATTTTTATTCTAGTCCTGTATAAAGAGAAATTTTTTTTATCTAATTTAATTAGGCTAAGTAGATTTAAGATTTATTAAATAGATTAGTGTATATTTTATGCTAAATTAAAATGGACTAAGTTAGGTCCAAAATAAAAAGCCTAAATAAGTGTAGGGTTTCTAGAAACTAAATCAAATCTTCAATTAATTTGATTCAAATTAGGTATGATCATATCTTATCAATCTTGGATTTGTTAAGATTAAATATATATCCAAAAATATCTAAAAGATTCAAAATTCATGGTCTGTAAATAGTGGTTTTGATTGTAAAGTTTTGAGACGTTTTCACAACTACACATCCTATACAATCACACCAACACCAATAGATTCACAATACCTACATTCATAATTCACGATTAACACACACACGTTAAAGTCAACATACTCAAATACTTACAGCTTAATTCAAATACACACACAGACACATCTTATACCTATACTATCTGATCACTGCACATACTCCACTATCCACTACGCTTCATCAATCCCACACTACATTGTCCATTACAATTAGCACCTGTACAATACTACCTTCTATTGATACGTCCATAGCACATACTCTACTGTCCACTCGCATCACACTTACTGACATGCCACATACATACTGATTAGCATAACATACTGCATTGTAATTCAAGAACATTGTACACCACATTGTCTAACATCCAATTCATACACGTCCAACCATCGCTCATTGTCTTTACACATGTACGGAATACAACTAGTTCACTCACATACGCACAATGCACAACTAGGCCATACAAGCACAACATTGTCTAGATCACATGAGCAGTTCACACACGATCATATGCTCCAACACTTCAATGATGAGTTTAATCCAATTACGTATATTACTTGACCTGTTTAGGTAATTAGGTAAATTATTTTAATTAGTTATTCATTTTTTAAAAATTAATTGTTTTATTTTACTAATTTTTTTAGTATAAGTTTTGTTTTAATAAATTTTAACAGACTATAGGTTATGTAGCTTTGCAATTTTTAGACAAATTGTAATTTTTGATAAAATTTCATGTTCTTTAGTTAAATTGCATTATTTAGAAAAAAAATTGCATATCTTTTCTTCGAAATTCATATTTTCGGAGAAGATATGTATTTACATCATATTTTAGTATATTTTATATTTAGGATTTAGAAAAAACTCATTTTTGGCATGTAGTAGTTTTTTTTTTAAATAAAAAGATTTTAATTGGAGTTTTTAAAAGATTTAGTTAGTTAGGGTTTCTTTTTAAGATTCGTGAAGTTAAATATTTTTATGTTTTTTTTTAAATTAATAATAATTGAATGACTAATGCAAATTTGGTTCAGTTTCTTTAAAAAAAAAAAATTTAACTCACTAAATTTTTTCTAAAAAAAGAGAACTATGTTGGTTTAATCTCGACTAGTGAGTACGTAGGCATATCTGAGGTAACCATAAAAAATAAATTTTTTTTCATTTCTTTTTTTTTTAAATTCGTAACAAAAATAATTAAAAATTCATTTTTGTATCTCTTATAGATTTTAGTATCTAGAAAATTCATAAAAATAAATGCCCATTGGTTTTTTTTTTTTTACATGGTAACATAGTCTTAATAAGTTAACCTTTGGATTTAGATTTTCTAGTTTAATTTTCTAAAAATTATATATTTTTTTATAATATCGATAAACTATTAGCTAAATTAGGGTTTTCTCATCAAAAAACCTTAATTTTACCTTTTATCAGTTTATCTATAGACATTTCATTTTTGCCACCATTAATATTTTTTTTTTTAATTTATTAGGCCATATTTAAAAAATAAATATAAAAGGTAAAAAATAAAAAATAAAATACAAAAATCATAATAATAAAAGTATCAAGTCAAGTCAATTGTTTAGGGTTAGATTACATAATGGTTGAAAATATTGATTTAATTTAATAAATTTAGGGTTGTTGAATAGTTAGGTTTCATTAAAATATTTTTAGTCCAATCTAACATAAGGCAGATTTTTATCTAATTTGTATTGGGTTAAGTAAACTTAATGGGTTAGAATGTATTTTGGGTTAAATTAAGATGGATTGAATCGAGCCCAAAATAAAAAGCCCAAATAAGTATGGAGTTTCTAGAAATTGGATTAAATCTTTAATGAATTTAATAAATCCAAATTTGGTATTATCATATCTTATCAATATTGGATTTGTTAAAAATAAATCTTCACAATAGAAAGATCCAAATGAATCAAGTGAATGGCTTATAAATAGTAGTTTTTTACTGTGAAAATTTTGAAGTTTCTTCACTCACAAACTTCACACATCTCCTATATATTTTCAAAGTTCATATTTTCACAATTCGTTCAACATATAATTTCCATACATGCCACGTGCATTGCAATTTACGTCCTACTGTCCTATACACACTCATGGATCACATTACACAATCCGACGCCACACATAAACAATAGTTGTATACTCTTATTAGTTACGCTGTACAGTTTAATTCCATACTGCATAAGTCTACGTACATTGTAACCTAGTTCGAGTCTAGCACTTTAATCGCATTCGGTCTACGATTAGTTCTAGCACATTTCATGCACGAATCACCTACATGCCATAGCATACGGCTAGCATCTACACAATCCGATTCAATTCGTGTGATTATCTCCCTTAGATCCAACCATTAGGTATGCTAGTTTTTTTAATAATAGTTTCATTAGTTTATTTTCTCTTTTTTTGGTTTTTTAGTTAATAGTTTTATTAGTTTATTTTCTATTAGTTTTTTTTATATAGTTATATTTTACTAACTTTGTTTTTCTTAGTGCAGCTTGTTGGTTTAGTTTTTTTTTTTTTTAGAGTAATCCTAACAAAAATTATATGTCATGCATCTTCATAGATAGATTTGCATTTTCTTAAAATATTCATTTTTATAAGCAAATTGCATTTTCATAGAAATTGCATCGTTTTCATAAAAATCGCATCTTTTAGATTAAATCACATTTCTTAAATAAAATTATATCTTTTAGATTAAATCGCATTTGTTTAGATAAAATTGCATCTTTTTAGAATAAATTGCATTTTTTTATAAAACCATATCTTTAGGATAAAAATTACATCTAGATTACGCACCTTAGGAGATTTAACTAAAAATTGCATTATTTTTCATTTGTGTTTTTTTTTATTAGACATTCAGGGATTTTTAGTAAAAAATATTTTTTGATACTTAGTTAGCTTTTCATAAAATAAAAAAAAATCTTTAATAGGCATTTATCTATAATTGGACATCTTTTCCATAGTTTAAATATTTGCTCTATGATTTAGACATCTTTTCCATAATTAGACATTTTTTCTATTGTTTACACATCGTAGGCATGTTTTCCACATAAATTGTATATTTTATAAAAAATTGCATTTAGACACTTTAGGATTTTTCTAAAAAATTTTATTATGTAGAAAACATTTTTCTAAAAATAAAAATCTAATTTTTTTTTTAGTTATGGATTTCTAAAATTAGATAATAAAAATTATGGTTTTTTTAGGATTTTTCTTAATAAAAATAAATTAGCTAAAAACATAAACCTAGCTATTTTTCAAAAAATAAAAATTATCCATACATTAAAGATTTCTGATTTTGAGAACCACGATCGGTTTGATATTAATTAGTATGTACGTAGATACCTCTTGGGCAACTACATAAAAAAATATAAAAAATCTTTATTTAAAGAAAATTCGTAATACAAAATATTAAAAAATTCATTTTGTTAAATTTTTTACATATTTGTGCATATTTTAGTATTTTTTGAAAAATTATAAAAAATAAAAGTTTTTTTTATAATTTTTATATATGACTTAGCCTTAATAGATTAGCTCTCGATTTTAGATTTTCTAGTTTAATTTTTTTAAAAAAGTAATTTTTTAGAATATTTGCAAACTAGTGACTAAATTAGGGTTTTTAGGTCCTTAATTTCATTTTTTATAAGTTTAACTGGTTGGTAACTCTAATTCTTTTTTTTTTTTAAACATTTTTCTTTAAAAATGTTTTTCCTTAATTTTATGTTGAGTAACTTATATTAACTGGACTACTCTTAATATAAGTTAAATTAAGAAAAACCGAAATAGGATTGGATAGAATTGGTGACTCCACTAGGGACGCTAATGGGCTAGCCATGTAAAAAGAAATTTAATGGGCTTTCATTCGTGCGCTTAGATATGGGTAGAATTAGTAATGTAGGCTTTTAAGAAAAGCTTGGCCCAATAGGCCTGTTATTGGAGATTTAGGGTTTTTAAAAAAAAAAAAAAAAGATAGAAATCATTCATGTGCTTAGATATGGTCAGACCTAAGCTATCTTAGAGAATTAGGATGAGCTACCATTATGTAACTCTCAGGTTATTGGAGTCTTTACCCCTGCCTAGCAATGATAGGTGAGCTCACTCATACTTCAATATAGCTCACTACGTTTTTCTTCAAAAATGCCTAAAGTTACAAAGCTTAACACCCATAGACCTTACCCTCTTACATCATTTTTTTTAAAGGGTTAACCATCATTAAATTAGAAGAAAATTTGATAATTGGTGGTTAATTAGGCTTTCTTTTTTTTTTTTTAAAAAAAAGAAAGTTAATTAAAAGAATCAATACCCTTATATATTAGTGTCCTTAGGCTTCATTTTTTTTTTATTTCAATCCACTTATATATAAGTGTATTTCTTGACCATAGGTTCATAATGATTTCATTCCTATAATTTAATATTTTCTGACCTTTATTGCATGAAATGTGTTTGTAGCATATTGCATTAATTTTATACTATATTTTGTTGTATATATACTGTTATCTTTGATTTTTTTTTCTGTATTATATAGCTACCCGTATATTATCTTGTAATATAGGTATTATGTATTGCTTTTCTTTTTCTATTCATTTTACAAATAAAAGCTAGCACAACACGATTTAAGATTGAACCTACTAAATTGCATTAATTTTTTTGTAGGTAAGCAAATGAATATTAGTGCACTGTTTTCAAAAAATATATCATAAGTAAAGAGTTGCAATTTTATTATTTTCCCATGTGACATATTGGTTGTACAAATTTTTTTCATGTATTTTCTTTTCATGTTAAAAAAAAAAAAATTTTCCTTGTAAACTATTAAAATCTCTATGCTTTGTCAATATTTGTACTCATAGAAAAATTCTATATTGAACAAATTGTTGATGCATTTGTACTCAAATTGATATAATCATGGCTAATAATAAACTTACAATTCGAAAATTTTTATGGTAATAAATTATTGTACTATTATCTAATTACTAGCCTAGCATGTGTGTATGTGCCCTTTTACTAGATGTTAATTATTTGTTATTTTTGTTACTTTGTTGTTTGGTGATGCTTATTTCTATTAATTTGTTTTGTACAATAACATTCTTTCATGTAAATTAAAAAAGAATAAATAAAAAAATCCTTTGACTTGTAAATATCATCTTTACAATATCTTCTAATTATCTTTTTATGATATTAGGTGCTCCTCTTGTAGAATTACTACCCTCCAATTACTGGTTATTTCCTTTAAAGCTTTGTTATCCTCATTATGTTGTCTTCATTATTTGGCGTTTTCTGTTGTTCATGCAATATAAATAATCTAGTCATATATAGCATAGGTTCTCTTTAGCTTCTATTAATAAGTAGGGTTTTCAAGTCCTTTCATAGCTTTGTTGTCTTCATTATCTCATCTTAGTAATTCATTTCTTCTATTCTTTGGGCAGTGTTAACAATCTAATCATCTATAACATAGCTTCTCTTCAGTTTCCATTAATAAGAAGGTTTTTCATAAAAAGAAAAAAAACTTTTACATGTAAATGAGTCATCATCATTGGTTGTTGACTTTGTAAAATAATAGTTCATTCTAGTTAACTTTGTAACTTTTTCATTATAACATAGTTTTGTAAAATAAGTGCTTTCAAATCTATTTTTTAGAATAATTTTTTTTAACGGAAAAAATCTACTAACATGTAAGGGTTTTATAGACTTTGAATTATTACTTATAAGCGGTTAAGCCCATTCTTGAAGCCTATAGCTATTCATTTTTTTAAGCTAAGACAATTGACAACAACGACTTCGGCTTAAGCCTAATCTTGACAATCACTCATTCTAAGCCTAAAGCATTGTGTAGCCCATGAGTTAAACCTAACACTGAGGGGCACAAGGAGAAAGCACTTAGGAAATTGATAATTAAGGATGATAGAGACATAGTTCATCCCCAAGAAAAGCCTAAACCAAACACAATCCTTGAAGAGAAGCCCACTATCAAACCTTTTCAAAAGCTTTAGACATAAAAGCCCAAACATAAACCACAGATCTTCCCATCTATTTTAGCCTAATTTGAGCCAGAAAAAAAAAACCTTAAACACATGGCCTACTAGTTTCTTTCAGAGCTTTGTCCATCAACATCGATCCTCTCTCAGGTTAGAAGGTCCTAAACACTTACTCCATGAAAACTAGTCTACCTACTCCAACATTAAAACCGAATACAAATTTGTCTATATTATGAATGAGCTTGGGATGGGGGGCTAATAAAAGGACCCATTTAATTGAGTCTAAAAGGCAATTTTTTCAAAGGTTTAGAGGCATGTGACCCATTGAAGCATCACATAATATCTAGTCTTATCCAATGAGAATGGGGTAGATAAGGGCGAGCAAAAAATAAAATGTTTCATTGTCAAATTGATGAAAGTATCTCATTATTTAAAGAGTTTAGAATGATAAGAGGCAAGCCTTGATCATAAACACTAACAAAAAAAAAAAAAAAAAAATTCTGAAAGCTAAGAGACATGAAAGTAAAGATAAGACTCATTCCTTAAAGGAAGTCTATCTTACATGGGATATACGAATTGAAATGATGATAAACATTCATTTCACTTCCTAAACATTTTTATCCCTTGTGAGCCTATTTAAGCCTTTTAAGGGAAGTTTTTCAAAAAATAAACCCTGTGAAAAACCACCCCACATTGAGGTAATTAGGAGGTTAGGGCCATTGATTTTAGAGAAAAAGGGATAAGCTAACTTGTGCTTATTTTAGTCGTATCAATTCATGAGCAATGATTGTCACAAATAACCTGTTTCTTTATAATGAAGAAGAGCTTCAAACCATACGCTTCACTCAAATCCGTACACTTGTTCAAATACCGCAATGCCATGAATTTTTTTGAAACACTCCCTTAAAGCCATACCTACTTTATTGGGCTTATATACTTTAAACTTTTGGTTTTAGGGTTTTGAATCTCCTCAAATAGAAACTCAGGCATATGGAGAGTAATCACCTTGAAGAAAAGAAAAAAAGACAACAAAAAAAAAAAAAGAAGAAAACAAAAGTAAGGTGATCACATCTCAAAAGGCAACTAAAAAGGGCCTAAGACCTAAGTATTTTAAAAAAGTTTAGCCTACAAATTCTAAGATGAAAGACCTAAGTTTTCCCTCAATATTCTTCAAATCACAAACTTAAATAAGAAATTTTGAGCCAAAAGGAAAGAAACTTTAATTCTTTCGTCCTACCTACTATACTACCTTTAATGAAGCTCTTTTGATTGAAGAAACTGACTTATCTTAAGCAATCATTGTTTGCGAAACTAAGGCAAACTAATCTTAGCATTTCCCGTTAAGGTTCTTGACTTGTAAACTCGAATTAAGATGTTAATTTTTCAAAGTTAGCTAACACATTAATATCCCATTTTGCTTAAACCAATGATTAAAAGCCTACATTACAACCTTAAGGAAAATACTTGTCAAATCAATCATATTGTATCACTTACAAGATTGGCCATAATATTTTGAGTCATAGTTAAGAGTGAAAACAAGCCATTTGAGAGTGTGAGAAAGTCTTCTTAGACTAAACAATTTAGATAATTTGGATACTTTCCTTGATGTGAAACTTATGAATGCAAAAGTAAAGCATGCCTTGGGCGTAAGAGAAGCACTTTGCCTTAGAATCAAATGGGAATTCTCTATGGCAAGAAGAATAAGGTGTTCAGTTGAAGTTTTTTCCTATTGCATCATAACGGATGGAAAATCAAAGATGAAGAATGAGTGGCCAATGAGCTAAAAGAATGAGTATACCGCTTATCTGTAACATTTAAAGTTGGTATAATTTCGTTACATATTAGTAAGAAAAAGATGAATGGTTTTTTAAATAAAAGCATTAGTTTTTTCCTTCGAGATTTAAAAAGTGAAAAAATTGAAAACTTGCAATGTGAACTTTAGTTACCTTCGAGTTTAGAACTTTAGTAATCCATTGAGGAAATTTTAAGAACCTTAGTGATCCTTTCGAAACTTTGGTCATCTTAATAGAAACCCTAGTTATCCTTATCTTAAGAACTTTAGTTATCTTATATCCAGGAATCTTAACTATCCTTAAGGAGCTTTGGTCATCTTAATAGGAACCTTAGTTATCCTTATCTTAAGAACTTTGGTTATTTTAGCCATCTTTAAAGAGCTTTGATCATCTTATCGCTCAAGAACCTTAGTTATCCTTGAATTTAGGGATTGTGGTTATAATGTAAGATTAGTCATCCTTAGCTTAGGAACTTTGATTATCCTATGGTGTGAGAATATTCAAGAGCTTTTTCCATCCTATGAAAAGATTATTTAGGAGCTTTTGTCATCATACTAAGAGCTTAGGTAATCTTAAGAATTTTGAGAATTCTAGTTATTCCATGTTCAAAAAGTTTCATTATAAGAACTTTTATCACTCTACATCAAGGAACATTAGTTATC
Source organism: Lumnitzera littorea (assembly GCA_024138015.1). Taxonomy (NCBI): domain Eukaryota; kingdom Viridiplantae; phylum Streptophyta; class Magnoliopsida; order Myrtales; family Combretaceae; genus Lumnitzera; species Lumnitzera littorea. The sequence goes on from JAMXBB010000003.1 coordinate 27,526,672, forward strand.
TAGGGATAAAAAACAATTAACCATGCCTTTAAACCCTTTTGTTAAGTTTTCTTCTTCAAAAAGATATATCCTTTTGAGAAGCCAAAATTTCTTTTAAGAACATCAATTTTTTTAGGCATAATGTCTATCTTTACCCTTTTGCCTTGTCCTTTCAAAATGGGCTCCTTATTTGTTTTACCCTATCCTTTATTCCTGTACCCTATTCTTTTAAGATGAACCCTTTATCCTTTCAAGATAAGTCCCTTAATCTTTTTGCCCTATCATTTCAAAACAGGCTTCTTATTTGTTTTAGCTTGTCCTTTCAATATAGGCCACCTATCCTTTTGCCCCATCCTTTCAAGATGGACCCCTTATACTTTTTGCCCTATCTTTTTAAGATAGGCTCATCCTTTTTGTTCTGTCCTTTCAAGATTAGCCCTCAATCCTTTTGCCTTATCCTTTCAAGACAAGCTTTTTATTATTTTGCCCAATCCTTTTAAGACAGACTCCCCCTAATCCTTTTGCCCTATCCTTTAAAGATAAGTATCTCAATCTTTTTACCATATCCTTTTAAGATAGGCACCCTAATCATTTGCCTTATTCTTTCAAGATAAGCACCCCAATCTTTTACCTTATCATTTCAAGATAGGCCCTCCTATTTCCTTACCCTATCTTTTTAAGATAAGTTTTTATTTCTTCACCTCATCCTTTTAAGATGGGCTTCCTATTCCTTTCCCTTGTCTTTTCAAGACAAGCTCTTATTCCTTTGCTCTATTCTTTTAAGACGAGACTCCTATTCCTTTATCCTATTCTTTTAAGACATGCAGTTTATTCTTTGCATCGACTTTTCAAGTTAGTATCCTTTTTCAAAACGAGATACTGCTCAGCTGACCATTCAAGTCAATAATCTTCACTTTATCAATTTAAGATAGGATTTAGCAAAAATGGGTATCTCTTTTGTCTTTGTAACAAAGTTCTAATCAAACTTCACTATAAAGAGAGGTAGCTGTGCACATCTCATTTTTACTACCCTTAGGATTTTTTTTTTTAATTTATTGGGCTAGGTTTAAAATATAAAAGTATAAAAAAGAAAAAAAAAAAGAAAAAATAGACTAAAAAATGATAATCATAAAAGTATCAAGTTGAGTTGAGTTAGTCGTTTAGGGTTGGATCGAATAAGAGAGTGGTTGGAAATTTACATTTAATTTAATAAAATTTGAGTCGTTGAATAGTTGAGCTTCATTAAAATATTTTTACTCAAATCTAATATAAAGCAGATTTTTATCTAATTTTTACTCCAATCCAATGTTTTTATCTTTTGGATCTAAGAATTATTAAATGGGTTAGCATGTATTTTGGGCTAAATTAAAATGGATTGAATCAAGTCCAAGATAGAAAGCCTAAATAAGTGTAGAATTTTTAAAAATTAGAATAAATCTTCAATGAATTTAATAAATTCAAATTGGATATCATCGTATCTTATCAATATTAGATTTGTTAAGAATAAATCTTCATAACCAAAAGATCCAAAAAATTCAAGTGAATGGCTTATAAATAATAGTTTTTGGCTATGAAAATTTTTAAGTTTTTTCACTCACAAACTCCATACATTTCTTACACATTTTCAAATTTCATATTTTCACAATCTGTTCAACATATAATTTCCATACATGCCATGTGCATTACAATTCATGCCCCATTGTCCTACATACACTCACGGATCACATCACATAATCCAATGGCACACACAAACAACAACTACATAACCTGGTTAGATACGCTGCATAGTTTAATTTCATACTGCATAAGTCTACGCACGCTGCAACCCAATCTGAGTCTAGCACTTCAATCACGTCCAGTCTACAATCAGTTCTAACACATTCCACACACAAATCATCCACACGCTATAGTACATGACCAACATCTATATGATTCAATTCGATCTACATGATTATCCCCGTTGGATTCGACCATTGGGTAAGCTAGTTTTTTTTTTTTTTTTTTTTAATAATAGTTTTGTTAGTTTATTTTCTCTTTTTTTGTTTTTTTTTAGTTAATAGTTTTATTAGTTTATTTTCTATTACTGTTTTTTTATAGTTATATTTTACTAACTTTGCTTTTCTGAGTATAGCTTGTTGTTTCTTTTTAAAACAATCCTAATAAAAATTATATGTCATACATCTTCATAGATAGATTTGCATTTTCTTGAAAAAATTTATTTTTTTTAAGTAAATTGCATTTTCATAGAAATTGCATCCTTTTCATAAAAATCCCATCTTTTAGATAAAATCGCATCTTTCAGATTCAATTGCATCTTTCTTAGATAAAATTATATCTTTTAGATTAAATTGCATTTGTTTAGATAAAATTCCTTCTTTTAAAAGTAAATTGCATTTTAGAGTACAATTGCATATCTTTAGGATAAATATTACATCTAGATTACGCACCTTTAGAGATTTGACTAAAAATTGCATTATTTTTCATTTGCATTTTTTATTAGACATTTAGGGATTTTTAGTAAAACTATTTTTTGACACTTAGTTAGTTTTTTATAAAATAAAAAAAATTTAATAGGTATTCTATTATAATTGGACATCTTTTTCTTAGTTTAGACAAATTTTCTATGATTTAGATATCTTTTTCATGGTTTAGACATCTTTTCTATGATTTACATATTTGTTCTATGGTTTAAACATTTTTTTTCATAGTTAGACATCTTTTTTATAGCTTAGGCATCTTAGAAATGTTTTTGACATAAATTGCATATTTCATCAAAAATTGCACTTAGACACTTTAAGATTTTTCTAAAAAAATTTTATCACGTAGAAAACGTTTTTCTATAAATAAAAATTTGAATTTGTTTTTTTTTTTTAGTTATGGATTTCCAAAATTAGACAATAAAAATTATGGTTTTTTTTAGGATTTTTCCTAATAAAAATAAATTAGCTAAAAACATATACCTAGCTATTTTTCAAAAAATTAAAATTTATCCACACATTAAAGATTTTTTTTTTTTTAGAACTACGATCGGTTCAATCATGATTAACGAGTACATAGGCATCTCCAAGGCAACCATATAAAAATATATAAAAAAAAAAACTCTTTTTTATTTTTTAGAAAATTGGTAATAAAAAAATATAAAAAATTCATTTTAGTTATATTTTTTGCATATCGATACATATTTTAGTATTTTTAGAAAAATTATAAAAAATAAAAGCTAATTAATTTTTTTTACATGGTGATTTAGTTTTAATAGGTTAGCTCTTGAGTTTAGATTTTCTAGTTTAATTTTTCTAAAAATGTAATTTTTTAAAATATTTGCAAACTGATGGCTAAATTAGGGTTTTCCCACTTGAAAACCTTAATTTTATTTTTTATCAATTTAACTCGTTGGAGACTCTAATTCTTTTTTTTTTTAATATTTCTTAAAACATTTTTTAAAGAAAAATATTTTTTCTTAATTTAATATCGAGTAACTAATATTAAGTAGGCTGGGCTTAATATAAGTTAAATTAAGGAAAACCAAAATAAAGTTTGACACCCTTTAAGTTTGATATCATCTCTTATAAGCAACTTAAGAACTATGATCAACAAATCTAAATCGGGCATGTTCTCATAGGACTAAGTGAATATATCCATGTATTCTGACAATAACCGTAAAAACTCCTACTTTTGATCATCTGTCGTAGTACCCCTAATTTTTAAGTTTCATGGATTCTCTTCTGTCCCTAAATTAATCACAACTATCGATTCATCAATGATTGCTTTGCCTTGTTTAAATTGACGCCAACTCTCTTGTATTTTGCTTGGGGTCTCAATATCATCTTCGATGTTTGACCCAATAGGGTCAAAGTTGATATTGGTATTTTCATCATTTACACACATGAAATATCCATTATTTTCATCATTTTTATCGGATCTAAAGAGTAATGAAAAAGGCAAGGGGTAACAAGTAAATAACCAAGAAGAATCGAAAGAAAGAAAGGAAATAACTTTATTGAATGAATTCAAATTATCTGAAAGAAAAGGCCTAACTAATCGAACTAACTACGAAATCGAATGCTCCTAATTGATCTAATGTTGCTTTTCTAAAGAGACCTATTAATGAGAATGGAAAACCAATTGCATGAGGAAATTGGGGTGCTAATATCCTTCTCTTAATTTGGACCGATGCTGCATTGTTGCACTAAAGCTTTGGATGAACCAACTACTTTAGTTCTTGAATGTAAGTTGGTACTGGGAATGTCTAGCAAATGTTTAGGTTTAAGCTTATCGAAAGCTTGAAAAAGGGTTAATGGGAAAGGCATGAAAGGGTGACAAAGATGAATGAAACAATAATCAAAACCTACGAACAGTTCCAGAGGATATGATGCACCAATGAAACTTTCGAGAACTCACGGCACAATTCGATATGATGTACGAATTGGTCCAATAAGATTACTCGTCACCTAACCTTGCTTAAGGAAAAGGATAAGAGTGATGCTGAGAGTAAACAAATAGTATTTATGCAAGGAAGAAAGTACTCAAGTGTATTGAAGGTAATCTGATTTGTTACAGCTATAAAGTATAAGGATATTTATACCCATGACTTAAGGCAACTTGCCCAAAAGGGAAAAGATAATAAGGACATTTCCTAAAGAAGCAACGTACATGATACAAAAGGGTAAAAATAAATATATAAGGAAATCCATCATTGGTGCTACAAATTCTCCATACGATATTGTACATGTGGTGATGTTATATTGGCAAGGTTATTAGGGGATGCAAACAAAGAGTACGGACGAGTGAGCTTGTCCGAGTAAGAATGGCCTAGTTAATCTAGATTCTCTATCTCTCGGCCTCTCAGCAAGGATGATGTCGAGTGATTGGTTGGCTCAGCATTAAAGTAGTTATCAACTCAGCATAACATAGAATAAAGGGTGGTCATTTAGCATGGCATTAAAGGTGACTCGGCAAGTAAGTATTCGGCTTCGACATGGCTTGGTTTGAACATAAGGATTCATCGTGCCAGCCTCTCTAGTCCTTGGGCTCGGCTATGGGTCAGATGTCTCATAGCTTGATTCCCATCAAAGACTAGCCAAATCCAGTGCTTCAAGTGTTAGGGGTTCAAACACATGGCTGTTTAGTGCTCAAAACAACGGACAATGGTCATCAAGGGAGACATTCTAAAGCTAGAAGTGAAAAGTACGGATGAGGAACTTAAGGAGGAAGAGGTTCCTACTGAAAAAGAAAATGTCAAGAAAGAGCTGATTGAGAAGGATATGTGTCCTGAGGACATAGATTAGTTACTTATGGTTGTCCAATGCATTATGAATGTGGAACCCTCACGAGAGGAGGAATAGAGAAAGAATTTGTTCCATACCATCTGTAAGGTGAATGATCAAATGTACACTCTCATTATAGATAGTGGAAGCTACACAAATGTAGCATCAACTGATCTTGTTTCAAAATTGAAGTTGCCACTTATTATTGCACATCCAAGGTCATACAAGTTGCACTGGTTGAGTGAGAAAGGAGCATTACATGTCACTCAGCAAATACTACTGCCAATCACTATAGGGAATTACTTCAACTAGATTCTCTGCGACGTACTACCTATGTACACTTCTTACATGTTGCTAAGTAGATTGTGGTTATTTAATAGGAAAGCTACGCATAACAGCTACAGGAACGTATATGTTCGAGAAGGATGATCGAAAGATCACGCTGAATCTGATGCCACCGAGAGAAGTTAATAAGTTGCGGACAAAATTTGCTCGTGGATCAAAGAGGGCTCTGATGATGAGTAGACTCAAGCTCCAAGAGGTCGTTAATGCTAATAAGCCAACCCTCATGTTGGTTAAGTGACTATTGGAAATAAAGGAGCGAGGTGAGTTATCTCAAGAGGTTAAGGAGTTATTAGATGAATATGCCGACCTATTTCCAAAACAGTTACCCAAGGGGTTGCCCCTAACTCGAGGCATAGAGCACTACATTGACTTAATACCTGATACTGCACTGCCGAATAAGCTAACTTATCGGATGTATTCCAAGCAAGCTTTTGAACTCTAATGTCAAGTCAATGAGTTGCTAGAGAGAGGCTATGTAAGAAAGAGCCTTAGCCCTTGTGTTGTGCTTACACTTCTAGTACCAAAGAAGGATGGAACTTGGTGAATGTGTGTCGGTAGTTAAGCTTCGAACAAGATCACGATCAAACATAGGTATCCAATCTCGAGGCTAGAAGACATGTTGGATGAACTCAGTGGAGCTAAGGTTTTTAGTAACTTTGATCTTAAGTTTGGCTACCATCAAATCTGCATGAGGCTAGGAGATGAGTAGAAGACTACGTTCAAGACTTGATATGGACTTTACGAATGGTTAGTTATGCCCTTGGGCTTATCGAATGCCCTAAGCACTTTCATGAGACTTATGAACCATGTGTTGAGACAACTCATAGGGAAGTGTGTCGTTGTGTACTTTGACGACATCCTTGTCTATAGCACTGACATGCCGAGTCACTGTGAATATCTTAGAGCAGTCTTGGATATCCTCTGTACCGAGAGATTATTTGGCAATTTAAAGAAATGTTGCTTTTGCATGCAGGAAGTGGTATTCTTGGGCTATATAGTTAGTAGAGGAGGCTTATAAGTCAATAATGAAAAGATCCAAGCAATTATCGAGTGGTCGACTCTTACTAGTTGTGGCAATGTGAGAAGTTTCTATAGACTGGTTTCATTTTATAGATGGTTTATCAGCACCATCATCGCGCCACTTACCGAGCTAACAAAGAAGAACATTGATTTTAATAGGGAGAAAGGGATGAGAGAAGTTTTGTTGAGATGAAAGAAAGGTTGACCTCTACCTTGGTATTAGTACTACCTAACTTCACCAAAATTTTTTAGTTGGAATGTGATGCATCGGACATTGGAATAAGTGTTGTCTTGATGCAGGAAGGTTGGCCAATTGCCTTCCACAGTAAGAAGCTCTGAGGACCGTAGCTAAACTACTTCGTGTATGATAAGGAACTTTTGGCACTAATTTGAGCAATACAAGTATGGCAACATTATTTATTGTCGAAAGAATTTGTCATATATACTGACCATGAATCGCTAAGGTACTTTCGAAGTCAGACCAAGTTTTTGAAGCGGCAGGCAAGATGGGTTGAATTCCTTGAAGGATTCAATTTTGTAATTAAGTATAAGCAGGGAAAGAGTAACGTAGTTGCCGATGCTCTTTCGAGAAGACATATTCTTTTATTAGAACTATAGACCAAGCTGTTTGAGTTTGCAAGTATCAGAGAATAGTACTCTGAGGATCCATACTTTGGACCCATAATTTTGCGATGCATTGATGGGAGGACAATAAACGAATATCATGTGGAGGATGGCTATTTGTTTCGAGTCAAAAAATTATAGGTGCCAAATTGTTCACTTATGGAGCTACTAATCAGAGAAGGTCATAGTGGAGGACTCTCCAGACATTTTGGGGAAAGAAAGACTTGTGAACTGTTGAATTGCCGATTCTTTTGGTCAAGAATGAGGAGAACTGTGCATTAAGTTATTGAAAGTTGTACCGTATGCAAAAAGGCCAAATGCCGAGTTGAGTAAGGGAGAGTAATGCCCTTACTTGTCCTAACGAAGCCGTGGACTAAATTGAGCATATACTTTATCTTCAGACTGCCATAAACTATCCAAGGCAAAGATTCTATAATGGTCGTCATAGATAGTTTCAGTAAGATGGCACACTTCGTGCGTTGCTAAAAAACTAACGACACGATGCTTCGCTTCTCTTTTCTTATAGGAGATTATGCGAATATATGGTGTACAGAGAAGTATAATCTTTGATAGAGACCTGAAGTTCTTGAGTCATTTCTAAAGAATCCTGTAGCATCGACTGAGAACCCAATTACTCTTCAATACCACATGTCACCCACAAACTAATGGCTAAATAGAAATGGTTAATCGCACTTTGGGATTATTGCTCTGAGCTGCAGTTGGTAAGAACTTGGTTGATTGGGATATTTACCCCCTAGTGGTTGAGTTTGCCTATAATCGAACGGTACATAATATTACTAAGCAGACTCCCTTCGAGGTGGTCTATGGATTCAATCTTGAGTTACCCCTTGACTTACTCCCTTATACCAATACTCGTGTAAGAGGACCCTGACGTAACGACCAAAGCGTAATCCCTTTAGCACATCTATGATGGGGTCACTCGGTACATCGACTAAGTTACTAGAAGAATACGAGAAAAGACCAAGAGTAGGTCGGCCAAACAATTTTAGCCAAGAGACTTGGTATGACTGCATCTCAGCAAGGAATGGTTCCCGAACAAGAGGAGGAACAAATTATCTACAAGAGCGGAAGGACCTTTCAGAATCCTCCAGAAAATCAATGACAATGCTTATAGATTAGAATTGCCTAAGGACTATGGGGTTTCTGACACCCTCAACATTGTCGACCTCAGTCCATATCACCTTGATAGAGAATTGAACAAACACCATTCAGATTTGATCCTAAATCCAAAACAACTTGGAGGGAATGATAGGAATCAAGTTACCAGACCTCTGACCTGTAGGCAAGCCCGAGGATTAGAGGAGCTAACACGACGAATTCTTCTATTCCAACCAACCCTTGACGAGACCGAATACTTTCTTGCCGAGTCACCTTTCATGTAGTGCTGTATGACTGCCCATTTTTCTACAATATGCTGAGTTGATGATTACTCTCTAACACTGAGCCAACCAATTACTCAACATCTTCCTTGTTGAGAAGCCAAGAGAGAGAGTTTGGATTGACTAAGTCATCCTTGCTTGGATAAGCCCATCTATCTATACTTTTTTGTTTGCATCTTTTAACGACATTACCAATATAGTATCGCCACGTGTACAGTATCATGTGTAGAATCCGTTGCACTAATGATTATTTTTCTTGTATATTCATTTTTACCTTTTTGTATCTTATACATTACTTTCTTCGAAAATGCCCTTTTTGTCTTTTTCCTTTTTAGGCAAGTTGCCTAACTTATAGGTATAAATACCTTTATACTTTTAACTGTGACAATATCATATCATTCTTAATATACTCTTTGAGTACTTTTTTTCTTCCTAGTATAAACAACGTTTGTTTACTCTCAGCATCACTCTTATCCTTTCCCTTAAGCAGGGTTAGGTAGCCATCTGTACTTTTTTGTTTGCATCTTCTAATGACCTTACCAATGTAATATCGCCACATGTACAACATCATGTACAGAATCTGTTGCACCAATGATTATTTTTCTTGTATATTTATTTTTACCCTTTTGTATCTTATACATTACTTCCTTCGAAAATCCCCTTTTTGTCTTTTCCTTTTTAGGCAAGTTGCTCTAACTTATGGGTATAAATACCTTTATACTTTGAACTGTGACAAATCATATCATTCATAATACATTCTTTGAGTACTTTTTTTCTTCCTAGTATAAACAATGTTTGTTTACTCTCGACATCACTCTTATCCTTTCCCTTAAGTAAGGTTAGGTGGCAAGTAACCTCACTGGTTCAATTTGTACGTCATATCAAATTGAGTTGTAAGTCCTCGTTCCATTAGTACATCATATCCTTTAGAGCTATTCATGAGTTTTGCTTACTGTTTCATTCTTTGTTTTTGCCCTTTTACACTTTTCCCCATTAATCCTTTTTCGAGCTTTCTACAAGATTGGACCCATCCAACGACTAACCTTGTTTGTTCTTGGTCATAGTTCGTAACAATACCGAGTTGACTACTAATCCCAACTTTTCAGTGGAAATGCCTTTAGGTGATTTAACGTTTTTTTGAATATTGATTAAGGCTTCTCGGTGGGTATTAGATGACAGTAGTAAGCCCATTGGGGAGTTCTGGGCTGGTACCTTGGCTAGTTGATTCATAATCTTGTATTTGCTAGCTTTTACTATCTTCTTAGCAACGCTCTGATCTTTTTCATCTGTATTCTCAAAGATCTTCCAAGAAGCCTCTTCCATAGTAGTCTTTCTCTTGGCCTCCTCGTTGTGGTCATAGACTCGTCCTAAGCAAGTAAGCCTTCTAACCATAGGTGGTAAGGACTTGGTTGTTTAATTCACCATTTGGTAATCTAGAGGGGTTGCTTTGTAATTTTTTGGGGCTATTAGGACATTAAAAGCAATTTTCTTAGGTTTACCTAATTCTTTAACCTTCTCATTCTTCCCCTGGTACTAAAAAACCAAAGGTTTAGGCCTATCTCCAATCATCCCAACCATCTTAGCTATCTTCTTAGCTTCTACAATAAGCTTGTCTTCTTCCTTAAATTCAGAACCCCATCCAATGGGTAGTTTGTCAGCATATATCGTAAGTGAACTAGCATAATCAACTAAGTACTCAAATTTGCCTAACGGCTCTCCTAAGGTATCGACCATTGAATTGCTAGCTTAATACCTTTTTCTGAGCTCCCTTTAAGTACATTTCTTTCATGGTTTCAAAACCATCATAGCTATAATGTCTACTTTCTTTATCTTCCCATCCTTCAATAATTGATATATTGTTGGCTTAGTCCAAATTCTAGCTCTAAGATTCATATTCCATAAGTATCTAGCCTACCTTAGGTTCCAAGCTACCTCTTCAATAGTGAAAGGGAGACTATCTAAATCAACTTCTGGTTTAGATACTTCAGTGATGATCATATTGATTGAGTATGCATGATTAGGTAAAGGATGATTACCTACATTGGGAACGGGAGTTTGAATGAAGTCTAATTATACCAACTTAGCATCAATAAGATTCTAGATCTTGTGTCTAAGTCTCCAATATTGGTATGTAGAATGTCCCACTTACCCTAAATGATAATCGTAATGGAGCTTTAGATTGTAGTCCCTATGTCTCTATCCCTCCTTTGGTATTTCAAATGTCAAGAGATTCTCTTTTCTTAATGGTGTAAGAACTTGGCTTAGAGGAATGGAGATCCTAGCAAACTGTCTCCTTTGTAGGCGAATATTCTTATTCTGATTCGATAGGGCATTAGAGTCTCTTGTCATGGCTATTAGTGCTACAAGTTTGATTAGGTTGCCAGTATTGACAATGCTTACTGTTGCTTCTTTGGCTTTGTTAAAGAATCTCATGGGAGGCGTCTTCTTCTCAATTGCTTCAGGATTAGGAAACCTTTCGGTAGAGATAACTTCCTCAATTTAACACCTTAAGGCTACAATCTCTGCAAAGTTAGAGGCAGGATGATCTACTAGGTATTGGTAGTATAGGCTTCCAAGAGTGTTAATAAAAACAAATGTCAGATCCTTTTCTATTAAGGGAGGAGTCATCCTAACTGCCATACCCCTCCATCTTTGAGAATACTCCTTGAAGCTCTCATTAGGTTTCTTTCACAAATTGTTCAAATCTTACATAGATGGGGCCACCTCGTTAACTCGAAGTTCTCACTCAAGTCTAATTAGGCATACCAAGTCAAGGCAGACTTGGTTAAGCTATCCTAGAAAGTTTGAACTATCACTTTATCATACTTTGTTATTTTCCCATCTTTTTGATGTATAGCACGGTATAGAGCTTCGAGCAGTTAGTCTCATCATACTTCTCAAACTTTGGAACTTTAAACTTTTCCAGGAAGTCATCATCTTCATACATTGGCAAATTGATCATTCCCATCTGCTTAAGCCCATTAACCACTTCCATGGTTTTTATCTTCTCAATCAACTTCTACATAAACTTCCTTTCCATCTCTTTGTGTTTTTCCTTGATCTCCTTCCTCCATGTCTTAACATTGGGGACTAATTCCATGACTTCCAATTCAAGGGGAGAAGTCACATCTATATTTTGATTCGAGTTAACTTGAAATGCTTGGCGATCATCGAGAATCCTAATAGCTTAAGCGAGAGCTTGAATTTGTTCAACCATCTTGATCATGCTTTCTTCCAAGGTTGCGACTCTCAAGTTAGGCCCGATTTGACTAACGTTTCTACTACCGTAAATTACATTTTTGCTTTGGAACGAGTGTATATCAAGCTTCTATCAAAGTTTACTCGTTTAGGCGTTATTTTCAAAATCCTACAAAGACCCAAGTTCAAACATATTTGTTAATTAATTTTTCTTTTTTGTTTTTTTATTCTTGTATTGTTTTTTTTTTTTAATTTTCTTTTTGTTTTAAAAGGAAACTATCAAAGGTAAAAATAAAGAAAAAATGAGCAAAAGGCTATGCAACCAATAAAGACTTTTATTCAGTAAAGCTGCAAATTTATTAATAATCATAAAATCAATCCTAAACAATGGACTAAAAAAAAAAAAAAACTCTTAACTAATCTTGTTAAAAAAAATTAAATCCTATATCTACAAAAGTCAGCAAATCTGGCTAAGGCGGGCTTCATGGGATTGATATTGCCTTAGCTTTCTATGTCTATATTACATAAAACATGAGATTACACAATTTTTTACAAAAAAAAAATGAAAATACTAAATTTACAATAAAGTTATATATGATATTAATAATTTTGCAGCTCCTTCAAGTCTTTTAAATTATCCAGCATTTTACTTATTAGGAGACAATGTAAAAAAAAAAAAAAACACATAATATAGGAAATAAAAATAGTCATATGGCAATAAGCATTAGTAAAAAATATATATATACAAAAAAAATACAGTATGCTACATACGTATGTAATGTAATAGGGGCTGGTAATTAATAAACTATAAGAATTATTATGAACCCACGATTAAGAATATACTAATATATAATTGGATTAAAAAAAAATTAAGGCTGATCAACACTTATATATAAAGGTATTGGTTCTTTTAATTCCTTTTTTTTTTTTTTTTGAAAAAGAAAGCCCAATAGACTATGGATAATCAAATTTTCCTATAATTTAAGAAAATGACTAACCCCCTTTTTAAAAAAAAAATGCTGCAAAAGGGTGGGGTCTATGGGTCTTAGGCTTTGTAACCTTAGACATTTCTAGAGAAAAACATAATGGGTTACATCGAAACATAAGTGGGCTCAGTTATCACTACTAAGCAAAGGTAAAGACCCTAGTGATATAAGGATTATACAACGACGACCCGTCCAAGGTTTTTAAGATAGCCTAAGTCCGACCACATCTAAGCACACAAATAATAGAAAAAAAAAAAAAAGTTCCCCCTTAAATTTCCTAATAAGGGGCTCATTGGGCTAAATATTTCTTAAAGACCTACATCACTAAAACCCAGTTAATATAACTATATTACAATATATACATAAAAAAAAAATATGAAAGCCCATTAATTAATTTTTATTTTCACTTGGCTCATCTACTAAGGTCTCTAGTAGAGTTGCCAATTCTATTGAGCTCTATTTTGGTTTTCTTTAATTTAAATTATATTAAGTCTAGTTTGCTTAATATATATTACTTGATATAAAATTAAGGAAAAACATTTTTCTTTAAAAAATGTTTAGAAAAAAATATATTTTGAAAAAATGATTTAGAGTCACTAACTAGTAAAACTATAAAAATCAAATTAGAGTTTTTAGGTCAGAAAACCCTAATTTAGCCATTAGTTTACAAATATTCTAAAAAAATAATTTTTTCAAAAAATTTAACCAAAAAATCTAAGCTCGGAGGCTAATCTATTAAGACTAAATCACCATGTTAAAAAAAAATTAATGGGCTTTTATTTTTTATAATTTTTCTGAAATTGCGAAAATCTGTAACGATATACAAAATTGTAATTAAAAAGAATTTTTAATGATTTTTATTACGAATTTTAAATAAATTTATATTTTTTATGGTTACCCTAAAGATGCCTATGTATCTATTAGTCAACATCAAACAATGTAGTTTTGTTTTTTAAAAAAGATTTAGTGGGTTGATTCATTTTCATTTGAAAATTGAGTAAGACTTACATTATTAAACAATTTTTTATTTAAAAAAAAACTAAAAAGATCTAACTACGTAAATCTATTTAAAAAATCACACTAACCAAATCTTTTGAAAAGACTCCAATTAATATTTTTTTTATTTTAAGAAAAATCACTGCATGCCAAAAATTTATTTTTCTAAACTCTAAATGCAAGATCAATATGGATCTACTAAGATATAAAATTTAGATACATATCTTTTATTAAAGATATGAATCTAAAAAGATGTGTCTATACCTAAAAAAAATGTAATTTTCATGTAAAATATGCAATTTTATTGGAAAGATGCTTCTTCTATGAAAAGGATGCAATTTATAATTTTTTTTTTAAATCTTGCACTAAGAAAAACAAAGTTAGTGGAATAGAACTATTAACTAAAAATTAAAACAAAATAATTGAATAGATAAAAACAATTTACCCAACTATTTAAGTGGGTCAAGTCAGATCTTGGTTCTACGAGTTAAGTCATCCTCTTCACTAACAATAATAGTGATTCTAACTTCATTTGGGGCATTTCTTCGGTGGTGGTTTAGAGTTTGCTATGCATGTGAGTGTAATTGTATGTGCTGTGATCATGGGCTACTGTATGTGGGATATGTTGTACGTGTTATGCTTGTTGTCGTACTTAAGGATGTCGTGCTTTATATCATGCAATGTTGTTAGATGAGATTTGGACTGCTATGATCATATCTGCATGGGATGTTGAAGCTACTGAAGTGTAGGGGGTTATGGATGTCGTACAGATGTGTGCAGATGATATGAGGCAAGTGCACCTATCAATTTTAATATAGTGGATGTGAGTCCGAGTCAATCCCTCAGAGATTTTGAGTACTAATATTAACCTTAACTTTATTATCTAACCGAAAAATTGTGATAAATTGAATGAATTAAAAATACTGAAATTAACCATCTAAACTAATTATGAAACTTGATTAAGCAAATTAGAAAGCAATAAACTATGAACGACTTCAAGAAATTAATAACGTATTTAGGAATTATTTCCCCTAGTGTTTAACATGTGACCTTTTAAAATATATTCAATTTAGTTTCTATAATTCTTGACCGGAGGGATTTACAATTAAAGCTAATATCTTTCTCAAGCATATTAACCCTAATTCTAAATTATTTACCAGAATCTCTTCACTTAGTAATATAACTTAGAATTGCATTAATGTATAATAAATTCCCACACAAATAATCAACTTTCCGGAAGAAACATGTATCTTATCTCTAAGTATACATATAATTCTCTTCAATTATGCTAAGATCTAATTACACATGCAATTTCTCAATCAACATGCATAATATCATATGTTGATATTCTAGAATTATCAATCAACAACTAAACAACATAATTGAATCAAGAAAAGATAGAAACTTTATTGAAATTATAATTTAATCCAAAAGTCGCATGAAACCCTGGGTTCCATAATCTTAAATACTCGAATTCTAAACTATCATAACGAATCTAAAAACGAGTTCCATAAAAAATATAAAATAAAACATGGAAAACCCCTTTAATTGATGAACAATCTCTCTAATCTTGAAGTTGATGTTGTTCTCGCCTCTTGATTGATGTTCTCCTTAAGTCTTCTCTCGTTTCTTGTGTCTCTCCGTTTCTGTAATGTCTCCCTCCCTTTTTAAAACCCTAAGATATCCTTTTATATATGTATTATAAGGATTCTATTTTCGTCACCAGACACGGCCTGGGACACGGCCGTGTCCCCAGGTCGTGTAACTTTCTACATTAAGGCAAAATTTTCTACATAATTTCAAAACTTCATAACTTCTTCGTTTGAACTCCGAATTGAGTGAAACTTGATTCCTTTTCTTTGTTTTCGATCTTAGAACGTGTTCAAACCTTGAAATCAACATTTTACTCAATTAAGTATCAATTTTTTTAAAGAAAACAAAAAATGTAAGGAAAATACTATAAAATCACCATATGAAATATGTTTAAAATCAGAGTTATCAAATTTCCCCACACTTGAGCATTTGCTTGTCCTCAAGCAAATAAATCAAAGAAAAACTTTCAGGACAAGAAACACTAAACAAAATTTATCACTATTTAGGAAATCGGTGAACAAATACACTTGACCCAAAAATAGGTAAGAAAATCATTCTCAACTAACTTGCAATAATAAAGTCAACCAATTTCATCTGACCATATTCGAATGCTCCAACAATACTTAATACTAGAATTCACTGGCTAATTTATGAAAATCAAAGTTTACCCAAGCCATTTAACCAAAGATTCTTAAACTAAAAATTAGATTTAACATCTCGCCAACCGAGAAAGAGTCATAAAAATTTTATCCATTTAACTAAAGTGTATACAATTCTCTCTTCCATCTCACCAAACACCATAATCTAAAACAAACACATTTTACATCTACTCATCCTCTGATCACCCTCCTAGTTCATGCTTTTGTTGAGAGGTCTTCTAAATTTACTTTATTTAAGCACAATTGTGTTGGTAGAGGGAAAAAATCTCGCTCTTCTGACGAACCAAGACCGATCCATACCAACTTATTTCTTATATTGATAGCGGGAAAGAACCTTGCTCTTCTGACTGACCAAGGCCGATCCATATCAATTTTTTCATTAGAATTGGCATTGGGACTCAATCTCGCTCTTTTGACGAACCAAGACGAATCCTTACCAATTTTTTCTATTCATACACTTGTTATTACTTTTGACCTTCAATCATTATGATTTTTCAGGGGTTTCTCAAAAGAAGAATTTCATTTATTTGTTTGCTAAAAATT
Source organism: Lumnitzera littorea (assembly GCA_024138015.1). Lineage (NCBI taxonomy): Eukaryota > Viridiplantae > Streptophyta > Magnoliopsida > Myrtales > Combretaceae > Lumnitzera > Lumnitzera littorea. Next base: position 27,543,279 of record JAMXBB010000003.1, read on the forward strand.
ATAGGGCTCTAAAATTTTCTAAGAGAAAGGTATACACAAAAGTAAATTTAAAAATAACCATGACTAACTCTCAACTAGTGATGTTGCTCCAATCTCAAGTCTTAAAGTCCTAAGCTAAATAACTCGTAACTTTACCTTCCAAAAATTTGACTAATCAATTCTAGTAAAGTATAATAAGATTAATAATAATCAAGATGATACAGTTGATTTGGCTGAATACCAATTAATCACCTATTGCAAGTTAACTTAAAAATTAATTGGGTCAAATATGAATAATTGGTCTCCTAAACAGTAACAAATTCATATATATCCCTTTCCCACACTTAATTATGTACATTGTCCCCAATGTACAACGAAAAATCATAGCAGCACGAAAAAGCAGCACAGGGAAAAAGGAAAAATATGTACTGAAAAAAAACTAATACTTCCCTGCCAGTCGAAAAGAAGCGTAAAATGAAGAAGCATCAAATGAAGAAGCATCATCATTATATATATCTAGCGGAGTTCACAAGTCTTGATCAACAAAAGACAACACTAAAAAAAAATGATGAACTAAGAAGAGGGATCAGAATCCGTCTCGTCATCCTCCTCATCAGATGGTGCTTCAGCCATTGTAGCATCATCATCATCGTCACCGTCCTCATCATCCTCATCACTTTCTCCAGCCTCCTCATCGTCACCACCCTCATCAGCCTCTTCCTCACTACTCTCATCATCCTCTTCCTCTTCCTTACTCTCCTCTTCATTGGTAGCCGACTCTTTCATTTTAAGAAATTCTTTTATTCTGTCCTGACGGATATGTAGTTTATCCACACTCTCTCTTATATAACGAACCTCAAACAGCAACAAATCAAATTTATCTTCAAAGCTGGCTGAAGACGTTTAGCCCCGAGATGTACTACTACGAGAGCGTCGACCTTGATGGTAGGAGGTTCATGAGTCGGAAGGAATTTAGGCGCATAGGAGTGACATGGCTAATGAAAGTAAGTGAGGGCCAAGCAACAACCTTAGTCCTCATAGCCTGCACCAGTAAGGTAATGTAAGGGCCACAGCAAATATGCCCTTTCTTCCGAGTAGTGGTAGCTTGGTGGCTAAAGAGTTCGGCGATTTCAATGGCTAGATTGATGGAGTGTTTATGAATGACGCTATAAAGATAGAGGCAATCCTTGTTGGACACCACCTCGGTGCTAAGGCCTCGGACAGTCAATGTATGGGAAAAGAGCCAGTGAAGAACCTGGTATTCAGGCCTGACTAATTGATAGGCCTTACTCCCGGCTCGATTATAGGCATCGCCAACCGTAATCTCATTCCAAAATGACCTTGCTGTGACGCCACGAGAGACTTTGGAATTCTTCCGTCCGTATATATCTCTCTACATATAAACCAAGATATCTGCCCAATTGAGCGATGGACATGTGGAATGGATGGCCACTCAAGGTGAAGTGTAATTTGCGTTTTGGGCCCATGCTAGTAGCACTATCTTTATCCAGTTTATAAGTGCACAAAAATTCCAAGGTCAGCTCTTTATAAATTGGAGCTTCAAAGGATAACAAGCACTCCTAAACGGTACCGTCCAAGAGCTCCTTCATTTCGGTGATGAGCTCTAGTTGAGCGAGAACATCCCAATCCAACCAAAGGGTCTTGCTAAAGGGCTTAGACTGAAGCTATTGATAGCGTTGTACTTGGTAGTCCCCCTTAAATTGGAGCATTGGATGCTCCATAGGGGGAAGAGTAGCCAGTGGTTCAACTATTGCTCCGGATTGTGATGAAGAGGATGCCGCAAATTTGGATTTCCAGCAAACGGAAAGCTTAGCTCGGTTAGCCATTTGAATACCTGAAAAGAGTCATCAATCTAAATCAAACACGTACATCCATATCACACATAGTTGAAGAAAGCAGAAAACAAGAAGAACAATGGGGAAGAATGTGAAAAGAATGCTTATTGGGGCATTTCAACAAACAGATGGAGTGCAGCTAGAAAATGAGGTGGTGGAAAAGAAATGAATGGCAAACACTTCCAACGAATTCCACTACACAATAATTAACGATGAAAAACAGGTGTCTATACATATAAAAGACGCGAAATGACCCAGAATTATTATATCCCATTGCTAACCCTAACTAGCATGAATGAATAATGACGAGCAAATTAACCAATAACATTTGGAATTGAGAGAACACAATGAAATCGAACAAGATGAGGCAGCATTATGGCGTAGAAAATCAACAAACTCAAAGCAATGAGGCATGGCATTTATAAATAATCAAAAGAAATGTGCAGGCCAAATGGAAAAAACCAATATGCACAAGAGTAAGAATGCACATAACCCAATTGCTGAAGCATAAGGAAAAGAAAGGAAAATTAAGGAGGAAAAACTTGGATCAAAATGCGGAATGTAAGAATTGTGGAGAGAAGAGGGAGAATGAGAGAGAATATAAGAGAGATATGTTTGATTGTGAGAGTGTCAGAGGGTGTGTTTAATTTAAATTAATCAATCGTGTGCAAAATCGTGTTATTTTGGGTCGACACGGGCTAGGACACGACCGTGTCCCTTGCCCGTGTAACATTCTGTTCCATCGTGTCTAACCTGGATGCACATGGGCTGGGACACGACCGTGTCCCCTGCCCGTGTGACTTTTGCTTCCCGTGTATGAAAACTGGAAAGACACGGGCTGGGACACGACCGTGTCCTACGCCCGTGTAACTTTCTGAGCTCTACTATGAAGTTTGGACGCACACAGGCTGGGATACGACCGTGTCCCCTGCCCGTGTGACTTTCTGTTCGCGGGTGGAAAATTCTGGGTGCACACGGGCTGGGACACGACCGTGTAACTTTCTGTGCTTACGGAGTAGGATCAAAGTCTGGGCGGACACGAGCTGGGACACGACCATGTCCCACGCTCATGTAACTTTCTGTAGGTGAGCAGTTTTGAAGGTCTGGATGGACACGGGCTGGGACACGACTGTGTCCCTCGCCTGTGTAACTTTTTTTTTTTTAATTAAATTTAAAGATAAAGGAAACTTAAAGAAATAAAAATAATAAAACTAGAGAGAAAAAGCAAAAATAAAGCTAAAAGGGGAAAGAACTATGACGAAAAATTGAAAGAAAAAGAAAAGAAGCAAAGTAAAGTTAGATAAAAAGAAAATAAACTTAAATAACGAAAGTAGAAGCAGAGTTAGACATGGGTTGCCTCCCAAGAAGCGCTTTAGTTAACGTCGATAGCCCGACGGGATACGTCTCGTCATTCATGATTCTTCATCCAGGTGGAGATAAGACTCCTCCTATATCTCGCTTTCGAACTCTCCATACGAGCATAAATTTACCCTTAGGCCATCGACCTTGCCAATTCCATTTCATTGGTACATAACTTCCATAGTTTCCCTCCTTATCATGCCGATTATCAAATTCATGTAGCCTAAACTTCTTCATCTTGTCCGCTTTTACCTTAGATGCGGTTGTCATTAGAAGTTTTGAACTTTTCACCATAAAGGTATGTTCTAAATGATTTCTTGACAGTTTTGATTCCAAAATTGGTAGCTTCTCTTTGAAGGATTTTGACCTAAGATCCTTTGACTTATAGAGTTGATCAACCCCCTTCTTGTCCACAATAGATTCATGAACTTTTATTTGAGCTACCATTTCTGCACAATTGGGGTTAGTCACCAAATTTTCATCTCCCTTTTGCAAGCAATAACTTGAGGAATCCTTGGCAAGTGTTTCCTGCACACATGTAGATATAACAACATTAGTGGCATTAACATTGTGACATATGTCCTCTGGGTCAAAAAATTTGTTCGTTGCCTCTGAAGTTTTAAAAACTATTTCATCATCCCCGACCCGTAATATCAACTTATGCTCACTAACATAAAAAACAGCCCTAGTAGTGGCTAGGAAGAGTCGACCTAAAATAATTGGCACCTCAATATCTTCATCTATATCAAGTATAACGAAATCCACAGGAAAGATGAATTTATCTACTTGCACTAAAACATCCTCTATGATGCTTCTAGGGTATGTGATAGACCTATTAACTAATTGAAGACTCATGCGCGTTGGTTTAGGTTCTCCTAACCCTAGCTTTTTGAACAATTTATACAGTATCAAATTTATACTGGCTCCTAAGTCTGCCAAAGCATTATCTACTAACAAATTGCCAAACATACAAGGAATAGTGAAACTCCCTGGATTATTTAATTTTTGTGGTAGCTTTTTCTGGAGAAGTGCCGAGCATTCCTCGTTCAATGTGACAGTTGTAAGCTCCTCCAACTTCCTCTTGTTCAATAGAAGATCCTTTAGAAATTTCGCATACTTGGGCATCTACAAGATAACATCAACAAGAGGTAAGTTAATGTGCAATTGTTTGAAAATATCAAGCAATTTACCAAATTCCTTATTCGGATCAGTGTAACTTTGCTTAAGGCACTGTAGGTAAGGGATGGGAGGCTTGTACTCCTCCCCTTTCGGTGGTTCCATACTTTCTTTTGATTTTAGTGGCTTTGCATCTTCCTTATGGTTGACTTCCACTTCTTTCTCAACTGCTTCCCCACCATCCTTCTTCTCCATTTGCAGTTTTCTACCACTTCTCAAGGTCACAACATTAACATGTTCCCTGGGATTGACTTCGGTATTCCTTAGGAGTGTCCCTTGTGGTCTTTCAGAGATTAGTTTTGCAAGTTGACCAATTTGATTCTCGAGGTTGCGATTTGAAGCCTCTTGATTCCTCAGCAAGGATTCAATGTTAGATAAGCGAACCTCATTGCCTTGAATGTATTTTATGAGAAGTTCTTCCACACTGGACTTCTTTTCTTGAGGGAGAGGAGGTGGAAATGGTCTTTGAAATCCAGGTGGGCCAAAGTTAGTCTTCTGCTGGCCTTGGTTTTGGTTTCTCCATGAGAAATTGGGGTGATTCCTCCATCCTGGATTGTAAGTGTTGCTGTAGGGGTTATTTTGTTGCTTAGGTGGATCTCCTAGATAATCTACCTGTTCCAGTTGTTCTTGTGCTCTGTACCCCTACATACCAAAATCACTTACATCCGATTACACTTGTTGAGGGCCAACTGAGAGTGCATCAATCTTCTTACTCAACAGGTCTACCTTGGCTGCCAGAGCAGTGGTCAAGTCCACCTCATAAATTCCCATAGCCTTTTGCTTAGCTCTAGTGGTTTCCCACTGATAATTGTTCATCGCTATTCCTTCAATTAGGTTTTGTGCTTGCTCAGGTGTCTTTGTGTTCAAAGTACCTCCTATGGATGCATCAATCATCTGTCTAGTAGATAAATTGAGACTATTGTAGAAGGTCTGAATCTGCATCCATAGTGGGAGGCCATGATGTGGGCACCTCCTGAGCAAGTCCTTGAATCGCTCCCAAGTGTCATATAACGTCTCCGCTTCCAATTGAGCAAAATACGAAATATCATTCCGAAGTTTAGCGGTTTTTGCAGGTAGGAAATACTTCTCCAAAAATTTCTCTACCAATTCATTCCAAGTTATGATTGAATTTCTTGGTAGGGAGTTCAACCACTGTTTTGCTCTTCCCCTCAAGGAGAAAGGAAGTAGCCGCAGTCGGATAGCATCATCTGTGGCTCCGTTGATTTTAAATGTATCACAAATCTCTAGAAAGCTAGAGATGTGGGCATTAGGATCTTCATCTTGGAGACCGTCAAACTGAACATATTGTTGCACCATTTATATAATATTAAGTGCAATTTGGAAGTTATTAGCCGCGACGATTGGCCTTGCAATACTAGAGTCAGCTCCAATAAGTGTAGGCCTTGAATAATCGGACATGGTCCGATTTGCTTCATTCTCGTTGTTAGCCATGTGTAGTGGATTTTCTTGCTCGATGAATTCAGTGTTAGCCTCTTTACCTTCTTCCTTGATTTCAACGATTGACTCGTCGTCTATGGTCACCATAACTTGTCTAGGTCGTGATCTCAAATTTTGAAGAGCAGTTCTCTCAATTTCAGGATCAAGTTCTACTAAATCTTTCGAGTTGCTTCGGGTCATGCACTACAAGGGCAATAAATATAAAATTAATTGCAGCTCTAGGTATTAACAGTAAACAACGAAAACAAAAGAAAATAAAGAAAAAAAAAATGGTTAAAGTAATAAAGCAACTAGCGTTCTTAATATCGAAAATCCCCGGTAACGGCGCCAAAAACTTGATATGAGGCAAGTGCACCTATCAATTTTAATATAGCGGATGTAAGTCCGAGTCGATCCCTCAGAGATTTTGAGTACTAATATTAACCTTAGCTTTATTATCTAACCGGGAAATTGTGATAAATTGAATGAATTAAAAATACTGAAATTAACCATCTAAACTAATTATGAAACTTGATTAAGCAAATTAGAAAGCAATAAACTACGAACGACTTCAAGAAATTAATAACGTATTTAGGAATTATTTCCCCTAGTGTTTAACATGTGACCTTTTAAAATATATTCAATTTAGTTTCTATAATTCTTGACCAGAGAGATTCACAATTAAAGTTAATATCTTTCTCAAGCATATTAACCCTAATCCTAAATTATTTACCGGAATCTCTTCACTTAATAATATAACTTAGAATTGCATTAATGTATAATAAATTCCCACATAAATAATCAACTTTCCGGAAGAAACATGTATCTTATCTCTAAGTATACATATAATTCTCTTCAATTATGCTAAGATCTAATTACACATGCAATTTCTCAATCAACATGCATAATATCATATGTTGATACTCTAGAATTATCAATCAACAACTAAACAACATAATTGAATCAAGAAAAGATAGAAACTTTATTGAAATTATAATTCAATCCAAAAGTCGCATGAAACTCTGGGTTCCATAATCCTAAATACTCGAATTCTAAGCTATCATAACGAATCTAAAAACCAATTCCATCAAAAATATAAAATAAAACATGGAAAACCCCTTTAATTGATGAACAATCTCTCTAATCTTGAAGTTGATATTGTTCTTGCCTCTTGATTGATGTTCTCCTCAAGTCTTCTCTCATCTCTTGTGTCTCTCCGTTTCTGTAATGTCTCCCTCCCTTTTTAAAACCCTAAAATATCCTTTTATATATGTATTACAAGGATTCTATTTTCGTCACCAGACACGGCCTGGAACACAGCCGTATTCTCAGGTCGTGTAACTTTTTGCACTAAGGCAAAATTTTCTACATAACTTCAAAACTTCAAAACTTCATAACTTCTTCGTTTGAACTCCGAATTGAGTGAAACTTGATTCCTTTTCTTCGTTTTCAATCCTAGAACGCATTCAAACCTTGAAATCAACATTTTACTCAATTAAGTATCAATTTCTTTAAAGAAAACCAAAAATATAAGGAAAATACTATAAAATCACCATATGAAATATGTTTAAAATCAGAGTTATCAGCAGACTAAACTATGTGGATGCACTATGTAGTAGATTGTGTGTTGACTCAACTATGTGTGAATGGATTGTGCAATAGGACATACTGTTTGTATGGTACGTATGTATTGGATTGCGTACTATGATTTGTGAAATGGATTAGATGTGCATGTGTATGGTACTATGTGTGGAACTGAATTGTTGTGTGTGGAATTGTGGGAATCATGCAGGTGGATTAGCGTATACAATATGTTCTGGATCTATGTGAAGTGTGGGGGACATTGGTGTATGTAGAATCGGTGTAAAGCCATTACATGGGTGTTGACTGGAGATTGAGGATTGTTGCAGCTAATAGTAAGTAATTGGTTAAAGGAGGGTATGGATGAAAGTGAAGAAGATGGTTTGTGTCATGTGTAATATCTTTTACAATTGCAATACACTATTTATAAACCATGAATTTGAATCTTTCAAATTTATTTTTCATGAGATATAACGATATTATCTTCAAATTTGTTAATTTCTCGGATTATCTAATCATGATTCAATCTAATCTACTCTCAAATTCTAGAAACCCCACATTCTATTTGGGCTTTTCACCTTGGGCCCAAGTCAGTTCCATTCATTTTAAGTTGGCTATGACCTTTTAATATAGCCCTAAATATACATGTTAACTCATTTAATAAATCATGAGTCTATTTTAACTAGCTAAATATAAATTGGATAAAAATTCACTTCATATTTCACTAAACTATTTTAAAAATATTTTTTTCTAATGAAGCTCAATTATTTAAAAACTTAAAATTTATTAAATCGCACATACAGCTTCTACCATTGCCTAATTCGACCTTAAACTAGTTGACCGATTCAACTTAACCTGATACTATTATTATTAATGTAATATTTAATTTTTCTTCAAAAATAATCATTTTTAAACCTAACACAATAAGTCAAAAAGAAAAGAATGCTAAAATAAAGAGTGGCAAAAATGAGATGTTTACATCTATAAATTAGCTATGATTTTCATGCTTTCATCAGTACAATTATACCTCTTACTACCTTTAAGATCCTACCTTCAATATTGCTCTTGCATAAGAGATCATCTAATTGCTCGATGGATAATAAGTTCTTCTTTAAGAACTTTGCATGGCATACCCTTAGTATTGTATGAATAGTACCATCCTGCATTGTTAATTTAACAATACCAACTCTAATAATTTCTAAGGCATGATGATTCTCCATGAACATAGATCCTTTCGAGATAGGCTTATAAATGCAAAACCAATCGTGATGTGGAGTCATATGCTCAGTTGCACCTAGATCCATTATCCAAACATTAGTTTATTATTTTCTACCTTTAGAAACAATTGTAGCTTTGCTATATAGGATTTCTCCATCATATGAGGTACCCACAATACATCCTTGCAATGAGGATAATGCTTCAAGAGTCTTTTCTAAATTCTTCTTGCTATGCCAACAATCTTTCTTTTAAGGGCCCTCTCTTACCACAATGGTAAGATTTGGAAATCTTCCTACTCAAAGATTTTGATCTAACATGATTTTGACTCCCATTGGAGCCACATTCCATTGATCTACCTCTTGTCATTGATAAAGCCTATACTTGCTTTGAATTTTCTAATATATCATTTTTGTTCTTACACCTAGATTCTTCTTCAAGAATCACTTCAACAATATCATAGAAACAAAGGGAGTTGGCAATATTATTATTTATTATATTGACGATGAGTTAATCATACGAATTTGGTAAACTTTGAAGCAGAAGCTCTGCATGTTCATCTTTTGCTATTTTGAAATCTAATGTTGTAAGTTGAGTAAATAACATATTTAAATTGTTGATGTGATCTTTCATCAATGTAGATTCACTCATTCAAAGGGTATAAGGTCTCCTATTTAAGAATATTCTATGATGAAGTGACTTGACCTCATATAATTTGACAAGTGTATCCTAAATCCCCTTTGCCATCTTCTTCTATGCAATAGTTGGCATCCTGAATCTACCAATGCTAAATGCAAATTGGCAATAGCATTATTATCAATCTCCTTCCACTTTCCATCAGTTATATTTGAAAGTTTTCCTTCAATTGCTACTAAGTAGTTATTCTTCCTTAAAAGTGCTTTTATCTTTAATTTTCATAAAGAAAAATTACTCCTACGATACTTCTCAATCTTAAATTATGTTGCTATGGTTTTAACACCCTATTATTAAACCAGCTTACTTTATCTCACCATGAATAGTATCAGTAGCATGAATAATAGTTGATAAGCAGTGATAACCTATGGCTCTGCTACTATAATTAGATATCAAAGTTACAGAATAATATTAAATAAATAAAATAGAGTTGAGAATTTTTCATTAGGTGGAAGAATTTTACTACTCTCTAAATATAAGGAGTAAACAATTACACTCTTCATTGAGATGAAAGAGTACATCTCTTTATAAAATAGGAGAAACTCTCAAAAGACAATATATGGAATTTTTCTCTTTGAGATTGAATGAATGAAAACTATAGAAGATGTCTCTATTTATATAGAGAAGTCACCACCTAATACTTTTTGTTAAGTAGCTTACTAGAAAAAACTAATATCTACCATAGAATTTCATTGGTAGTAGTTTATGCAGCCTTATTCGACTTTTTCCATGCCATAAAAGTGGCATTACCACACATTCACACAATAGTGTTAATGTTGTTTCTTAAGATTTTGTTAGAAAGATAGGAATGTAAATTACTACACATCTAAAACCCCATGATCTACATTGGTTAGATAATCAAAGGTTTGTGCACATTCATAAAGAGGTGAATAATCTTTTATCTATTGATGGCTATACTGATAAAGCTGTTTGTGATATAATTCCCATGAATTCTACCCATTTGCTCTAAGGAAGGCCTTGCGAATATGATATGCAAGGTAGGATGACCGATATAGAGGTACCTTCAAAATGAATAGGTATAATGAGAAAATTTTCATTTGTTAATAAGACAAAGGATACAAGGAGGTAATTCATTTATTTTGAAAGATCATTAATAAAAAAGAAGATAGAATTGAACCATAGCATTAGGAAGAATTGAGATTCGAGGATGAATCTTTTCCAACCTCATGGCATTGCTACAAATCATAGTTTAAGACATAGAGCTGCAATTAACATGAACATAGAGAAGGCGAAAGAGGTTTTGGGACATCTAAAAAGGGTAAGAGGTTATAGGAACCTAATTCTAGCTAATTCTTTTTTTTTTTTTTCCATGGAGAAAACATATGCACTAAACAAAGCAAACACAAGGTCTACTCGAGTTAAGGAAGGCCGGGGGGAGGGGGAGGGGGTGGTGGGTGGGGGAGAGGTGTATTGTATGGGTGGTAGAGTGATAAGAAAAACATAGATCTTCATGTGCACCTAGGCTTGATTTTGTGAACTAATCATAGCTTTGTTTGCATCATAGGAGATCATGCAAAGGGTAATAAGGTCAAAGTGTGTAGAAATATCTTTGTACAGCTAAGTAACTTGAATACAAGAATCTTTCATAACATCCTCATTCATAATAAAATCTAGAACAAGGTTGGCATTAAATTCGAAGATAATCCTTTTTAAGTTTAAGCTTTTTGCTAAACTTAAGGATTCAGAAATTACATACAGTTCTACTTCAAGGGGAGATGCAAATGTAATTCTCTTGGCTACACCACCAATAATAGTTCCATTTGCTCTTCTTGCTATGACACCAATTCCAACTTTCCTTTCATCTACAGTCATAATTCCATTATAGTTGAATTTAATAACATTGCACGATCCTTGCTTTTATCTTTTAATTTGGCATGCTTCATATTGGCACACCATTCGTTGGCTTCAATTATTGCTCTAACTAGCCAGTTTTCTTATTCTTACTGGCTATTAAAGATTCTCCTATTTCTTTCATTCCATATTGCCCTAAGAGCAAAGAGAAAATCAATTGCCTTTGGTTTTTATTTATTGCAATCTGTTCTCCTTTTATAGGCTTTTCTTCTTATCTAGGAGAAGAGGCTTTCATCATCAGTCACCAATTCTTCAATCCTTAGCCTCATCTAAGAAAACTTTGTAATTCTATAGTTGGCAAATAGATGGCTGACAAGTCCATTTTCTTCTCTACAAAGGACACATTTAACATCAACATTTATCCCTCCCTTTAGAAGGTTGTCTTTAGTTGGGAAACCATTGTTATGGAAATTTGACCCTACTGGAGATGTTACAATTAAATCAACTTATCTGTTGCTTGACAAGGAAATTGATCATTATAATTCTAAAGAGAATTGGAAATGGGTATGGAAGTTTTCTTCTTAGGATCCGGCAAGATATTTCTTAATCGTATTGTAATATCCTCAACAAGAGGATATTAAAGGATTTCTTACTTTCAAAGCCAACTCCATTCCAAGCTTGTGCTAGGGAGATATTTTTAGTATCTCTTTCTAGAGGACCTTGAATCCAACTTCGTATTAGTCCTTTACCTGTCCAATTGTCTCTCTAGAAGTTTACATTAGTATCATTCATTGTTTTAATCATAAATTTCCTATCTAACCAATTGAAGCTTTCCTTAAGTAGTTTGAAGAAGGAAAATTGAGAGTTTTCTTTCCTGAAAATCACCATTTTCAAACTTTTATTTGTTTTTAATTAGTTAGGTCCAAAGAAGTTTCTTCTTTGTCAGGATCCATGCTAACTTTACAAAATTTACTTTATTCCTTCTTCTAAGATCAAGGAGGCCAAGTCCACTTTTCTTAGGCTTTTTAATTTTTTTTTTTTTTTCAAGCAAGGCAATTCATCTTCTTGCTATTCTTGATTAAACCCTAGAGAAAATCGTTATATAGTTTCTCTAATTGCCTAGTGGTTTTCACAAACAAAGGTAAAACTTAAGAGTAATAATTAATACTTTCTAAAATAGAGATGGCAATAATTCTTTTATCTTGCCATGCTAAGCATGTTGGCTTTCCAACCTGCTAGCTTGTTTCTAACTTTTTCAATAATGAAGTTCATATCCTAGCCTTAAGCTGTCATGTATCCTTAATAGGGACCCTAAGGTATTTTCCCATGTCTCTTCTAAGGTTGATCCAAATAAATCTGAAATATTCTTCTTTGTATTCTCCTAGATATTATTTGAAAAGATTATACAAGATTTATCATAATTAACTTTTTGGCCAGAATTTTTTTCAAATTCCTTCTTAGTCTTCTTCATAATTTGGGCAATCTCAAGGGAGGTCTCCCCATGAGCAGAATATCGTCTACTAAGAACAAATGTGAGAGCTCAAGTTTTGCCCCTTTCATTTTAATAGGCTTACAAATCTTCAAATCAACTAGGGAGTGGATCATCTTGCTTAAGATGTCCATAATAATGATAGACAGAGGGACTCCTTGTCGATGCCTTGGCTCGATGAAAAAGGTATGCTACATTTAGCACTTTTAATTATTTTCACATTTTTGTTATTCCTTTTTCATTATGATGGTAGTTAGGAAGAAACGAGAGGCAGTAAACATAAAACTTAGATATCTTTTAAGGATCTTAAAGGGAAATGAGCTTGGATTGTATATTTCGTTAAAAATATGATATTTTTTAATGTTTAATATTATTGGTTAAGAATTTTTATGAATCATATACCCTTGATACTTTAGAACATAAAGATTATGATAGATATAGAGTATTGAAAATATTATACACCATAATCATACACCACCTTATAGGAGAAGTTTCCAAAAAATTGGAATTGAAACTTATCTTTAATTTTCAATATTTATCCTAAACCTACCTAACCATATAGGATGGAGGGGTTCCAATATAATTACTTACTCCCCCTGTTCAAATACATTCGGTGGCTGTAACTACCCAACTTGTCGGCTAATGGCGTATAGATATAATAATTTATTTTCAATACCAAGGGAAGTCTAATGAAGGAGTATATAAACTTCCCCAGGATTCTCTGATTTTTTTTTTTTTTAATAATTTATCAATTGAAAAATGAAAAGGAATAATGTCTCGGCAGAAACACAAGGTTCATACCAAAGTAGACGAACGCATGGCAATATGTGTAGACCCTGGCAATGAAGCACGCTTCCAATATAACGAACCCTTTCCCATAGAATTAAATAATTCACTGGTCAAGCAATTTATATGGTTTGTTGTTTAGATAATGGCGAAAAATGAACAGCATGAGGTCACATATATTACATGTATATATCTTCTGAATTTTTATATGTTAACCGGTGCTCCAGAGACTATAACGGACATTCTTAAGTTTTATATTTATATATATTTGTTTTTATAAAGTGCACGATCAATATTATAAATCATGAAAAAAGAATAATTTAAACATTTAATTAATGTTTGAAACACTGGTCAAATAACCTCTTTAAAACCTTGTTTAATATAAAAAAAAAAAAAAAAACTCAATTCGAGTCTATATATCATATCATCATCCTAGGAACTTACCATTTTACTTCTAAGATCTTTATAGAAGTTCCTTGACATTTTCTTTTAATATTTTGTAAGTTTTAATAACATATTTATTTTAATCGATCAAAACTTTAAAAAGTAAAGTAAAAAAAAAAAAAAAAAAAACGGCTTTTTTGGACTCCTTATTAGAGGAACCAGTTGTTTGAAAATTGGGGATAGTCCCAACATTAAAGGATCAAGAACATGGTCTAACATGAAGGTTTGACGTCCTTGTCTAGGCACTCCACTTAAAAGAGAGATGCAGTATGAGATAAGCGAACGCATGCTGATATGCATTGGACATTAGCCTATCCAGAAGATAATAAACGATTAAATTATGTCCAATATTTAATGTGTGGGTGTGGGTGTGTGTGGTTTGGGGACTAGGAGCGTTTTAAATTATGTCCAATATTTACAAATATATTTTTAATCGGAAGGTGTTTCACTTAAGATCAAGTACAAGGGAGATTTATTTTGTTGTACGCTATATAATTTATGGTTTTGAAAGCGTTGTTTCAATCTGACTTTTTTTCCATGTTAGGAATTATTTTTAAAAGGTGGAGCATGATTATTTATAATTGGAAATTCTGTCTTCAATCGATAATTCATTCCACTTTTAGAAAAAAAAAATCATAATTTTATTTCACTTTCATTAATTATTATTAACTAAAATTACTTATTCAATTTTTAATCTAATCATGACATCTAATAATTAGAGATATTTTTTTACTAATACAATTATATACGCATTCAAGTTCATTCCATTTTGTAGGTATTTTTAAATACATGAGTAGATTGATCATTTTGATCTTAATTTTATTACATTCCTTTTCGATCCATTCTACTCCATTCAAACATACCAAACATACTAAATATGTAACGAGGCAATTGAAAAATGTGTTACAGCAACTTATCGACACTCGAAGCATGAGTTAAGTAAATTGAATAAGAAAAATATATCTTTTTCTAAAAGTATTAATTATAAATTTTATAGATAAAGAATGTTTTGTGAAGTTTTACTTCATAATATTTGAAGAAGTATATATAAACATTTATTAATAAAATCATTATGAAATTAGGAAATTATGCGTGGAAACTAAAACCAAATAAAATCTTCTCATACATCACGTTAAGACAGAAGTTCTTTTAACAAAACTAGTGGTATGAAAGTTCATAGTAGGTAATGTATGGGACCCTATTTATACTTGTCAAGCCTAAATTTTTATTGTTTTATATAATTTCCTTAATCTGATTTATATCGAATTTTATACTCATTCGATATAAACCATTGACTAAGAATTAAGAAAAATTTGATTCTTTTTAATTTTAAAATCTTTTTAGAGTTTTTATTTGACCAGAGTTGGGAAAAATAGTTAAATTGTAACCAATTAGATGAATTAGTTATAACTTAACTATCAGTCTTTAATAAAACCAATTTTTAAAAAATGATTTTGAAAATAAAGATCTTAGACCTAAGGGCATCTTATTAAACCTTAATCGAGTACTACTTTTAACTTTTCAAAATAAGTTTATTTTTCAAAATACCCTTCTAATGATAATGCTTATTCATAAATAAATAAATAAATAAAACTACATCTACTTGCAAAAAATAAGAAATTGAAATAAAATTTTAAAAAATGGGAAAAATAAAAATTTTTACATATTTTAAGTCACATTGTAATCATGTACAGTTGCCCATGTACTAGTTATTTAAGATTGGACTTTCGTAGTTTGTTCTTATAAAATTTTAATTGGTTGATCTCTTTCAATTTCAAAAAACAATCAGGTATATGATTTTATCCGTTTAGTTTTATTTAAAGTAAACCCTAAAAGAGTCCTAATTTAATTTATTCTTTTTCAAAAAATTCCTAAAGAACTCATAATTTTGAAAAGATTTAATTAAATCTTTATTTAAAAAAAAAATAAAAAATGCTTTTATGTGAAAGATTTTGTGGAAGAAAAGGAAAAATTTTAGAAGACCTCTTTTTTTTTTCATAATGGAAATGAATAAGTAAAGTAAAAGGAAAAAAAAAAGCAAAATAGAGGAAAGAAAGAAGGTCAAACCTAGTTCAAAGCTTGGACATGGGTCAATTAGGTTGTCTGACTTGGTCACGTGTCACGCATGTACATAGCTAAGAAAGAATCAAAGAAAGACAGAAAGAGCAAGAAAGGGAGAAGGAAGAAGCAATGAGTAACTAGGGGTGATCCGATGCTTTTCATTCACCAAAACATGTGGGAAACATCATTTTTGTGTGATTTAGATTGAGGAATGTAGGTCTACAACAAATGCTACGATTTGAAGTGGCCATTTTATGGTAGTTGAAAACTTGGGTAGTGGTGGTGCCTGCATTGGCACTCATGGTGGTAACTCGATGTAAGGGTGATGTTTGGATAGGGGTTTTGCAGGGTGTAGGAGCTTATGGTGTTGTTGTTTCATGTTAGGTTAGTAGATGTGTGGTTTTTGGAAGGGGATGGCCGAACGTTTCATGGTGATAGTTTGTTAAGTGTCTAGAAGGTACAGTTATGAGTGGCTATGTGTGGATTTGAAAGCTTAGGTGTTAGGGAGTTCCTAAAGTAGCTTATATTAGCTCAAAAAGTTTCGAGCTTATATGAATCCTAGAGAGAGAGAGGTGATGCAGTAGAGAGAGAAAGCTTCTAGACATGTTTATAGAGTGTGTTTTGAACAATGATTTGTGTTTGAAAAGGATGAGGAAGCCACTATTAATAGATTTGAAGCTCTAATTAAGCTTGGAAAGTGTAATAATGGTAGATTGTATACATACGGCAATAATGTGTTATAATGCTAAAGAAAAGAGATGACTATGAGACTCACAATCATCAAATAGTTAACAAGATGAGTTGCCTTTCAAATCCCTTATTCTTGCGAAGAAAAGCCCTTCTAGACATGTCCTACTAGTAGAAGAAGTTACTTGCCTTCCCTAGCTTGAAGTCAAGTGAGGCACTCTTTCTCTTATATAAGCTATTTTGCCTTGAAATCCCATTTGTACCATCTTCTTCTTGTAAAGACTAGTAGGGCATTCTCTTACATCAATTCCTTGCTTCCTTCCATTCCTCGCTCACCTCAAGACCCTATTTAGGCATTACAACCCACTACATACTCTTGCTAACCAAAAATATGTTAAGACTTCTAAATCTATGGACATTTAACTTTGAAATCAACCATTATTACAAGGTAAAATCATCAAAAGTGTAGAGATTATAATCCACTCATCACCTCATAACATGAAAACACACTAAGATCATAATCCATTAAGTATATGACTCAAATTCACAAGTAACAAAAGTAAAATATAGGAGTCTCTACTTTCCTTAAGGTAACTCGTGACCATAAAAGATATGAGAAAGGAGTGTATTTCTTCAGTGATATTAAGTATCTCTTAAATATAATATGGCTCCAATAATACATAGTAATCTCGATCTTAGTCATCATAAAAGTATAAATACTCAATGCCCTCCTCCTCTTAGATATCATCCACAAAAGGTTCTTCAAAGATGGGATAATCATCAGTCCATATGCCTAAAGAAGAATAAAAAAATGAGCTGAAGCCTATTATACAATAGACAAGCACAAATGAATGCCAAGCCAAAGTCCTACATAAGCATATAATGTGAGTCATAACGAGTATGAAGCAAACAATAAATTAATTATCTTTATTTTAGGCTAACAACCAACAAATGGATACTCATGACCTTACTACACTATGATCTTTGCTTACATATATGATGGATATAAATATGTTTTCCTTTAAGTCCTTTACATTCGAGTCCAGAGTCTAGAGACCATAAATCCTAGATTTTTAATTGCATCATCCTATATAAAAGTCCATTAGGGAAACCTTACATATGATCAATAATTGCTCATTTAAGGATTTGCCACTACAGGCCTCTAAAGTGAGGAGGTCAAGTAAAATTAGCATACCATTTATTTAGGCCGAATATAGATTAGTTCATTTAGATCCTTTTTATCCTAGCAAGCACAACCATATGAATAAGCACCACATACTTAGAAGTTGAAATAAAACCAAACTATACCTAACAAGAGAGAATAGAGGAATCGAGGTGAAAGAAACCTAATAAAAGATTCGATACATCTATCTTAGATGCTAAACAAAGCTAAAGCAAGAATATAACCACCCTAATAACTATCTCTTCCACTATCCTAATTAATCCCTTACACTTATAAGCCAGCTTTTCGTTAATTCTCCACTTGGCTCCCCTTATAACTGATTCGTATCCATATAAGTTGAAACCTCTCAAACAAGCTCAAAGTAACTCCTCAACATACTTACCTAACACAAACTATGGCATCTTAGGGTTTAAGTCCATCTAAGCTTCTATAGGTTACTTCTCTAAGAAAATATTGATTTTGGTAAGATTTAGGTAATAAAACACTTGTATGAGAAAGATTTGGAAAGAATAAAACTTGAAAGACACTAAATATTATCTAGATTCATCAAAAAGTGTAATAGTTCAATAAAATTAGTTAAAATATCTCTCGAAAGTAAAAAGTATTTAAAAATAGTCAAAATGTTAAATTAAGCTTAAAGAACATGAAAGTTCTAAGTAAAGGTTGGAACTTTTATAAAAGAAGACTAAATAAAACTCAATATTAATGTTAAAAAAAGGTTTGATTGAGTTTGGTTAAGAAAAACAAGAAAAAAGGTTTCACATCTTGACATGGTTGATAGTATGATCATGTTGCTTTATTGTGTCAAAATTCGACTATTTTTATAAAAATTAAAACTTTTACAAAAGAAAGTTAAGTGGAACCAAATATAAAAGTTAGGAAAAGGTTTAAGTAAGATTGGATAAGAAAATCATAAGAAAAGAACACTTGAAGTTCATGCTTGACATGACAGGTGACATGACCATGTTGTTTTGGTTATGTAACTCACTGCTCATTTTTTCCCTTTGGTCAGACATAGGTAAGGACATGGTCATGTCCCTCAAGTGGCAAACTAGCTCCCTAACCTCCTTTGAAAAGGATTAAAAACTAACTTTTTCCTTCTGATCTTCAACTTGACCTTAAATGTACTTCAAACCCTTAATTACCCATCATCCAAACCCCCTTTTTAATCCATAAAAACCACAAATTTCAACTCAAACACCCATTTAATCATTATATCTACCAACAACTTTAAGAATACCAACAATAAAAACAAGAAGTAGCGTAAAGAATACTTACTTTAATAGCTCGCACACTTGAAATACATAAGGAATAAGTTGTAAACCACCTGGATACATTATTAATTACTCGTTTAATGCTTGGGTTAAAAGAAAACCGATTTAAACATCATCTAAAATGGGGTTTTTTGCTAAAATGAACATCAAATGGAGAAAACCACTTAATATACCTCAATCCCTCCTTTTACTTGTTCTTAATGTGGACTTAGAGATTACCCAAAGAAAACTCAAGTTAAACAAGCTATAAATGACAAGAAAATGGTGGTTTTAGTATGCTTAAGTCCAAAAAACGAATTTTCCCTAAGTAAATGCTTAAGTCTTACCTTGATATCCTCTTAGCTTCCCTCTTTCAACTTACTTATAGGGTTGCTAAAGATTTTCTACACAAAATGAGAGGATTTAGTCCATTTTTGGGAACGATTTAGGTTTATAAAGAATTTTAGTAGTTTTGTAGCCCTAATGATTGAGTGTTTGAAGAAGCGCAACTTTAATTGGGGAGATGAGGATGAGGCCAGTTTTGCATTATTAAAAGAGAAGTAGTGTTCTATACCTATTTTAGTATTACCAAATTTTGATAAATTATTTAAGGTTCACTATGACATGAATGGTGTGGGGACAGGAGCAGTTCTTTCTCAAGAGAAGAGGCCAATTGCTTATTTCAATGAAAAGTTAAGTGACACAAGACATAACTAATCAACTTATGATAAAGAGCTTGATTCTATTATGTGAGCTCTAAAGACATAGGAACACTACTTGACTGGTAAGGAGTTTGTTTTATATTCAAATTGCTAAGCATTGAAACATTGAATAGTCAGACTTAGATTGGCAAAGACATGCATGCTAGATGGTTTTAATTTTTACAAAGATTTCCTTTTAAGATTAAGCACAAAGTTAGGGTAAAGAGTAAGGTAGGGGATGCCTTGAGTTGTCATGCTAATTCGCCATGGACTTTATGTAATGAAATTGTAGGTTTTGATTGCTTGAAGGAGCTATATGGAGATGATGAGGATTTCAAGGATATATGGGTTAAGTATAGTGATGGCCAAGTTTGTGGTGATTTCCACATTTATGATGGATATTTGATACGTGGTAATCAACTTTATATCCCTAAAAGATCACTGAGGGAGAAGTTGATTCGGATTTGCATGGAGGTAGACTGTTAGACATATGGAGCAAGATAAGACACTTGCTACAGTTGTAGAAAGGTATTGTCGACCTCATGTAAGGAGAGATGTCTCTAGATTTATGTAGTGATGTTATGTTTGTTAGATAACCACTAAGGGTCAATCTCAAAACACTAGATTATACATGCCCTTTGTAGGTCTCGTATAAGATTTCAAGAGGAGAGAGAGAGGGGGGGAGGGGGTGTGAAATGATATCTTTTGCAAAATTAGAAACTTTTTGATTTTCGAAACAAATCCTCTCTTAATAACTTACATGGCATATAAGTAATCAAAAACTGATTATTTAACTTAGGTTCAAAATAATTATTCAAATTATAAGATGTAGAAAATTAATAAGATAGAGAGAAAGAAGATCAAGTAATCGAATTAAAGAGCTTCGCTTTTACCTATTGCTCTCTTCCAGCTTTACTATTGAGGACCTGATTTTCCTCATCAATATTATTCCACTAGTCCAATTTTTTCACTAATCAAAGATGAAATTGAGGCTATAAGGATATCAGTCACTTTTCTATTCTATTTCACTAGCTCTGACCTAAGCTAACATAAGCCTATAAAAAACTTCCTAACCTCACACTCACTCAATTACAATTTCAATAAAATTTACAAAAGGATGGGATAATATAATCAAAGATCTCTTTACAATATTTGCATAAAAACAAGAATAATCAAATGAAAAAATTGTTTTAGCTTAATTTGTGATTAAGTTTCTAACATAGCTTTTGATAGTTTAAATGAGAGAGTTTGAAATATTTAGCTCTGTTCCGAGTATTATGTATTGCATCTTATGCAACTTCGACTTTTAGTGAATAATCTTAGGTGTAATAGCTAGAAAATGGCTAGATCCAATTTTTTCTTCAAAATGCCTACTGTTACTCTTGATATTTTTCTTGCACCTCTTGAATTGTTTGACTCTTGTAGTTTGTGAGAATATCTTCTAAAACCTCTTGAAGTTTGCTTAAATTTGAAAATTTTGAAGACCATATTTCAAACAATTGGATAAGGATGAAAAGATTTGATTAAATCTTAGTATCTTCAAGAATAACATAGCTCTTAATCATAGGATACCTAACGTGAAATAATCAACTTCCTTCTTCAAAATCTTGTTTAAATTTTGAAATAAAATTCTCCTTAAAATCTGGTTGAGTTTATTTACAATATTCAAACTTATCCTTAACAAAATATCTTGAACTTCTTGATTTATTCTCATCAATTTAGGTTACAACTTTGTCTCGAAAAGCTTATAATTATCTTAAAAAATATACACTATATCTTGTAAATTTCAAGCATGATCTTATCTAATATAACATCTTGACATGTCTTAATCTTATTTAAACTTGGTTTATAACTAATAGTGTAGCAAATCCTTTCATGTTTGTTGTCCTTATGGTACTAAATCTTAACTAACCTTGCTAAGCTTTAAAGAAAAATGTCAAAATAACTTCCTCCCAAAATAAACTTAATCAAATACTCCATAAATCTAATTCTTGAGCAATCTTTATATTAAACCAACTTCAAATCCCTAAGAACTAAATCTAACTTAGTGGAATGGGATTGAGCATATTTTCCAAATATGCATAATAAAGTAAAGCTAGACCTTTTACATTGTCCAACTTAATTTGTTCAGATTATTTAGAAAATAACTTAGGAATACTTTTTGAACTTGATTCTATATAATATCAGTAATATTTTGTTCTTTTACTAATATGCTTTCTAACACACATTATGACCAGCACAATTCTAAACTTTATTTCCTTCCTTGAATTGATTTCACTCTAAAATTGACATGCACACTTATTGTTCTTGTTAAACACATTTTAACTTTTTAATTATCATCAAAATATATTAAAAGAGAACTTAACACCCTAGATAATACTTAAGAATATATGGGAGGAATTCTCTATGGATTTTGTACTTGGCTTACCTTAAACCAAAAGAGGGTTTGATTCTGTTCTTGTTATTATTGATAGGTTTTCAAAGATAGTGCATTTTATCCCTTGTAAGAAGACCTCAGATGTGATTGAAATAGCCAAATTCTTGGAGAACATTATGGAAAATGTTTGATTCTTCATTGAACTTTAGTAGTGTGATGTATCCTCAAATAGATGGCCAAAATGAAATGGTTAAAAGGACACTTAGTAATTTAATTTGGAGTATATATGGAGACAAACCAAAGTAATGGAATGCAACTTTGGCATAAGTAGGGTTCGCTTATAATAATGTTGTACATCATTCTACTAGAAAGGCGCCATTTGCTATTGTCTACATGAAGCCACCTCAACATACTTTAGATATGCTAAAGCTTCCAATAGAAACAAGTTTGAATATTGCAACTAAGAATTTGGTTAAGCAGTGACATATTACAGTAAAGGTGAAATAGAAATTAGATGAAAGTAATGCAAAGTATAAAAACGTAGTTGATAAGCACAATAGAAAAAAGACGTTTACTATTAAAGTGGGGTCATGGTATTTCTACGAAAAGAGAGGTTTTCAACAAGTGTACACAATAAGTTGCAACCTAAGAAATATGGACCTTATGAAATAGTCCAAAAGATAAATGATAATGCATATATAATTGCATTATTAGATAGTATAGGTATATCGAAGATCTTTAATGTGGTAGATATTTAACCTTTTTACCTATGTGAGAAACTACTATATCTAAATGTTGTTTCCAATTAGAGGACAAGTTCTTCTCAAGGTGGGGTGGTATGTGGTGGGGGAAGTAGGGGGAGCATGATGTGGACATGTTTAAATAAGTAGTTCCTTTTTTTCCCCCAATTATACTCAAATAGGTGTAACTTTTAATTTAAGAAGAATTTTTCCTATTATAATATCTTTTCAAAAATTGAAAAACACCATTTAAGGCTTGTAACTTTTATTAATATAAATTTGAATTTCTTTCTTTGCATTTATTGTATCAGTTACTATATTTGCATTAAGGTTACAAAGACTTTATATTTCAACAAAAACTTCAAGTGATATATAATGGCATGAGGAGGGATACAAAAAGGATGGATTATTGAGTTGTGTTATCGATGGAGAGGCATGGAAAGCATTTGATATTTGTTATCCTAGTTTTTTTATCACATTCTTACAATTTAAGACTTGCCCTTTATAGCAAGGATTTAAACCATTTGGAACATTGAATATGATATGCAGTACATGGGTAGTTGTGTTGTCTATTTATAAATTTTCACCTTGGATTTGCATAAACAAACCTCTCTTATTTAGAACCCTTAATAGAAGAGTTATTGCATTTTGAGAAGATATTGAAACTTATGATGCTTCTTCTTAATAGATTTTTCATATACATTATGCATTGATGTGTAGAATAAATGACTTTTCTGTTTAGGGAAATATATTTTGTTGGAATACTAAGGGGAAGTTTGTTTAACCTACATATGTTTAGTCCACAAAAAAGGTTATACATAAGGGGAACATTTCTTTGAATTGCTTTGTTAGTACCATAATTTATTAGGTCACAAACTTGATATGATATATATAGAAAAAATGTGTGTAATAACTTGATTGGAATTATGTTGAATCTTGATACAAAGTCAAAGATAATGTAAAATCTTGCCCTGATTTAGTAAACCTTGTCATAGACCTAATCTATACCCTCTAAGTTTTTTAGAATAGTAGAAAATGATTATTACTTGCATGCTTTACAATGATTATAAAGGAGAAAGAAATTTTTTTATCACATTCTTAAAGATGCAAAAATAATAGATGGATATGCATAAATATTAAAATGTGTCAATGTCAAAGGTCACAAACTTGTTGTTTAGCTCACAAGTCATTATTTTCATGTATTGATGGAAGATTTTCTCCTAGTTGCATTAAGAGCATGTTGTCCATCTAAGTAAATTCCCCTTCAACAGATCATGTTCTAAGGTCTTAGATCTTAAAAAACTTGATAAGTTACAACATTATATAGTCTTACATAAATGGATAAAGCTAAAATTGCAAGTTACTTATACATACATTTAGTAGATGATTGTTTGATAGATATTTTAATACCATTGCTAGTTTATCATTACATTATATTTTTAACATTGATCACTAGTGAGACAAATACTCTCAATGCTAAAGAATTAAAAGAAAAAAAAACATCTACACTTTTGGAAGAAAAAACCATGCAAGATGAAGGAAAGAAATTGTGATGCTTTTTATTTTTATGCTTATTTATAATCTACTGTTAGAAACAATTCAACAGATAATATATACCATGTGTTATATAAATGTAACGTATAGATATTGACATATATGACGTATGCAAATCAATTACCATATGTGATTTGCATCACATGTAGTAATTGATTTGTAAATTATTTCTTCTTTTATAATTCTTATCAATATTTTATTGATATTTACACGTATATATACATAATATGTGGTATGTAATATCTATTAAATCTTTTTTTATGCTCTTTATTTTTATAGTATTAAGTAATAACATGATAAAAGTGTTGATTATATTATAGGAAAAAGACACTAGGAAAATACCTGATAAACTTACTATTTATGACATAAGACATAAGAGTAAGGATAATACTTACAATCATGAAAATGTAAGGGAAAAGAAAACTGAAAACTATGTCATCTACTCCTCTCTCCCTCTCTCTCTCTCTTTCTATTTTATGATTAATA
This sequence comes from Lumnitzera littorea, assembly GCA_024138015.1. Taxonomy (NCBI): domain Eukaryota; kingdom Viridiplantae; phylum Streptophyta; class Magnoliopsida; order Myrtales; family Combretaceae; genus Lumnitzera; species Lumnitzera littorea. The sequence goes on from JAMXBB010000003.1 coordinate 27,568,148, forward strand.
ATTTAAGTATCTATTTACTTTTAAGATGTTTCAAGGAAAATAGTCATGATTCTTTTTGTATTGATATTCCTAATTGTAAGAGAGAACTTAAATTCTTTGACTAAAACATAGTTAAAGTTCTAATAGCACCTCAAGTGAAATTAAGGAAGAAATCTTTAAAGAGGTGTTTAGTTCTAAGCATAACGACAAGGTGAAAAAATAAGGTTTGAGACCTACGCCTTTGTATTGTCTTGGTGTAATGTCAAGTAATGTAATGAAATAGCCTAATTAAGAGAAAAATTATCAACATTAGGACAAAAATATTATGCTTTGCTTGGTTTTTTAATTAAGAGCCTTCTTGAGTATCCATAAGAGCATTTTGAGTAGTAATAACCTGGTATAAATTTTACTATTTACTTTGATTCTCATTTATTTTATAAAGTTAACTAACTTCTTTATAATAGGTTAGAACAAAAAATTACATCTCCTCTTTCCAATCATAATCTCATTTAAGTCATCATGCTGTCTAATGACCCTCTCATACAGCATGAGATGCTTTATGCCTTATACCTATCGAACATTTAATATTTTTTTACTAAAAATGCTAAACTTCTAGTACTTTAAAGCTTATTGACATTTTAACATGCAAAGTTTATTGGTAGGGTGTTCTCATTACCATTACGTGAATTTAAATGTAACACCCTTTATCTAACAATTTAATTGAAAATTTTGCACTAATTTAATTCAAACTTTTGAATTAGTGAGTGCAAAATTTTCAATTTTATTTATTTATAAGCTTCATATCATATTATGAAATAAATTATGGCGTAAAAAACTACAAATTGACATATATATACGCCTCTATATTCACACCTAATTAGGTGTTAAAATTTTGGTGCCAAAAGTATTCCAATGATTGAATTCGCCTCTCCATTTGCATTTTATTAGATGTCAAAATTTTGGCGTCAAACAACTGCAATTGTCCTATCCGCATATTTATTCACCTTTATACAGGCACTTAATCTCTGTGCTAAATTTTTTTAATGGTTTAAACTGCTACAAATAAATTATTTTTTAATTGCCTCCATTATATAGTAGTGGTTTGAATCCCAGTAAATTTTATAAAATCACCGCTACAAAATAATAATAGATACCAAACTACCTCTACATGTAAAGACGGTTGCATTTGTGATGACAATAAGACTATTGCTATAGCTATCTATATGATATGATTCGATCGCAGTTATAAACGCTATTATAGAAAAACATAAAAGAATTACAATAAGAAAATATCTAATCGTTACGATCCGCATGATGTGTTAAGTAACTTTTGGTTGTGCAATTTTCGTATTATTGGACTAAGTAAAATTTTATTTTATATTTAGCTTATAAATTTTCTTAACGATTGGATAAAAATTAAGCTAATGGATTAGATAAAATGACTAAATTTTATCAAATCTACATTATGGTATAAAAATAAAATTTATTAAATAAAAACAAAAAATATTTTATATTTCCAAAAACACCTTTCCATGTTATAATATTAAATTAATAAATACTATTTTTATTAAATATTACAAAAAAATTTTATTTTATAATATAAATAATTAATTTTTTAATATAAATTTTATATCCAGTATTGTGTAAACCAAACATAATACAATAAGCTTATACTGTACAATGTTTCTTATACTTATCCTATTCAATTCTCTTTGTTCGATCCAATTCTTACAATTAAACACTACTTTAATAATATTAAATTTTTTCTCTTTACTATATAGGCCTCAATGGTTATCGCATGTCAAACATTCTTTTGAAATCCTGAAGAGAATTATCTTTCTCTGGCTAATGACATTAAAAGCTCTACTTGATCTTAGATGAATTTCGAGAGGTGATTATTTTATAAGTACAATTTACACAATAAGAAATGTACCCAGAATTTCAATTAGTGGCTATACAATGTTGTTCTCATACATCAGAATTTTGTTTTGATTGAAATATGCTAATCATACTCCATCGTCACCATTAAAGGATATCCAATGAAGAGGTACCAAAATTTTGGCCTTCAATTGATTCATTGTCTTGATGTCCTGTAAAGGGTGGTGAGTAACTTCAATAAATATGATTTTTAAAAATAATCCCACATAGTACATAATTTAATGTTTACTTTTCGTTTAGTAAATAAGTAGCAATATACCTATTTATCAATTTTAGGATGATTTGCAAAATAGTTTAATGGAGTTAAGTGATTTAATATGTTAGGTAGGTTGACTCACACATCAACTCGTTCTAATTCATTGAATGATAAAGCATTAGCGACCTAAGTGGACCAACTCAAGCTCACAACAAGGTGACTCAAATAACTTGCGATTAAACATTTTGAGCTATAAAATATGCTTTATCTTTTGGGTAAAAAAAGAAACCCTAATTCGATTGTCTATAAGATCTAACCTATTGCTCTATTTTAGCTGTCGATATGCTTATACTCATAATCCAATGTGATGAGACCTTACAAACTAAGTAATCCACTATTAGCTAAGATCGTTACAGTCTAACAACATTATTATTAGTCAGGATAAATTAGAATTCAAATCCCTTCTCTTTCAAATTGTAGCGTAGTTGGGAAAAAAAAAAAATAAATAATCCATCATCAAATTGTCCACAAGCCACCACTGGATAAAAAGGATGGAGACACCATTATTAGCATTCTTTTCTGTTATATTTTGAGTTCAGCCCAACTCTCCTTTAAAATTTACTTCTCACATATGTTCTCTATTGGGCTTAAGTTTTAAAATTGCCAGCCTGCTTCACTCTTAGACTCTATTCAACAAATTCTCACCTGCAATCAAACCAACCAACACTCGCCCACCGCACACACGCTTTGGTATCTTCTTTTTCTGCCCTATCGGCCCAACCTCAGAGCATTGGGCCCAATTGTTTGTTTTTCTTTCCTTTCGCTCCAGCCCATTTGCTCTCCACATCTACATGGCTGGCCCATTTCTTGTTTCATACGGACATAGAAAATAAAATAATACTACCGTTTTTGGCCCATCAAATGTTTTTGGTGCGGTAGAACTCGTGGTTTTTCGGTTAGTTTTCATAAGATGCTAGGGTTACTTACCTTTTCCTATAAAAATCACTTAAGAAATACATTTAGTTGGGTAAAAATTATATATTTTAAACAAATATCATTACACATCATAGGTCTTTTTTTTTTATTCTTTTTAAAATGAATTGAAAATCTTATCTGTTGTTTGTTAATTGTTAATTCAAACTGTAAATCTTACATATATTTAGATCCTTTTATTCAATGTCATCTTTTTTTTTTTTTCCATTTTCTTTGAATATTTATTTCAGCTCATCATAATAGTAACACTAAACCATGAGAAGATGCACCAAAATAAAAAAAATTTATATGTTCTAAGAATTTATTGTGAAAGGCTCTAATGTGTAAATTGATTATTCATGTCACATTACATTATGTATCCCATTTTATTACTGAGAGGATAACGAAGGTGATAAAAGTACTATATTTTGCATGTTTCAAAAATATTTACATCTTGATAACACATATTTCAAGGCTCAGTTAATATCAAACGATTTATTATATTAAGATTTGTCATACAAAATACATGCCTATATGAATATTATTTTCTTATATCTTTTCCCAAATATAAAGAGAGCCTGATATGATGGACTGCCCTCACTGATGTGGATATGACCTTATGAAGCCCTGTCTAATCAATGAATTAAATGGACCCCTGGATGAGGCGTGTTCACCAACCATGGGGATAGAGATGACATTCATGGAAAGATGCTTTCTATTTTCTCGTGGCATTATCAATCTCGCATTATACAAGAAAGACAAATAACAAAAATGTGTCATGCAGTTATGCTAGCCTGTGTCAAAAATTCGAGTTAACTTTTACGATTGAATTCAATCCGATCATAAAATTAGTTTAATTTAATTCTAATTGAATTGTGGTTAGATTCAATTTTATTACTTTTACTTTTAATTCTTTTATATGTTTGAATCAATTATCTAAACTAATTATGATAATATTAGTATTTACTATTTAACTCTAATAGTCTACTCTACTATCCCACACCAAAAAGGTTTTAATGATATTCGGATGCGAATAGTGAATAACTATAAAATTTTGATATGCTACAATATTTATAAAATACTAATAATTTTTTTTTAAATATTAACTACTCTTACTATGATGTGCTTACATGTCATGGATATTTGTCTATTATTTCTCTATGTATTTATGGTATTAGTGTGGAATGAACATACATAATACGATTCAAATGATAGTCAAGGATATTATAACCAAGTAATATTATTATTGATCTCTTATCAGAATAAACCAAGATTCGAATTCTCCTTTTCTATAGTTGATCGATAAAAAATTAATGACATGTATGCAAACTTTTGCACATTAATTATCAAAACATCTAATGAATTGCATGATTTCATGATATTGAGGCACGTTTTGTAATGTAGGACGTCCTAACAAAATTATTAGTTTTACCTTAATAATCAGAAAATAAGTTATATTTTCTAAAAGGAAGAAACCAAAAAAAAAAAAAAAAAATACTAAGTTAATAACCACTAAAACATGATTCATTCATAAAAGCGGAAACCATTTTCTTTATTTTCATAGGAATCATTGCATGATCGATTCACAATTGCCTTTAGCGACCTTTATTTAGCACAAGTTATATTAAGCTATACAAATAACTTGTTACTGATATTTTGATGATATTATCATAATACATTCAAACATTTGTCAGACCAAGATCCAAATTAGTTGTGATTAACTCATAACCCATAAGTTAGTCTTGAGATTTACAATGGATACAAATGTTTACAATCTTTCATGTACATACCCTGTAATAGGAAGATTATATATCTGTCCTTAATTACTATCGTCAAACTCAAATAGGATCACCCCAGATCCTTAAAAAACCAGAATAGATATATATATTTAAAATAAATTAGAATAAAAAGAAGAAGCAATATGGATAATCTAAAGAAACTAACTATGATCATTACAAGCACAAATCAACAGAGAAAACTCACCCTTTGTCTGCCCATTCTGCTCCAAAATTTTCTCCTCCAACCACAACCTACTGTCCAATCCACTCCTTGTCCTGAACAAGAAAACAGCACAACCATACCTAGGACTGAAAAACCAATCATGAACGTCCCACATCATGTCCACCAACAATTCATCCACAAAGATTGTTTGATTCCCCCTGAAATTCCACCTTAATCTCTTCACTTCAAAAATCCTCTTATCATCCACAAAAACCGACAATACCGGGTCTTTCGATCCTTCCTCGACCGTTCCACAGCTGATTATAATGTCATGACACACCCCTGTGCTGGCAAATTTAGCCTTCGTGGAGTATGCTGCGCTGGTTCTCCCAGAAAACCGCTCGATCCTTGAAATCAATGTGAATTTCACATGTGGTGCTTCAGTTCTCAATTTCTTCACTTCCGTTTCCTCATCCTTGTCTCCTAGGACTAGGACAATTTCCGAGTCGGCAAACACCACGACATAGTATTGGTTGACCGGTTCAGGCCCCGTGTCGAAAAAAGCCGTCGTGAGATCCCAGAAGACATCAATCTTTGAATTGCAAGCCTGGAAAGTTCTTGTGCCCTTCGGTCTCTTCAGCCTTTGAGGATTGGAATTGAAATCGGTGGTCTTGTCATTGATACTAACCGTCAGGCCATGACCCACGAGGCTTTTTGACCATGTTAATGTGATGACAAGTTGTTTCTGTGAGGAAAGTGTTGTTTTGTACATGGATGTGACTTCATTTGGTGATGACGAAGAAGGATAAGAAGAAGAAGAAGACGACGACGACGAGGATGAAGGGGTTAAAGTTGGTGTAAGATAGGGTCGATTCGAAGGACCGGAACAATAAGAATCTGATATACTAATCGCATGGTCATTGTAACATGTAACTATGCTCCTCATTTTTCTAGGAAATTAAACATAATCCTAGGATACGAATACGTCTATTGTGAAATTTTATAAGGAACAATTTTGAGGAAGGAAGAGGAAAGAGAAGGTCGTACACTCAGTATGCTTTTCCCGAGGAAGAAGAAAATGAAAGCGGGTTTCCTCTGTATCTCCATGGTACTACGTATATCCATGTGAGGGGTCGTTACAATATTTCAAGCGCAATGGAAAGGAATAAATAATGTGCTGTTATACGGGTGGGACCGTACATTTCAACATCTAACCAATCGTTTATTTACAATTACTTATTACTATCTTAATCGGTTCAATAATGGATATAGAGGAAGTACCCTTAATAATCCAGCGTAGAAGAGGGAAATTAAAATCTGTGTTCCAGCATGAACATCAAATATTGATTCCTGAGCACTTAAATATAATAGGGTTTTAATTTAATGAAAATAGAAAGAGAAGACTAGAACTCCTTTCTTGAGTTTCTTATGCTGTGCCAGTTCATAGGAAATGAATGAGCTAATAAAATATGGGGTTTGACCTGATCTGTTTCGCTACTTATATTAAATATGTTGTGATAATTACAATGTTTCTTTGTTTGTTTGTGTGTGTTTTTTCTTTTTTTCTTTTTTTTTTCCCTCTATTTTATAACTATATATATATATATAAAGTTATATAAATGTATTATATACAAGCAAGGGGTGAATATACAGGTGTGCAGAAAGTAGAACCCTCGATTACGGTTCCACCAATTTAGTACTTTATCTCATTGTTTCTTCTATATTTACATACCTTTTTTTTTTTTTTAAAAAAATGAATTTGATAACAACATTATAACATGTTTTATTGACTTTATAATGATGGAATTGAGTAGCAAATCCTCACATAAATATCTATTCTCATATCAAATTGGAAAAATCGCTTTTCTATAGAAAATGGCAATCATATTACAATATATGGTTTCTTTTCTTTTCTTTTTTTTTTTAAATAATGCATTAAAATGCCAAACTATTTACATAATAGCTTCATCCCCGCAAAATATTTCTCCAATAGAGGAAGCATTTAACACATCGATATTTATTGACATATATTTCATTTGCTTCATAGTAACATACCCTATAACATCATCCTTCAAAAAAAAAAAAAAAACAAAAACAAACACTAGCAGGTGGCTTATCAAAATACAAACATTCATCTGGAATAGTATATATGAAACGAGCTAAAGCATCAGCAACTCCGCTGCATTCCCTCGATGTTGCTTCAGTCTGCCAAGCCTATAATCAGGAGACAATGCCTTTAATTCCATTGTAGTATTTCGATTTGATATTTGGATCATGTAGAAGCAAATAAACAACCTCCATAGATTCTGAATATATTTCAACATTTATATACTTTCATTGTAAACAATATAGAAGTCCAAAGTACATCGCCCCCAATTCAATTGCTACTATGTCTAGATGCTCAATCTTTTGACTAAAACTCATTAACCGTCTTCCCTCGTTATCTCTATCGGTTTTGCAATTGTTGTCTCATTATTATTCATACAATATATAGTTTAAGAAACTCTTTCTTTATCATTTTATTTGTCAAATTATATTATAATATATAGTTTTGGATAATCTTTCATATATATATATAATTTTTTATAGTATCATTAGGTCACTTCCATAATATTTGTCATATTTTATATGATTTTGGAAGTACTAACATTTTATATTCTATTATGGCAAACTACTATTTGATAATTCACTTTAAGTCATTCTTTATATGAAAATTCTATATCATATTAGAATGTGTTATAATGTTCATTAATAAAAAAATTAAATATTTTATTGAATAGTATTTTGTAATCAATACATAAAATATTAAATTATCTTTACATTTGTTATGCTCAAAAATAAGAAATTTATGATTATAACTTCGACTTTTGTCTATACATGATACTGGCTATTAACTAGTTTATTAGTAAAATCAAAAAATAGTTATCTTTTGATTGTTTCTAGCATGATTCATGTTTATACATAAAATTCTAACTCAATAGTCAAGAATTAGGGGAAAAAAATGGATGATACCTTAATATAATTCTAATTTATTACTTGTGCCATTTTAAATATATCTAAATAAATTATTTTTTATTTCATTTCTCAAGTTAGAATTTTACTCACACAAGATTCCTTTCAGCAATTAAATTGCGGTTGAAGGCGAATTTTGGGTTGGCAGTTGGCACAGGACAGGCATGTGAGCAGGTCTCAGTCTAATCAGCAAAGTTCTGTTTTCAAAATTTTAACCGATTTTTATGGGGAGTCGAGCAAAGGAGAAAACTATACGACAGACCAAAGACAGTTAAACATGACAATTATTAAAGAGCAACTATTAAATATTTCACTTTAATATAAAAATTGACGTCCCACCATTCTGAATATAAATTATTTATATGATAATTTCTGTTAATAATAATTCTTAAATTTATTATAATTTGATAGTATAAATATTAATCTTCAAGATTAAATTTGATTCTTCTCTTCATCGAAAATATGATATGATAGTTGATAAAAATAATAATATTAATAATAATTGTTTAGTAAAAAATAGTAAACACATATCTCTATAAAGCCAATGTGTATTCTACTTATTTTAAATTTTCATTAATGCTATTTTAGACGTAACTTTCATATCTTGATAACTTATTTATATTTTTGTAGATATCATTTCAGTTATAAAACATCAATATCACTGTAAATGGAATTTTTAAGCCTAATACATATATTTAATTGACTATGAGGCATTTATGCACCGCAAAATCTATCACATATTTTTCAATTGTAATAAGCAAGAATTAATATGGCCAAATTCCATCAAAGTGAAAACATTGTGATCTTTTATTGATTTCAAAATAGATGTGGAAACAATAAATTTGAGCTTAACTCTGCCAATTTCATTCATATCTAGTTAATCTTAACTAAGAACTTGGCAACGATCTCTCGAGGTGAAATGGAGCTCAACTGTTCCTGTCGGCTAGTGGAATCAAATGGTTAAGTTTCGAACTTGACTGATAAATTATTCAAATAGTTGTTATTTCGTCAAATCATATTAAAAAAGAACTCAATTATGTATCCCTAGTCTTTTCTTCAAACAGGTGACGTGACATGAGAATGGATTAAACTTAGCGGCACACGTTCATGAAATTTGGATAGTGATATCTGGCCCACAAATTAAACACGTACATCAGTCTCACCTACTCCGACGCGTCTGAACATGACACCATGTTAAAGTTCCTTCAACCTTTCGTGCAACTTGAGCTTCCCCTTTTTTTCTTTCTGTTTTCCCTTGATTGTTATTAATGCACCTTCATAGGTGCCTTATTGAAGAGCTCTCTAAATTGAATGGAAATAAGGGGAGTGCTATTTGAATTATTATATCTATATATATATATATATATTTTTTTTTTCCTTTTTTTCGGTTTTACATCTAAAGCTTAAAATAATTTTCAATATCCAATCAAATATTCACTTATTAAATTTGATACTTGAAGTTTGAAGTTTTTACATGTCATACACGAGTAAACTTTTGTTTATCTAATTAATTACTATTGTAAAAAAGAAGTAATGAATAATTATTGGTTTAAAAAGTGTAAGTGTTGATAAGGTAATAAATTGTACAAGTAAAAGTTCTAACAAATTTAAATTTTAAGTATAAAGCTTAAATAATGATTTTAACACCGTCTCAAAAATAAACAATCTCATTTTACCTTTCAAATATAAAAATTATTTATTTAAGGAAAAGAAATAAATATCTTATTGCAAATATCCGAGCTCACCTTGGGAATAATGATCTGGGATTAATATTAAATAATGCAAAAACAAAAAGTTGATAGCTCTTAATAAGTCAACTAAGAACCATATTATAAACAAGTTTTGCCTGTCTAGTTTAGCCCCTTCAGTGTTATGATCAGAATGGGGTGAGGAAGAATTTTAATGGCTTATTACATGTCACACATCTTGCTATTTAAATTATGCATGTAAACTTTTGTAGCTATGTTTGGCATTGGTCACGTCAATGCGGTTCCTAGGCAGTTACGAACTTATGCAGCAATTACTTAGCAAAATACAACCGTTCACGTTGGCGTTGGTAAAGTTTACCTTTCAAAACCTCATCCTGTAACATTGCGGATTTATTTATTTGTTTGGAAACTCAAATCAAATCCTTAATTAAACCCAGTTGATAGACATCTTTATTTCGAATTACAGTCGTCTATTGTTTAATAAATTCTAAAAATAAATCTATGTTATAGTCATCAAGTCTCAAATAGAAAACTGAATTTCTAGTATAGCTTTCAATTTGCTAAATATTTATTACAAAAACTACATTGTTAATCATAAAAACCTTGGCAAGGATAGCTATCTCTATTTCAATTTTGGGTTCACTTCGCAAAATGGAATAATATTGGACTACAATGACTATTTAGTAGAGATAGAATAAACAATTGTTCTAGAGCATTGCATTCCTATTATATTGTTTATGAAGAATTCATGTTAGGATCTTAGGAGGAGAGTGATGAGCATAATTGCAATTATAAAAAATCTCAAGTTTTAATTAGATTTCACTAATAAATAAATGAACGAATGACATATACAATAATAAATCAATTAACTTGTTGAAAGCTAAAATTGGTAGGGATTGAAGAATCAAAGTTTGGATTTTATCAGGGACATCATATTATTTCGTACTCTCCATGATTATATAATAACTCTAATCAAGTACTTCACACTACTTTTATTAGACACAAAAAAATAAAAAATCATACTTCAAAATCTCCCCTTAAACTTGTATTTATAGGCTTCCCATAAAAAGTAATTGTTTGCTAAAAATGTACTTCAAAACTTGCAGAAATGTAGATAGCAACTGCTATTTTTTACAAGAACTCAAGCTCAACAAAAAGTGAAGGAAAGCAAAAAGCAATACGCTTTGGTACAATAGTAATAAGGGATGGTATGCATGCAGTAATGGGATGGCACAATGGTGGTAGGTATAAGGGGATGAAGAAGGCTTGTTTCCTTTTCAAGAATTGACTTATCCAAAAAAAAGCCTTGTTCTTCAAAGGTCCTAACCAATTGGGATGGAATGGTTAAGATTCTTTCCATAATGGTCTTGATCATTCTTCTAATCTAAAACATATTATGCTTTCAACATGAAAAGTTTCAAGAGAAAACAAAACGTTTAAGCAACAAAACGAAAAAGGACTCTAGGTCACCAAGCAATTGAAGGTGCTAACCCTATTGGGGAAAGGTAAAACGATAAGATAATGTGTGACGTTTTACCAATATGCATTACACATATACTATTAAGCCAACCATGGCTCTTTAATCGTAAGGTATTCCATGATGGATATAATAACACTTTTATGTTCTAGAACGATGGGAAAAAGGTTATACAGACCCCTATGAGCTCCAAAGAAGTCCAAGAGTTGCAAGAGAAGATTTCTAAATTGCTATAGAGAAAGTTCTTAGTGATTTCTCGAGCTCAATTTTCTAAGGATGTTAAGAGCAAAGAGTTTGTATTCTTATTGGTGAGAAGACTTCTTGAGCTGAAGGATGTCAAAGCATTATCTATCGAGGTGTAGACATTGCTCCAAGAATATGTTGACTTGTTTATTGCTAAGTTGTTGAAAGGTTTACATCTAATCTAAGGTATCAAGCATTGCATCGACCTCTAACCTGAATCTACTCTATCTAACCAACCTGCCAATGGGCTTAATCTCGGGCAAGCAGTTGAGTTAAAGAAGCAAGTTGATGAATTGATTAAGTGTGGGCACATTCGAGAAAGCATAAGCCCCCATGTTGTACTAACTTTCCTAGTGTTGAATAAGAATGCCTTATGGAGGATGTGCATTGATAGCCGAGCTATCAACAAGATCACTTTCAAGTATTGATATCCAATCCTACGATTGGATAATATGCTTGATGAGTTGCATGGTGCAGGAATATTTTCGAAGGTTGATTTGAAGAGTAATTACCACTAGATCAAAACGAGATCGAGAGATGAGTGGAAGACTACTTTCAAAATAAAGGATGGTCTATTCGAGTGGTTAGTGAATCTGTTTAGGCTTACAAACTTGCCAAACACCTTTATGCGACTTATGAATCACATTTTGAGATCCTTGATAAGAAAGTGTATTGTGGTTTATTTTGATGACATTTTAATGTATAGTACCAACCTTAACTCTTATGCCAAGTATCTGAAATCAATATTTGATATCCTCCGTGTTGAATAATTGTTTGACCATTTGAAGAAATGCGTATTCTATCAGAGCAAGGTAGTATTTCCTAGATATGTTGTCTCTAGAGGAGGAATCAGAGTTGATGATGAAAAGATTCAAGATATTCTCGAATGGCCAACATCGACTAATGTTGCCGGAATAAGGAGTTTTCATGGTCTAACTTTGTTTTATCAAAGATTCATTTGGAACTTTAATTCCATAGCTGCCCCACTAATTAAGTTGACCAAGAAGAACTCTGAATTTAAATGGCTTGAGAAAGCTCAAAAGAGTTTTGAGAAGATCAAATCCAAGTTAATTTCTACCTTAATACTAGTATTACCTAACTTCAGTAAGGTTTTTAAGCTAGAATGTGATACATTCAGAGTTAGCACTAGAGCTGTTCTCATATAAGAGAGTTGACCAATTGCATATTTCAATCAAAAGCTCAGAGGTGCCACCTTAAATTACTCGACATATGACAAAGAGTTTTATACATTTGTCTGAGCAGTTCAAAACTAGTAACATTATCTACTACCAAGAGAGTTCACTATCTACACAGACCATGAATCTCTTAAGCATCTTAGATGATAACAAAAACTCTCCCAATGCCATGCCAAGTGGATAGAGTACCTATAAACCTTTTGCAACATCATCAAGTACAAGGGGAGTTCTAACACTGCAGATGATGCCCTTTCTTATCAACATGTTCTTATCATGACATCATAGGCTATAATACTTAAGTTTGGTACCCTATTTAATCAATATGAGCACGATCCATACTTAGGTTCTCATCAACATGTTCTTATCATAGACTTAATCCGAACTTACCATTTGACATAATTACCAACTTGACCTCCTAAGGAGAAAGTCAAGTCTACAATGCGCTAAGGCATTTTAGAAACTACATCAAAAGGTTACTGAGCAATTAGCTAGGATAGTACCTTAAAAATGAGAGTAAGGAATCTAGGTGAATTATTTACAACTTAGGTAACCTTATTTGGATTCACCTCAACAAGGAGCAATTCCTAAAGAAGAGAACAAACAAGTTGTATCCTAAGTTGGATGGCCCTTTTAAGATCCTTCGACACATTAACGGCAATATCTATGAGCTAAAACTACCTGAAGGATATGGAGTGTCTCTAACTTTCAATGTCATCGACCTAACACCTTATGTGTTGGAAGAAGAAGAAGATCAATATTTGAAGGCAAATCTTCAATAACCCTAGGGAGATAATGGAGTGCCGACCTTTGGACTCCTTACTTGAGCTCGTCTTTAAAGTTTACAATCTCTCATGGGAAGGATCCTGTCTTATCAACCTGCCGAAGACAAGCTTTAATACATGAAAGAGCTATGGAAGAACTCCTAAAGGCCCCAGCTCGAACTCTTATCTAGTCGCCAACCTACTGAGTGCTAAGACTAACCTACCAAATGCTAAGGCCCATCTATTGAGTGCTAAGGCTGACCTAGTAAGAGCTAAGTTAGAGGTCTCTATACGTCGAGCTCTCTTTTTCCATCCTACCAAGTCGTAACTTTACTCAATCACCTCAGTAGCTTTTAGTACAACTTAGCAACAGTAACCTCAACACTAGCTCAGCTCAGCTACAATACCCCAAGATTTTAAAATGTGAACCCATTGACAATCTGCCACCCATTCCTTACTTTTCTAATATTTATACTATATTCCTTTTTATCCTTTGTCATATTTACTATTTTCACTTATACTAGGAATCTTCTTCTTACATTATCCTTTATGTAATTTTTCTTTTTTGTATCATTGCCCTAAAGGACTTACTATAAATAGTTTTTTTTACTATAGCTGCAATCATCTTAGACATCACTATTAATGAATATTCTTACTCTTGCAAGATACCATTCTCCAAGTATATCCTTTTCACACTCTTATCTAGTCTTGCCAAGAAGCTCAAGATTAGTGACAAGTGGACCTTAATATTAGCTTGTACGTCATATTAAGTGAAATACTAAGTCATATAGTATTCCTTGGTGAGTCATGTCTAGAGAGTAACTTTATGGAAGCTACTGTGTTTGCCAACCTATTCACTTCCTCTTTCCTTGATATCTCGAAGGACCCACCTAGTTATTATCTCCTACAATAGGCCCTAGTAATTAACCAAACTTCTAGGCGCATCACTTTCCATGGGATTCTTAAAGCAATTAAATATATTAATCTAAATAAAATTAATTAAAACATATAAATAAGAAAGAATAAACCAAAATAAATTTAAGATTTAATTATGTATTTTATTGATTGATAGTATGATACTATGGCAATAAGAATTAAGGAAAGACCTTTGTCTGTTTGTTGATTCTGCATATTAAGATACTTTTCTACATTATATAGATTATCAATTATGTATACAAGTGCTCCATTATAACATAATTGACTAAGAAGATTGAAGTAACTGATAAGTGAGAGAATAGTCATTTAAGCCCATACTTTCATGATTAGATTCTACACACTTGCAATAAAGTTTCAAATTTTAGACTCTAGAAACCTTCTCTACACTTTCAAAAACTAAACTCAAGAGACTTACTTTGCACTTTCAAAAATTGGCTTCTAAGGACCTGCTCTATACTTTCAAAATCAATATCTAGGAACTTGCTCTACACTTTCAAAACTTGACTCTAGAGATCCACTTTATACTGTCAAAATTGGACTTTAGAGATCTAATGAATCTACATTTTCTAGAAAAAAAAAAATGCAAAGAGCACTATGGATTCGTATGTGAAAAATGAGACTCTAGGGAGCGTTGAGTTTACACTTTTAAAAATCGAACTTCAAAGAGTATTATGAGTTTACACTTCCAAAACTGAAGTCTAGGAAGAATTAAGTATCCACATTTTGAAAAATGACTCCAAAGAACAACTTGATCCACACTCTTGAAAGTTAACTCTAGGGTTTGATTTTGTATAATTAATGGGTAGTCCTGTATAACCATTACGTGATTAACTAAATTAATTGAGATATATGGGTGCACTTGTTATATACGATTGTTGTACTGGTTTTGTTTGGTCATATGTGGTGTGGCATATGCATTATGTGTTATTGTATGGTAGACAGCTACCACTTGACTTTGCTCACCTTATTTAAGGAATTTCTTTTTCAAGTTATTATTAATTGGACATGAAGAAAATAAGAGGGCATATGGTCGAGTCTTCATGCCCCATATAGGCATGAGGTGGATTGTGATACCTTTCATGTTTGGGGCATGACATAATACTTATAGAAATACTATGAAATTTATCATAACTGTAGTGGAATAAAATGCATAGTCACAACAGCAACATGTAAAAGCATATGAGTAGAAAAGTAGATAATATCTCATAACAAATTACAAATATCTAAATATAATATAGTTTATATAATAGCTTCTAAAGTGAATGAGTTTTTTTAAGTGAACAAAATATAGTAGATGATTTGCTATATGTATTGATATTTGAAGAATGTTGTGTAATGCTCATTTTGCAACATTCAAATGCAAGGAATTTTCTGACAAAGCAATTTGACATTTGCTTTCATCACTTTTAGAAATTTTTCAAACTATCATGTGCTTTGACTTTTGTTTTCACTTTGTTCCTACTAGTACTTGATATGGCTTTCTGATGTACTTAGGACCAAGATCACTAGGACATCAAATAACTTGCTTGGATCAAACTCATAAGAAAATTCCTAACTTAAAGAAATTAGGAATTTTAGATTTGTAAGGTTAAGGTTTTGAGTGAAATTTTCAGTAAATATTACGCATTAAAAGAAAAGATACTCGCTTGATTGAATTTGTAACATGACTTATATAGATTCAGTTAAGATATTACTTGCCACAATCTAAAAGATTAATAAGAGTAGATTGCAAGTTTACACTCAAGAAAAAAATATTTCATAAACCGATGATGTCTTTTACAATGGATTAAGGACTTTAAATAAAATCCCCAACCATAATGGCGTTTTCATAAGAAAATAAAAGGTCTATAATTAATGCTAAAAAAAAACAACTTAATTCCTATTAGCTAACAGAACTAAATTTCTATCAATCAATAGAACCAAATTTCTATTAGTCAATAGAAATAAATTCTTATTAACATTTCCATAACAAAGTAAAAGACCTATAATTAATGCTAAAAGAACTTAATTCCTATTAGCTAATAGAGCTAAATTTTTAATGGTCAATATAATTAAATTTCCATTGGTGAATAGAAATAAATAATTATTAGCTAATAGAACTAATTTCTAATTCAATAATAAATCTCTAAAAAATATTCTAATAGCAATTAAATATAGAAAATTAATTAACAAAAAGGGAACTTGATCCCTATCATTCGCCTAGGGTTGTTTTTAATTTGTCCTCAAATTAAGCAGCTAGTTAATGAAAAACTCCTCTTGGATCAAACACATGTCTAACGGCATGAAATGGAAACATAGGGTTAGAACAATCTTCATAACATGAGTCTTCTAACCACTCTTCATGTTGCCTATCTATTAATTGTACCGAAGAGTAAGACATGATATTCAGTATCTTCACCTATGGAAACTTGGAACACTCCTACAATACAAAAGAGTTAGCAATGAAAAGTAAAATGTTTACTCTCCTCTCGTATTTGTAGTGTTTATTTCTCTTACCTCTCCAAGCAAACTCACTTTTTGCTCCTCTCTCAATTTCTTTGCCCATTTTCCTCAATTTAATCACACAAGTCAAATCTCTCTCAAATTTTATTCTCTTAGTACTTAGTAAAAGAAGAGAGTGATTCCATAGAAGCACGAAAGGTATAGATGCCTTTTCTTTCCATGTTTTGATCTTAGTAGAACCTATGATCGATTCCCTATCATTTAAATCCTCATATTCATCTTTAACCTTACAAACCACTTCCCAAAGTGGGACATCACTAGAAAAGTATCCTGTTTTAATACTGTTAGACTTCCGAAGACATAAATCATAATTACATAGCTTCTTAATTCTACAACCACAAACATCATCAAAGGTTTCTAATGTTACCTCACAACAGACAAAAGTACAAATATAGCTACTCTTCATTAATGACTAGAAATACTACCAAGTTCAGCAATATATCACTCAATTTTAAAGCATGAACCATCATTATGCATAAATATACAAAAATCCCAGTACTGTATGACTTCTCTAATAATGCATGCAGTCAAATTAATAACTACACTCCCCTGCAGATATACTTGAATATATTCATAACCAATGTTCCAAATGATATCCATCCAATCATTTACACCATAACAACAATCTAACCTTGATTCATGATATTCTAATAAAAGTGTACGAGCATACAGTTTCAATAAGATCTTAATGATGAGGAATACCTGTAAATAAATACTGACATGATATAACTCACAAATGTGGGGTGTTCTAAAGTCAAAGACGATTGCTCAAAGATTTTCATCATAGTCTATGACTCTCCCTCAAATGTAATGTTATGCAAGTTAACATTGGGATTTTTAGGCTCACTTTTCAAATCCTTCTCATCCATATTGGCCTTATGAGTGTCAAGTGTATCAACAGTATTGAGAGATAGCTATGCTTCCTTTGTAATTTTCACTTTACGCTTCTTCTTTAGACACATGGTTTGGGCAATGACTTGAAAAATGGCCCAATTCCGAGCATTTAAAACATTTCTTCTCGAGAAACTTCTTTTGCGTATGGGTGCCTCTTACCTCAACACCACCATAATTCTGTTTTGCACTCTCTTCACAATTGGTCCTTTTACACTATAATTACTTCTAATTACCTCAACACATTAACATATGAGGTTTAAAGTTCCTTATAGAGAAGACACTCTTACTATCGATGTTCCACTTCCTTTGCCCAATGAATATCTACGCTTAAGAATTCATACCCATAGGCACTCACTTCTTGAGCTATCTCATCCCTTAGTCCCTTCACAAATCTAGCTATGGTATGAGTGTAAGGTTCATACGAGTAATATCGCTTCATAAATTATTTGTATCCTCATGCATACTCCTTAACACACAAGTCTCCTTGCTTCGATCTATTGGTAAAACCACTTGCTCTTAACATGTTAGGTTAAGGATTTAAGGACTTAGAGAAGTGGAGTAAGGATCTTAGTTAGGGTATTTGGGTTGATATAGGTTGAAATGCGGTGTTTAGAATGGTTAAGTCAAGGTTATGAGGTTTGTGGAATGGTGTTTAGGATTAGTCTTAAGGTGGAAATGTGGTAATAGGTTTGTAGGTGTATACTTAAGGTGTTTGGGTAAGAATTTGGGTTAAGTTCTAGGTACATATTTGGGGATGGAAAAAGGTGTTTAGGGAAAAGGTTTGTATTGTAGGGATGATGGGTAAGGGATATAGGGTAGAAATTCCCTTAGGGAATTTCATCGAACAATTGATAGGTGACTAAGCTTTTCTTTAAAAGAAAGCTCAACCTAACACCTCAATTCTTTACATAATACACAATACAAACAATAATCTCGATCCAACGCACACTAAAAACAATTTCACATTCCAAAATCACCAATGGATTTAATCTTCACAACACAAATTCAAATAGAACTTACAATTGCATAGTGGGAGCTTGAGTGCCTCAATAAATGTAATACAATAGCTCTTCTCCACTATTACAAGCTATGACTACAACAATAACCCTATCTTCACACATACAACAGTCAAACACATCATTACCATAACACAAATCTATTGAATCACTATTGTGTAGTTAGTCATGCCACAAGCACAAAATTATACAACAATTTACCAACAAGCTTCCTATCATCGAAACTTGTGTTCTAATACCTAATTATGATGTGCCTAGGATCAAGATTGCTAAGACATCAAATAATAAGTACAAAATCAGACAACAATTTACCAACAAGCTTCCAGTCATCAAAACTTGTATTTTGATACCTATTTATGATGTGCCTAAGACCAAGATGTCAGGACATCAAATAACTTGCTCAAATTGAACTCATAAGAGAATTCCTAACTTAAAGAAATTAGGAATTTTGGATTTGTAGGGTTAAGGTTTGAGTGAAATTTCCAATAGATATTACACATTAAAGGAAAACACACCCATTTGATTGATTTCATGATATGACTCACACAAATTCAATTAAGATATTACCTGTCACAATCTAAAAGATTGATAAGAGTAGAGAGAGTTTACACAAGAAGAAAACATTTCATAAACTAATGATGTCTCTTACAATTGACTAAGGACTTTAAATAGACTCTCTAGCCATAATGGCATTCCCATAACAAAATAAAAGACCTATAATTAATGCTAAAAGAGCTTAATTCCTATTAACTAATAGAATTGAATTTCTATTGGTCTATAGTGTCGATAAAGGTTTTTCCCAAGATCATAACCAATCTACTTAGAGTTGTTTTTTACCTAACATCTAATCACATATTCTCTTTACCTTGCTTCTAACCTCTTAAAGGTCTCACCAATTGTGTAAGACAATTCGGGAAAAACTAACTACTTTAACTTCTATGAGAAGGACTTAACTAAAGTAGATCGGAACAACTTCCTTAGCTTGGAACAACCATCTATAGGTTAGACTTTGATTTGGTTAACTCCAAAGGGTTCAAATTCTAATATTGGTTGCAAACAGTTAGCCTCCCTGTCTGAATAATTGCCTATCAACCACCATGATGCCAATCACATTCCCCGAAATCAGGAAATGGTCTTAAATTCAAATCAAGTGCACTTGTTAGATTTGGAGGCAATGGTTACCATATTCAAATTATCCCACGACTATAAAAGGAGGTTACATAATAGGTGAGAGGTTCATCTGGATACACTAGCTATCTACTTCTTACTTTCTTTTCGTGAACTCTCCCTCGCTTAAGCATTAAAGTAACAACATCGAAGTCGCCTTAGCACCCCCTTAGCCTAATTTTTTCCTGTTTTGTAGTGTGCTTGCAAGCTTGGTGTTCAAAATACCATTCTTACCAAATTCTAATATCAATAATAGGTGTTGTCTATTTCTAAGTAATTGGTTCAACTCATTGAAACCTACCTCCATCTCTTCTTTTAATTAGTTAGCTAAGGAATTTCACCAATATTTTCTAGCTAGTAAACCTTCATCCAAAGATTCTTCACTCTTAACGTCGGTCAGCTAGAAGCAAGGGGAATTGAGTAGAGACTGTGTCTACAAATTGAATCAATTGATGATTGGGATCACTAATTATGACAAGAGTATGGCACTACGTACCATCTGTAAAGGAGTTAGGGAAGACTTAAACTTCTTCAAGTCCCTTGCAAAACACTTACCAACTTCATTGGACGATTTTACAAAGAGGTCACAAAGGTTAATCCATCAGGAGGACCAAATGCAGGCTAGAAGGGAGTTAGAGAAAGAAAAGCATGAGAGGAAGCCAAACAAGGACAAGAGATGTGCAAAGGATAGATTGGGAAGGAACTTTAATGCTTAAAGCAAGCTTAGCCAACCATTAGGAGATCGGAAAAGGTTGATTCCTACCTTTACTGAACATACCCTCCCTCAATTGGCCTATGTTAAATATCTTGATGGAGGTATGTAATCAAGGTTCTTTCACTTGGTTAAAGAAGATGAAGAGTAATCCAGCTAAAAGGAATTCCAACAAGTATTCTAATTTCCATTGAGATAGAGGGTATAACACAAATGAGTGTATACATTTGAAGAACATACTCGCAGATGATGTTCAAAGAGGGTACTTAAAGAAATTTATAGCTAATAAGGAGGAACACCTTAAGCGACTTACGTAGAGGAGGAGAATCAAATAACAAACTCGAAATGGGGAGATTTGACCTAATAATTAGGACTTAATGGTATAGGACAATGATAGAGGAGATAACTGAGCCCCTCGAGGTAGAGGACTAGTAAGAGGAGGTCTTTCACCCATGGTAACTTCGCCAAATGCATTAGGAGATCTTGTGTTGAATTTAAGAGGCAAGAAGCATAAGGTTGACGACATGATCTTATTTTCAGATAAGGACATGTAAGGAGTTCGGTTTCCACATAATGATGCCCTGGTTTTTAAAACATTAAGATGTAGCCATACAAGTATAGCCTGTATGGATTCAATAATCAACCGGTCAAAGTACTTGGAGTGGTCACCCTAACCTTACAAATGAAGGATGACAAGGATGTGGTTGAGAAAGAGGTAGATTTCGTGATAGTAGATTACCCTTTGCCAATATAATGGAATAATGGGCAGACCTTCCATCAACATATTTAGAATGGTTGTATCAATAGCCTACCGAGAGGTAAAATTTCCAACCCCAACCGAGATAGGAACATGCTACGAAGACCAATGGCTCTCCTAAGCTCTATACTTAAAGGCTTTAAAGAGGAATCAAGTTTACAGCATCGAGCAAGGCTCTAGCAATTGTTTGCAAATTGAAGGAGAACATGTATAGGAAACATTAACAATTCAACTCAGTGATAATCTTGAACATGTGATTAAGGTTGGGTTAGTATGCCAGCCAACCTAAGGGAGTGCATAATATGTTTCCTCTAAGCTAATAGGGACATTTTCACTTGGTTTCTTTCTGACATTTCAGGTATACCTAAAGAGGTTATCACTTACATCTTGAATATTAATCTAAACATGAAGGTTATGCAATGGAAGAAAAGACACTTTGCTCCGGAGAGACAAGCTGCAATTGAAGAGCAGGTGCAGAAGTTGTTAAAGGTAGATTTTATTAAAGAAGAGCCATATCCTACATGGCTCGTGAATTGTGTGTTACTAAAGAAAGTAAACGAGAAATGCGCATTAACTTTGCTGACTTAAACAAGGCATGCCTAAATGATTATTTCCTCCTGCTCTTGGTTGATTAGATGGTCAACTCAACCTCAAGGCATGCCTTATTAAGTTTCATGGATGCATTCTTAAGATACAATCAAATCAAGATGTAACCTTTCGATCAAGTCCATACCTCCTTCATTATAAATTTTGGAACTTACTATTATAAGGTGATGCCATTTAGGCTAAAGAAGACTGGAATCACATATTAGAAATTAGTCACAAAGATGTTCAAACCTCATATACATAAAAATATTAAGGTTTTCACGGATGACATAATAGTGAAGAGTAAGACGAATGACGACCACCTAGTCGATCTCTAGGGCACTTTTGATACCCTTAGAAGATATATCATGAAACTGAATCTGCAAAAATGTGTGTTTAGTGCTTCTTCAAGAAAGTTCTTAGGCTACATGGTGATGCAACATAAGATTGAGGCTAATTCGGAAAAGATTCAAGCCATACTAGACATGGAGTCACCAAAATCTATCAAGGAGATCCAAAGGCTAATTGGTCGAGTGGTTGCATTGAATAGGTTTGTTTCAAAAAGTATGGAAAGGTGTGTGGAGTTTTTAAGAGTTATAAGAAATCCATTTGATTTCCATTGGAATGAAGATTGTGAGAAGGCTTTTAAAGCCTTAGAAGAATTTCCAACCAAACCCCCAATCTTGTCAAAACCTGTGGAAGGAGAAACACTTTATATGTATTTGTCAATAAGTGATTGAGCCCTCACCTCTATGCTACTACAAGCAAAAGGATAAGTGTAAAAACTAGTTTACTATGTAAGCCATGTCTTATAAGAGCCTAAATTAAGACACACGAAGTTGGAGAAGTTTGTTTTAGCCATAATAGTAGCCACTAGGAAGCCTCGACCTTACTTTAAAGCTCATCAAGTCGTAATGTTAACCAATCAACACTTGAAGCAAGCTCTACACAAGCCCGATGCCTCAAGTTATATGGTAAAGTATGCTTTGGAGTTTAGTGCCCCTAAGGTTCAATACCAACCTAAGGAAGCATGCAAAGCTCAGATCTTAGCAGATTTCATTGTTGAATTCACTAAGGTAGAAAGTTCTAACTTAAACATAGAGCAACTAACCTGGAAATTATATGTGGATGGTTTGTTAACCAATGAAGGAAGTGGAGCAGGATTGATTCTTATAGGTCTGATGGGTGCATGAATTTCTTATGCTTCAAAGTTCGGCTTCCCAACTAGTAACAACAAGTTAAAATATGAAGCATTATTAGCTAGGATGAGATTGAAAAAAGAGGTCAGAGCAAGTCATTTGAACGTGTTTTCTAACTCCTAATTGGTAGTTAACCAGGTCGTAGGAAATAATATAGCTAAGGATGAAAGCATGCTTAAGTACTTGTAGTTAGTAAAAGATTATGGTTTGAATTTTAAAGATTAGCAACAAATAAAAATACCAAGGGTAGAGAACTATGCTGTAGACAAGTTATCTAGATTAGCTTCTACAGGCTTACCAAATTGGGAGGAAAGGATCTTCATCAAATATCTTCCCAAAAGGAGCATCGAGTTGCGACCACAAGAATGTTTGGAGGTTTAGTAGAAGGATACAAAGTATTGTTGGATAGATCTGATCATACAAAATTTGTAGAAGGGAACTTTGCCTTAAGACACTGAGGAAGCTTAGTTACTTATCTACAAAGCAGCTAATTTCACATTGATTGATGGGAACTTATACAAGAGGGGCATGAGTATGCCTTACTTACGATGTCTTTGGCCATCAAAGGTACATCAAGTATTATCCGATCTACACTTTAGGCTATATGGTAATCATATCAAAGTAGTGGCTCTATATGTCTAAGCTCTATGACTAGGATATTAGTGGCCTACAATGAGAAAAGATGCTCTTAGTCTAGCTTAGACTTGTGATTAGTGCCAATGGAATGATCCAGTTGAACAAGCCTCAAGCTCATACCTAATTCCACTTACTAGTCCTTAGCTTGTTACCAAATGGGGACTAGATATACTTAGCCCATTCCCGAAGATGACTAAGTAAAGGAGATACATCATTGTAGCAGTGGATTAAGTAGGTTAAGGCCAAAGCTATAACAAGTATAATAGAGTAGAGCAATGAAGCGTTCATGGTTAGAAAAATTTTGACTTAGTTTAGGATACCCTATGCAATCATAACAGGTAAGGGGTCACAATTCGATAATGACAAGTTTAGGGAATTCTATGAAGCTTAGAAGAACAGACTGTGCTATACATCTATTGTGCACCCCTAAAGTAATGGTTAAGCTGAGGTAATGAATAAGATTATTCTACAGAGTATGAAGAAGAAGGTAAACTGAGATAGCAACAAGTAGGTAGATAAACTACCTAATGTTTTGTAGGGGTATAAGACTATCCAAAGGACCTTAATAGGTTACACTCTATACCAATTGGCTTTTAGGACATACTGTCAATTGTGTTGTAAGTAGAGAGAGCAAAGGTCTAGGCCTACAACCTTAATCAAAATTATATTGGCCTTTTAGCTAATCTGGATACAATCTACGAAATGTGTACCTAAGCTAAAGCTCATCTCATTGCTTATCAGTAGTGAGCAGCTTAGTATTATGATAAACGGGTTAAGCACAAGCATTACCAACCTAGTGATTTAGTTTGTAGGAAACTTAAAGCATCAAGAGTAAAGGGAAGCCAAGGGAAACTCACTCCTCTTAGGAGGATCCCATTAGACTGAAAGAGGTGGTAGGGAACAACCATTCCTATAAGTTAGAGAGGCTTAACGGACAACTGATCCCTAAGGCATATAATGTTGACAACCTTAAACCATACTTTAATTGAAGGACAGATGCTTGAAGAATGGATGAAGATATGTTTGCTTGTTTATGTATTTTTTTTTTTTATTTTTTTTTATGATAGTTTCATGTGACTTATATTTTGTTGGACTTGCTTCCCATGTGGAAATGTGTGTTTCTTTCTTATTAACTTGATTTGTTTATTTTGTAATCATGTTTTAGAAGGTTAGAACCGATTGACCTGATTCCTTTCTACTATGGCATTTAATGAAGTGTTTGTTCATCATTCAATCCCCTTTACTTTGCTCTATTCTATTATGATGTTTATCATTAAAGTATAATTTGATGGAAAATAAAAACAAGATATTTATATAACTTACCTAATAAGAAAGGACCTTTGAAAGCTTATAAGTCCTATCAAAAGGGCAATGAGCAAACTATAAAGCACTTTATCCCTAAGTCTTACATCTAACAGACAATGTGAAATAGATATTCGTGGATATCTAAGCCTTAAGTAAAGAAGATGAGATCTTAAAACCTTAAGCCCTTGAAAGGGTGATAACTATGGTGGCTACAAATCCTCTTAAGGATGACAAGCCATAATGTTTCCCTAAGTATCTAGTTAGCAATGGGAGCAATATTCTAAGCCTAGTATGAGGGTAATGAGAAATTAAAGGTCTAACAAGCCTTAAGTCCAATAAATGGATTATGAGCTACTTAGAAGTCTAAGGCTATTAATTAGCATTGGGCCAAAAATTCTAGTATGTAGGGATCTCACTAAGAGCTCTTAAGATATTAAAGAAATAACTAAACAAGCTAGTTGGTAAATGATTAAATTAGTAGAACAACACAATTTAAGGTCATTACAGAATACTAGCAATCAATTGTACCAACTTCTAGCAATGCAAAAACAAATTTAAGATTTAGAGAAAAGGTAGAGAAAGAAGTCTTCTAAGAAAATTTTACATGGTACTAAGGTTGGCATATTGATATGAGAGCAAATTTCCATCAGAGAAATAAAAATAATAAAAAGAAAAGGAAATTATTGGTCTAGAACTTGGGTAGAGGAGGCATCTTGAGCATCTAGGCCTTAAGTAATATCTGGTTGATGATCAACTAAAGGATTAAGAGCTTTAATTTCTAAAATTTTAAGAGCTTCATCTTGTCCTTCTGTATTGGTAAGATTAGCTACAGGGGTACCTATATCCTCCATTGCATGTTCTTCCACTTCAACCTTTTCCCTATTAGCCTCTTTAACTTGGCTTAGGTATCTTGCGCCTGTTTAGCTAAATTTAAGCAACTAAGGTAATACTCAGGATGGTTGATTAGAATTTCTCCCTAAATTAGGTTGATTCCATCTAATACCTTTCGATGCATTAACCCTTTTATATTCTTCGCTCTTGTGAATTTCCTTATAAGCTTTATCATAAGCCCTTTAATACATAAAGCTCTACTCCTTTTCAACTTTGGCCATTTTGATCTTCAATTCTTCAAACAAACTTTGCAAGTGAACAATCTCCTCACTATGTTTAACCTTAAGAGATTCAACCTCATTCTGTATAATACAAACCGATCTAAGGACTAACAAAGACGACCATAAGGGTGGATCTAAGCTTGTAGAAAGCTTAAAGAATGAATTGGGAATTGTACAAAAGATAGGAAAAGTAAATAAGCAAACCCTCGAACAGCTCCAAAGATATGATGCACTAGGGAACTTCCAAGGACACACGGATCAACTCGATATGATGCATAAGCTGATCCTATGAGGGTACTCGCCACCTAACCTTACGTAAGTGTAAGGATAAGAGTGAAATAAGCAAATAAGTTGTAAGCAATGTTTATGAAAAGAAGTATATTTGATATTCTCAAGTATGATAATGATGCGACTATATTACAATGGGGCATTTATACCCGAAATATTAAGGTATCCTACCCAAAATGGAAATGACTAAAAGGTAATATCCAAAAAAGTAGTGTATAAGAAATAATAAAGGGTATAATTGAAAATATAACAAAAATGGGTATCTCATACGGTAGATTCTATCATATGATTGCCCAAACACGTAACTCCTTATAAATGGATGACCTTCGGGTAGAAAAGACAATTCTATACAATCAAGTTGATGACAGTTGAGCCAAGGTGCTAAGCAGAGGTAGTAGGTCAGCTATGTCGAGTCGAGCAAACAATTCTTTTAAGGTGAATTCATCTCGGACATATTCAACACAACTTGAATTTAGGTTGATTCGATAGGTGATCAAATGGGTCGAGTTGATGTTCTCATATGGCTTAAGTTAGCAACTAAGGACAATCAATGAGTATGAGAGGGTTTAGCTTTGCTAAGGCATCAGGTTAACAAATTGCAATAGCTCAAATTCCTCAATGGTAGGACATAAGGAAGGAATTCACTTGGCCATGCATTCTAACCCTCAGGCTCAAGCTCAAGTCAAGGGTCCAATGGTCTAATTCCTATCATCCTCACAGGGCTGATTGGGATTTGGGATTAAATCTAACTTTTCCTAGTCTAAGTTCTCCTTAAGTTGATAAGGGTTGAGGTCGGCAACATTAAACATGTCTAACACTCTGAAGTCTTCTAAAAGCTCTAGTTGGTATGTATTGTCATTGATCTTTTAAAGTATCCTAAATGGTCCTTCAACTCTACTAGATAGCTTGTTCTTCCTCTTGTTTGAGAATCTCTCCTTACTCGAATGTAACCACACTTGGTCACCAGGCTGAAATTGCTTAGTCTTTCTTCCTTTGCCTTTCTCCTTTAGTTTTCTAGTAGCTTAATCAATCTGCTATGTGACTTGCTAATAGATTTGCTGGATGGACCAAACTCTAATCCTTACTTCTAGATCATCTTAGTCAAAGGGTAGCTCAAGGTTGAATCCATAGATAACTTCAAATGGGGCGTACCTAATGGTGACATATACCTTCTTATTGTAAGCAAATTTGATCATAAGCAGGCAGACGTCCCAATCAATTAGGTTCTTCCCTACCATAGCCTGGAGTAGTGATCCTAAGGTGCGGCTAACCACCTCTATCTAACTATTGGTTTGAGGATGGCAAAAGACGTTGAACAGTAGTTTGGTTCCCATCTAATGCCAGAGGGTTCTCCAAAAATGGCTTAGAAATTTCAAGTCTCTGTCCGATATCACACTCCTTCATTCTCCATGCAAGAAAACTACTTGCAAAAACAAAGAAGCAATAGCCAAAGCATCGTTAGTTTTGGTATAAGACATAAAATATACCATTTTGTTGAACCTATCTACAATAACCATTATAGAATCTTTGCCTCAAGCAGTTCAAGGTAAGTTGAGGATAAAATCCATACTCAGGTCAACTCATGATTTGGTCAGAACAGGTAAAGGCATTACCTTCCCTTGTTCTGCTTGACTTTTTGCTTTCTTGTAGCTAACACATCTCTCAATCATACAATGCACTTCATGCTTCATTCTAAGCCAAAAGAATCTATCATTCAGTAGTTCATAAATTCTACATTCCCCTGAGTGTCTAAAGAGTCCTTTACTATGGGCTTCTCTCATCAACAGCTCTCTGAGCAAACAAGTTAATACACATAACTTGACACCTTAGAGCAAATATCCATCCTCTACAAGGCTCATCCACTGCTTTTCCTTCTCCACAATGCTTATATATAGGGCCAAAATGTGAATCATTTTGATGCTATTCTTTAATGCTTGGAAACCCTAACAACTTAGTTTGCAACTCAATGAGTAGAATATATCTCCTTGATAGAGCATTAGCAACTACATTACTCTTGCCTTGTTTGTACTTAATAACAAAATTAAATCCCTCCAAGAGCTTAATCCATCAGGCTTGGCATTAGGAAAGCTTTAATTGGCTCTACAAATGTCTCAAGGACTTATGATCTGTGTATAGGACAAATTCCTTTGGTATAAGACAATGTTACCACATACGAAGAACTCAGATTAGGGCTAAAAGTTCTCTATCATAAACAGAGTAGTTTAATTGTGCTCCTCTAAGCTTCTTATTATGATAAGCGATAAGTAGGCTTTCTTGGATCAACACAACTCTAATGTCGACTCCTAATGTATCGCATTCAAGCTCGAATACCTTATCTAAGTTTGGCAAAGCCTAAATGGAGGAAAAGGTTAACCTTGCTTTTATCTTGGCAAAACTCTTCTCCTCTTTCTCTCCTCACTTAAACTCTACATTCTTCTTTGTAAGCTCGGTCAAAGGCACTACTATGATACTAAATCCTTGGATAAAGCATCAATAGAATGATGCTAATCTATGGAAACTTCTTACCTTAGCACATAAAGTTAGGGTCGGCCACTTAACAATGGCTTGTACCTTCTCATTATCAACTCTCAATTCTCCTTTACTAACTACATATCCTAAGAAGATCACCTCTTCTTGGTAAAAACAACACTTTTTCACATTTTTTAACAATCTTTCTACTTAGAGAACATAAAAAACAACTCAGAGATGTTCAAAATGACTTGACAGGTCTACACTATAAACAAAGATGTCATTGAAGTAGACAACGACAAACTTCCCGATTAGATCTCTTAAAACATAATTCATCAATCTCATAAAAGTACTCGAGGCATTCAATAATTCAAAAGGCTTAACCATTCACTCATACAGGCCATGTTGAGTCTTAAAAGCAGTTTTCCATTTGTCTCCTTATCTTATTCGAATCTGGTAGTATCCGGACTTTAGATCAATCTTCTTAAACACTATTGCACCATTCAATTCATCTAACATATCATCTAGCCTTAGGATTAGGTATCGATACTTGATTTTAATCTTGTTGACAACTCTGCTATCCATATACATATGCTAAGTGCCATCCTTCTTTGGTACAAGTAATGCAGGTGCAACATAAGGGCTAAGGCTCTCCTTTATATAACCTTTTGCTAATAGTTTATTGACTTGTCTCTGAAGTTCAATAGTTTGTTTTGGGGTTCATCTAATAAGCTGGTTCATTAGGCAGGGCAACACTGAATATCAAGTCAATATAGTATTCAATGCCTTTGAAAGGGGTTAATCCCTTAAGCAACTATTGTAGAAACAAGTCAATATACTCATCCAGTAGCTCCTTCACCTCAAGGGGTAGCTCAATCTGCTCCTTCAACTCTAATAGTCGCGTGACCAATATAAAAGTTGGCATGTCGAGCTTAATAGCTTCTCAAAACTCAACTCTACTTAAAACCAAAGTCTTCTTAGATCCTCAAGCAAGTTTAGCTTGTAGCTTGCTAACTTAACTCAATGTCATGAGGTTTAAAGTGATCTTCCGTCCATCTTTCTCAAACACATAGGTGTTCCTGAACCCATCATGCATAACTCTCCTGTCAAAAAGGAAAAGTTTGCCTAGCAGAACATGAGACACATACATAGGTAGCACGTCATAGAGAATTTCATCAGAATAATTTCCAATAGAAATCAACAACAATACTTGTTGGGTATATATGCAATGCTCACTTCTTGTTTAGCCAACATAACTTATATGGCTTTAGATGTAAAGTGGTCAACAGCTTAAGCTTCTTAACCAAGTTAGAAGAAGCCTCATTGGAGCAGCTCCCATTATCTACTATGAGTGCACAAACATGCTCATTCACCTTGCAAGTAATATAAAACAAATTCTCTCTCTGCTACTCCTCAACAAATGGTTCTATACTCATCACATGTTAGACAACCAAAGTTAGCTTGTCCAAGTCTTTGGCAAACACATCTTGTTCAACTAATTCATCTTCCTGAGTGGTCTCCTTCTAAAAAACAACCTCTTCCTTAGGTTCATCATCTATACTATACAGTTTGAGCTTCGAGACATCTCCTTTGATAGTCATGGTTCGTCAATTCAAACACAGAGCATCCATGTGTCTAAACCCTTTGCATTTAAAGCACTTAATCCAGCTCATCTCTCTTCCAGATCCTTACCCCTTCTCATATGTTCTTAGTGGCACTTCACCATCGACTGGTTCGTCCTTCTGTTCAGCTCTGACTTCTACCCTTTAAGTCCGCTCGAAACTTGACTGAGCTTAATAACTTCCCTAAATAGGTTAGCTTGACTGACTAGGTTAGCTCATCTAAGGTCAGCTTTGCCTATTCCTTCTCTTTCTTTCCACTCGTTGGACTATTCTTATTGCCTCATCCAAGTTAGTGAACTGTTGAAGTTCCATAATATCTCGAATGTCATTTCATAATCCAATAAGAAACTTAGATATTGTTCGAGCTGATGGTTCATCCACTTCACATTAGATCATAAGCATTTGGAACTCTTAAACATATTCATCAATAAGTTGACTTCTTTGTCTCAATTCTTGAAATTGAGCAAAAGTGTCTTGTTAATAAGCATCTGGCATGAACTTGTTTCTAAGGATCCTCTTCATCTTAGACCAAGTGTTAATTTCCCTAAACCGTTTTCATATCCTCATGATTTAGAAGTTTTCCACCATATTACAGCACATCCTAAGAACTCTATAGTAGTAGTTCTTACCTTCTCATGGTCCTTACACTAGTAATAATAAGAAACTCGCTCTACCTTTTCCTCCCAATCTAAGTAGCCGTTAGCGCTTCCAGAACCATTGAAGCTAGGAATCTAAAGCTTCATAAGGTCGACAGTTTGGGGTGCTTAAGCTCACTCTTCTTCCTCTTCGTACTTTTCTTTCCCTTCCATATCTCCTAAGTCAATCCTCCTTTATACTTGTCCTCCTACTCCTCCACCTTAAATTGGTTGAATTAGGACCTATCCTTTAGTAGGTCGAGCAACTTATGGAGTATTCAGCATGGCCTCAATAGGTCAATAGGTCATTACACAAACAGCTTTGCTCAAATTAGCTAAGAGATTAACCACCTTATCAAGTTATTCATCTGTACTCCTAAAGGTATGTTGGGGTTGTCGCCATTAGTCGACAACACCACTATTGTCATCCCCATTATCAACATTGACACATAGATCTATTATTTTCTTTGATAAAACTTAGTTTCAAACTTTGAATTTGAGAAACAATAGACATTATTCCTCTAAACTAATCAACACACATACTGTTCCACACAAATGTCCAATTAATCTATGAACACAACAATTATACCTATGAACAATAAACTCAACCAAAACTTGCTCTGTTTTTGTACATTCGAAATAGGGCAAAACAATATCTATAACTAAAATGGACTACTACTCCTTTTACTTACTCCAACACTTATAGCTAACTTTCAGGAAACTACACCATACTACCACAACAATCACTACCCATAAGAAAGTTCAAACATAACTTACTCAAATGAAACCTCTGCTATGATATCAAGATAATACAAACCAATCTAAGGATTAGCATGGATAACCATAAGGGTGGATTTAAGCTTATAGAAAGCTTAAAGAATGAATCAGGAATTGTGAAAAAGATAAGAAAAGTAAATAAGCAGACCCTCAAATAGCTCCAAGAACATAATGTACTAGAGAACATCTGAGGACTTACGACTCAACTCAATAAGACGTATGGGCTAATCCAATGAGGGTACTCATTGCTTAGCCTTACTTAAGGGTTAGGATAAGAGTGAAATAAGTAAACAAGCTATAAGCAATGTTTACGAAAAGAAGTACATTTGACATTCTCAAGTATGATGATGATGCAGCTACATTACAATGGGGTATTTATACCTGCAACTACATTACAATGGGGTATTTATACCTGAAATATTAGGGCATTCCACCTAAAATAGAAAGAACTAAAAAGGTAATATCCAAAAGAAGTAGTGTACAAGGAATGATAAAGAGTATAATTGAAAATATAATAAAAAAGGGTATCCCATACAGAGGATTCTATCATATGATTGCTCAGACATGTGGCTCCTTGTGGATGGATGACCTTTTATTAGAAAAGACAATTCTGTATAATCAAGTCAATGACTACCAAGCTAAGGTGCCGAGTAGAAGTGGTAGGTTAGCTGTGCCAAACAAAGCAAACAATTCTTTTGAAGTGAATTCATCTCAAACATATTCAATACGGCTTAGGTTTAGGTCAGCTAGGTGGGTGGTCAAATGGACTGAGCTAATGTTCGAGTGTAACTCAGGTTGACAAATGTAGACAATCAATGAGTACAAGAGGGTTTGGCTTGGTCAGGGCATTAGGTTAGCAGATTGCAGCAACTCAAATTCCTTAGTGGTAGGATGTAAGGAAAGAATTTGCTTAGCCATGCTTTCCAACTCTCGAGCTTGAGCTTAAGTCAAGGGTCTAGTAGTCTTATTCCTATCACTGTATATCTTGGAGATTAGATACAAGCATAGAATTCTTCCTCTACCCTTTGGCTAAAGCTACCTCTTTCTCTTCTCGAACTTTGGCTTCTTTCTTAGCTTTTTCCTTCCATGCCTTAAGCTCGTTTTCAACTTTAATCTTCTCTTCTTCTAATGTAGCTTCTCGATTCCTTACTTTACTTGCAAATTTTTCTTCTTAGCCTTTATGCTAGCTACTTGGGTTTTTGCCTCTTCAACAATCTAAAGAGGAAGAAAGGAGGGAGTTATAAGCTTAAAAGAATACAAAGAAACCCAAAAATGGATGGAATGGAGGACTTATGACATTCTTTTCTTTAGTTAAAGCCTCCATGATCATCAGTAGCCATTGAGAGTTTTGAAGAATCAATATAAAATAAAAAAATGAATAACAAGCTCAGTAGGAATAAGTTTACAAGAATGAGAAGATTTACATCATAACAACTCAAGGTAGGTAAGTGTAATAAGCTATACGATCCTGAGTTCTGGAGTTCACTATATTGATCAAAGGCTGAACGTCATTAGGTAAATGAATCCCTTTGAGAAACTCTAAGCCACCCGACCATTCCCTAAGGTAAAGTTGGCCACATTAACATTCCAGGTTGGAAAAACTTACAATACTTCAATGTTTTGTCTTTAGGGCAGAGTGATCAAGCTTAGAATTCTAAAAGGGGCCTCCTTTCCTTCATTGGGATTAGCAGAGTTACCCCCTATCTTGGACTTATAGTCTCTTGGAAATTTCCCCTTTTCAATGTCCCTCTTTAAAGGAGGACATTCGTGTACATTTGGTCACTTCCTTAGTTTAGTAACCTCAGTCACCTTTCTCTTAGTAGGGACCTTAGATTGTTGTAGATTCTTAACAACTTTAACCTATTGGCCATCCTTTTCCTTAGCAGCAATAGGAATGGTGCATTGTGCTACTAGGTTTGCCAGAGCTTTTAGTGGTACCTTGATTTGAGATCTAGATGGTTGTTTAGTTAGGACCTGCTTGGAAGAGGTCCTTTTAGGATCTTCCTTTCCTTTTCATTTGTTCACTTTAAGCTAGTACTATAATCTTTAAGCAACATATTTAGAACAAGGTACTTAAAAGGTTAGATAAGAAAAATAAGGAAATGGAAATCAAAGAACTTAAGCAAGCAGTGTCGAGCATGGGCAAGGAAGACCACCCTGCTCCCAAAGTAGATGCAAAGATCCTTCCTCTTATGAGTCCCTCTCAACATGGTAAGATCACAATAGCCTATACCTTGCTCAACCTCAATCCCCTTGTCTAAGCTTTCAATATTCCCATCAAAGTGCCACTAACACCCTTATCTACCCGAGCTTCATCCCTAAGGAAGATTAGAGTACCCTTATAATGCTTAGAAATTATGACGTCTACATCCTAAAGGAACCATCTATTGCTATAGCCTTCCATGATGATATCATGAGCCTTCTTATCATTAAGGAGTAAATGCTTAATGTCTAACAACATGATTAGTTGACTCTAGACTATTGGGAAATCCAGCTAGGTAGCTAACCTAACCACAACCTACTTTTATTTCCATTTGTGGATTGAAGATTCTATCCCTACCAAAAGCTTCCTACAAAGTTAGGCACAGATGTAAAACTAACCCTTTTTCTTTTTCAGTGTGAAAATGTATCAAAACAAAGTAATTGTAATCAAAACTTCTAGATCCTCGCATATACACTCGAAGGCCATAAGTAATCTATAAGAATTTGGAGTAAGCATGGAAGGACATAGATGATGATATGTAAAATAAGATCTTTGGAAGATAGTAAAATGTAATTTCACTCCAACCTCAAAATATTTCTCAAAAAGGGCAAACTCCTAATCACCTAATGTTATGATTCACTTGTGTGATTGAGGTCTCTCTAATGACCAGGCTCGAGGAGCACCTTTAAAACTAAGTCGCATAGCATTAAATTCTTGTTCACTCACTGTACTTACGACACCATTCGGGCTCATGTCATATTCAATTCTAGTGTATAGAGGTAAAGTTGGAGAATTACCTTCATTATCAATAAGGTACTTATCATATGGAACTTTCCTGATCTTCAATGACCTAAGGGTATGAATCCTTACCAACCTAGTAAACCCAATTAAATCCCATGGGTAGTCAGCGACATCTAGGTCCACTGTATTAGGGGTTTCTTCTGGAGGAGAGCCATTGCCTACTTGATGTACTGTATATTGCTCCTGGCTTTATTGTTGGGCACAAGTCAAGTCGTTAGATTCAGTGTAAGACATAATTTACCTTATAAGAGCAATTGTTGTAAGTAAGAAGTAAGGGAGAAATGCATGATATGTAAATTAGGGAGAGCAAAAGCTAAAGAAAACTAAAGTAATGGACTGAGAATTGGCAAAAAGAAGAAAGAAAATACGAAGGAAATGGTTGAAAATATAAAGAGGTGAATTTGGTGGTAGTTTTCTAGGGTTCTGTAGCCCTTATAGTTACCAATTAATGTGATTTATCGAATTATTTATGTACCGAACATATCAAACGATCCCAATGAAGTTGCTCTTCCTATGGGATGTGCATAAACTTTTATAAAATCACATAAATCCTAGTAGTGGTACATAAGATGTCATGTTTAGCAGGTAAAGCTTCTCCAATAAGCTAAAAAAAAATGACACATTGATAGCCATACACCACTTCAGTGGTTAAGATCGAAACTAAAGGCTATAATTTAAATAGTAATATAGTAATCTAAAAGCTATTTTCACCAAAGAAAAAAGTGCAATCAATACTTTGAATTTATGAATGCCACTCATCAAGAAGAGTTAGGGGGCAAATGTTGATAGAGGTTTCTTCCAATATAATAAACCAATCTACTTAGAGCTGTTTCCGACCTAACATCTAATCTCATCTCCTCTTTACCCTACACTTGACCTCCTAAAGGTCTCACCAATTGTACGGGATAGTTTAGGAAAGACTAGCTACTTAAACTCCTATAAGAAGGACTTAACCAGAGCAGATCGAAACAACCGCCCTTAGCTCAGAACAACCATCTATAGGTTAAACTTTGACTTGGTCAGCCCCAAAGGGTTCAAATTCTAACATTAGGTATGAACAATTAGCTTCCTTATTCGAATAACCGCCCATCCGCCACCATGATGTCATCACATTCCCCAAAATCGAGGAGTGGTCCTAAATTCAAATCAAGCGCATGTATTAGATTTGGAGGAAATGATTACCACAATCAAATTATCCTATTGCTATAAAAGTAGGTTAGATAAAAAGTGACAGGTTCTTTCGGACACACTAATACTCTACTTCCTACTTTACCTTTCTTTTCATAAACTCTCCCTGACTTAAACATCGAAATGGCAACGTCGAAGTCACCTCGATTCCCTCTTAACCTAATTTTTTTCCTATTTTGCAGAGTGCTTGCAAGCTTAGTGTTCAAGATACCATTCTTAGCAAATTCTGATATCAATAAATAGCATTAAATTTCCATTAGTCAATAGAAATAAATTCTTATTAGCATTTCCATAACAAAGTAAAAGGCCTATAATTGATGCTAAAAGAACTTAATTCCTATTGGCTAATAGAACTAAATTTCTCATGGTTGATAGAACTAAATTTCCATTAATCAATAGAAATAAATTATTATTGGCTAATAGAACTGATTTCTAATTGACCAATAATAAATCACTAAACAATATTCTAATAGCAATTAAATATATAAAGAAAATTAATTAACAAAAAGGAACTTAATCTCTATAACCTTCATTTCAATTTTCTTTTTTTCATTTTCTCCGTGACATTGACCTACCATGGACTTAGCAAGTCCCAAACCTATGGCCAATTCATGATTTGATGCCATATTCCGACATAGCACAGAATATACCATCACACAAGAATACCTATTATAACTAAGTACAACTTGAGCATTTAACAAAAGACAAGTTCGTTTATATGTCTGAAGAATGCTATAATGGAGTTCAGCTTAGACATAGTTCATAACTTGTATGTATACTTTAATATTTACATATACAAAACAAGATCCTTTTCTTTTCTTTACTTTTTTTTTTCTTTCATCTTCAAATTAGTAAACTTCTGACTTAGTGCAAGTTCCTTTCTAAGAAATCTTGACTTTGATTAACACTCTTGAAATGCATCCCCCTTAGTGTTGGGCTCTTTAAATTCCTACTAACTTAAAGATAAAACACTTTATCCCTGTAGCTTCTGAAGCTAAGTGAGAGTACACTTGCAAACAACATAAAATAGGTAGAAACCATAAATCATATTACATATACATAAATAGCAAATTTAGTCTTTATTCATATAATAACCTAGCCATGTATTTGATGCTAGTAATGCAATATGTTATGCTTATATACATAGCATACATCGATACCAATATCCTAAACTTACCCAATTCACACTTTTGGTCAGTCAATATACCCAAACATTTGGATACAATGTCTAGGAATCTAGAGACTACAAGGAACAGTCTAGCAATAGGAGCCCCAACCCTCATTTTACTAATTAGATTACAAAGGATAGTCAAGTTGCTTAAACAATGCAAGTCTATATGCTTTCGAAAACCACGTTTGTAAAATTGATATTTTCCTTCATTGTTGCAAGCTTTTTATTTTGAAAATCCCAACCCTTATGTCTCTTCTCATGTCATGTCATGCCCTACAAAGTATGTAACAATAGCCAAGTATTTTATTCACTACATCCCATTTTTACGATATATTATCCTAGATGTCTAACTTTGCTTTTTGTTCTCTCTTTAGTAAAACCTATTATCTTACTTAGGATTCACTTAGATGAACACCTAGAAGATAATGTTAGTTCTCACTTTCCTTTCCAAGTCAACATGACATTCAACAAGCATTACATCAATAATAAACAATACAACATAGCAATCTAACCAAGATTCATAGTCATATTCAATTAGCACATACAACAAATAGCATACAACATTATGAGTAGACATAAATCTACTCCAAACTTAGGTTAGATCCACTTACCATATTTAAGTAATGATATCAAGTCTACATGTTGAGACCCCATTCTCCTTTAGCTATATCACTGATGGATGACCTTTTGGCCACCCTCTAGTCACCACACATTGTCGATAGAGCTTCTCTAGCCACTACTTACTTAAGTTCAAAACCACATGTTGTCAAGTTTTGTGCAACTATAAGAACCATAATTCACCTATAGTTACTTTATATTTTTCCTATTTCTATTTAATATGCTCACTAAATTTCTAGATAGTGTTTCCTAGCTCTAGATTTGTCAAAAATGGTGGAGAATGAGGTCTAATCTTTCTTTTATAGAATTATGGTCGGTGGTGGTAGATTACTGAATTCTAAGTGTTATTTTGCTTTATTGACAAATATTTCTAATATACTTATTAAATTTGATTTGTTGCCACCTCACGTTTGTTGCTGCACTACTATTTTCCTGACATGCCACGCCCGATTCTAGAGTTTATAGATGTGTTTCATTTTTTTTAATAATTTTTTATCGATTTAATACAAATTTTAGCAATTATTTAACATATTTTACTAATATATATACATATCAAGTACATATAACGCGTATGGTATAATTATATAACTCCATTACATGCTATTTGACTTTAAATATTATTTTTATAAGTTAAATAATTTATCTTTGTGTTGTTTTTATCTTTTGGATCTCAAATTTTGAGTTTATAATAATTATTAAGCGATCCTAATAAAAGTATATTTTATTGAAATTAAATATTCTATAAACTTTATTTCAGAAAATTAATCTTATTATAATTTTTTTTTCTAATTTTTGTTACCTCGTATTAAAATTTAACGTAATTCAAATAACTTTTTCCGAAAATCCTAAATCATATGGGATGCCCTATCTTATATCAATACTAAACAATTAGGGTCTCACATTTGACGGGTTGGTTCATAGATCAAATTGGTTCGTGTGCCTTAAGTTTAAGCACATCATACAATACAACCTGGTAGCTTCCAATGCTTTAGAAATAAACAAATCCTCTTTTAGTTCATTATCTAATAGTTGAGATAACTATAAAAATTAATTATTATAAATGAGTCTCACTCAGCAGTTAGATCACGACCTGGAAGCTTTCGATGAAAAAATTGGAAATGGATCCTATATATTTAGGTTTTCTAAATTTGTTATATTTACACAT
Organism: Lumnitzera littorea; assembly: GCA_024138015.1. Lineage (NCBI taxonomy): Eukaryota > Viridiplantae > Streptophyta > Magnoliopsida > Myrtales > Combretaceae > Lumnitzera > Lumnitzera littorea. The sequence goes on from JAMXBB010000003.1 coordinate 27,607,330, forward strand.
CAATAATTAAATATGTGTAGATTTTTCAAATATCTTATAATATCACATCATTGATTACATATAATAATATATAAATAAGTTTTTAAAAAAATTAGAAAAAATAAATTTGGAGGATTAAAATTTAAATAAAGGAAAGCAAGCATATAAAGCTTTTGCCGAAAATATTGATAAGATCAAGTCGGGTGATGGTTAGTTGGTGAGTGCATATGTGGTTTGGAAATTATAGGCCTAAATGTCGGGTTCCATCAGATCTCAACAGCCAAATTAGCAAGGGGAGGCAACAATCAACCATGAAAAGTGACCCGGTCTGGACAAATCCAGCGTGAAAATTAAAAAATGCAAGAAAACCATGGGAAATGGAAAAAAAAAATAAAAAAAATAAAAAGTTACACAAATACCGCTTTTGAAAAAATATTTATAGAAATATAATACTTAAAATCGTTTTTTAAAGAGATAATTTTATTTTCAACTAAAATTATCTTTTTAAATTGCAATTTTACTTAATTAAATTGTAATTTCATCTTGATTCATGTGAAATCTCTCTTAAAGGGACTATTTCAATTATCATATTTTTTATAGAATACTTTAAAAAAAAAAGGTATTTTCAAGACTTTTATAATTTTTTTTCCTTTTCTCGAAAACCATATCGTGTGATTGTTTTATGAAAAGTTTAAAAGTACAATTTTTTTTTTTACCATCATCACCACCGCTATCTTTACGAATTACGAGCAAAAGTAGGAATAAGACTGCTTTCGGATTCTCTTGAATATCCAACCAACAAAGATACCATGTCAAACTATTGTTTTTTTTTTTTTTTTCTTTCCCTGATACCAAATTTTTTTTCAGTTCTTGGCTATCGCGAAACACCTTAAGTCACAATTTTACATTTTTAAAAATACCATTATGTTTTAAGAGTTGCATCACAGAGGCAAACTTTTATATTCGTTCGTACGATTTCAACAACTCTCATCGTGCAATGAGTCGTTCCAATGATTTAACAAGGGGTAAAAGCCAAGTCAAAACTAAAATCCATTCCCATTTCTTTCATTCATTTATTTATTTTTAAATCCAATCTTACCGCTTGAATATGTGATATATGCACATTCTGATCCATGCAATAACCCGTAGTAAGTTAAAGTTGTCCAACATATTCTTCGTTATATTAGTATTATTTATCATAAGTTGAAATCGGGATTTTATAAACATTTAGATTTACTGAACTAGTAAAAAATATAACATATAACCGGTCTGGAAGTATAGGTACCAAGATATTGTAAAATTAAATCGTGTGGTTACTTACTCTATAGCTGTAATATGTCTATTTCTATGTCCATTATGTTTTATAGTCCACATGATATATAGTTAAATGGTTCATCTATTGAAGTGTCCAGGGCACTCACTAAGAGGGGAATAAGACAAGCTTACTTAACATATATTTATTTTCTATGTCGACATTGACATAACACGAACTTACGGAAAATAAGGGACAGCCCCTTTTCAATCAATGTTAAAAAAAAAAAAAAAATAGAAGAAGAAATTCTTCATGTCTTCCCCTTTTGTGATATACCTACATAGTATATTTGACGCGTCAATTTTCTATTTCTTTCCTACTTTTCTAGAAGATCAAACATTTGTTGCATATTAGATGCATGTCGCCTACATATTAGGCACTGTACATGTTTGATGCACTTGATACACTCCCAAATAAATGCCGTAGGAAACCATTGGTACAAATTAAAACTAATGGCATGACATTTAGTATGATCTAAAAATTTTTATAAAACAAACAAATGAAATTTACCTTACTTAGTTCTATGTCAAGTACCCTTAAAATTACACCCCAAAACTTAGAATGCAACTATTTTACCACATATCTATAACATCTCATGGATATACTACGGTTCAGATACCTATCAAACACCATCAATACATAAAAATATATTGAAAAACTCTTTTAAATGTCTCCTCAAATAAGTTTGACAAACGTCAACTACATTTGCAATTGTCTCTCCAAATGACAAAGTTAACACGATCCCTTTTTAACTAAAGCTACGATCTAAAATGTAAGTCTCTCCATGTGATGATCAGAATCTGAATGCAAGTAAGTCTAAATATCAAAAACTATAACTAAACTATAAACTCCAATCCTCATCACCTTCATAGTAACTTGGATTTCCCATATACACTGCCGTCGGTCCTATTCCCACGATACAAATCATAGTTAAGATAATCATATAGGTTAACATTTCTAGCATCATCGGTTTCTAAAAAAGTTGCTCAGCGGTGAGTAAATGTCTAGTATATAACTGAAAAAATAAACATGTCACATAAAATGCCAAGACAAACATAACCTAATTTAATGCAATAAATGTTAGTTAACTATCTTATTTAAGCCAACTAATATATAGCTCAAGTTCTTACTTGATCAATCTTATACTTAGAGTCACTAATGATCCCTAAAAATCACGTCATATAACCTAACCATAACCAAAAACCAATAGTCACATCGTCCCATAACAATACCATATCTGCAATTAAAAAGTCATTCCACTTCTACACATTTACAATGAAAGCCCATAACCCCTACATGACCAGCCCATAGCTTCTCTTCCACCTCTTAATCCAGTTCATAGCGTCATTATGATTAGCAATCTGTTAACCAACCTAATACCTAACTAACCAAATCTCTTTAGTGCAAGATTACTCAAAGGCCAATCATATGTATCAATCACTAATAGATATCCAAGTCACCAACTGCTTCAAATCTTCTTGGCATCTCCCAAGCATATTTATAAAGCATTTAGGTTTTCACTTCAAATGAGGTTTATTATTACAAAGCTTAACAAACACAAAGTATAAAACAAGGCATGCACTTGCGTCATCAATGTCCAAACTCCTCACTTCAATAGTACCACTTAGCCTTAATTAATGTTGTGTAATTCCATATCACAAATCAATACATGAATAAAACTAAGATCATGATCTAATTGTAGGTGTTTGATTAATTTCTAAGGGTTACTTAAGAGAGGTAAATTGATTAATTTTATCATTAACTTTGGTCCTATATATATATATATATATATATTCTTTCTATAGCTTATTTAAATCTGTTTGAAATTTGATGTTTAAAACACAGTCTTATCTGTGTCTTATTGAAAATTAAGAAATAAAAATTCATGTACTTTTAAGAGAGAAGATTTGAAAAAAAATATTTTATGTATTAGAAATGATTATTTTAATTGGTATTTTTGTAAATATAAACAAAATGAAGGGTAGATAAATTTAATTTTATTGAGATTTATTAGGTATTTAATTTTAGAAGAAGGGTATATACAGAATTATATTTCTATCATTTTTATATCTTAATTTTACCAAATATAAAATTTAAGTAGACACCAATAAGGTAAAAAAATAAAAGAAAAAAATGAACCAATCAGAGCCTTTATGGTCAACTTAACTTAGGGATTATGACTATTCATTACTAATTAAATCAAGGTGTTAACTTACCATTAACAAATAACTAGCTAATATTAACTATCCACTATGTATCAATCAATTATAGTTAACTATTAATTATGATGAGGATCATATTCCTCGTACTGACAATTTGAAGAGTTATAAGTGGTTATGGAGATTTTGCCAAGATGGGAACACTGGAAGCTCACCCACTTTGCATGAAATTATTGGACTATATCAATTTTACATGAAGACTACATGGAGGCTAAGCAATGGTGCCTACTTTATTCATGTGGTGTGAACATGGAGAAATAACTCAAGACTCGCAATTTATTTCTTTATTTTATTCTATAGTATTATTTTCAAAAACTATAATTATTTTTTAGTAGTAGATTTAGGTTTATAGTTTTGATTTACCATTTTGTCCTTATTATATACAATTAGGTTACTTCTCTACCAATATGGTCACAAGGCTTAATACAAAGACTTGTCAAATAGTTTTCGTGCATTTTAATTATTGATTGTTGAGACCTTAGAATTTTTGTTCTTTAAAACCTAATGTTTTATCAATTGATAACAATTGTTGTGAACAAGCTCTACCTTTGAAACTAATCAATCATAATGGTAGGGATTATATTTCTCATACTAGCAATTTGAAGACTTATGTGTAGTAAAAGAGACTATGGCGAGCTTTATATGATTTTATGTCCCTTTGCATTGGAATGCTTGAAGCTCACCAACTCTAAGGAATTATTAGGCTATATCAATTTTGCTTAAAGACCATGTGGAGGCTACACAATGTTGCTAACTTCATTCATAGGACATAGACTTAGATAAAGATTTAAATACTTGCAATTTATTTATGTATTTTATTTTATTACATTATATTCTAGCATTATGTTGTTATTTTTTGGTATTAGATTAATGTCTATGTTTGTGATTTACCATTTTGTCAAAGCTATAAGCAGTGAGGTTACTTTTCTACACTTAGGGTTATAAGGCTTAGTGTAAATACTTTATTAAATAGTTTTCATTTAGTTAATCTATTGATTATTCAACTGAGACCGTAGAGGTTTTATTCTTAAAAGCTTAGTGCTTATTGCTCAACAAGGATTATGGTAAATAATCTATTCCTTTAAAACTAATCTATCATGCTGTCATATGGATTAATTGTTTCAAAAATCTCTTTGTAATCTTTAATTACACTATCATATCAAATAAAGGGAACAAAACCCGAACTTGTATTATTCTTTTATGCTATTACATCCATATCTTTACTTTTCTTGTTTAGTCCATAAACCAAAAACCCTAAGAAGTTACAACAAAAGAAAAAAATCAAAGAACCTAAAAATAATAAAACCCTAAAATCACCTAGAATATTTCCTTTTCTTTTCCGTTGAATTTTTATTACTTTAGTGCACAAACTTAGACATGGAATCTATTTATTAACTTATCTAATAATTACATTCATAATTTACCAATCCATGGTCCCTATGATCGACTTGGTATTCAAGATATAAACACAGCTCATCACTTATGCCATCAAATTTCAAGATTAATTCTTTTCTTCTATATCGTTAATAAGATTGAACATTACCATATAAATATACTTACTACACAATGTACTACCAATTTCATAATTAGTAATTGCTAAATAATGAAACAAAACTATAACCTTAATCTTGTAATTCACATAAACGTCCTTCTCCTATGCACCAACTAGAATTCCTTTAGTGTCCATTTTGTTTTGGTTTCCTTATACTAAACTATATATCAAGGATTGAAGTTTAATAGTAATTAAATGATTACTTAATTCTGATTCTTACCTTAATCAAGAGAATAAACCTTATGACGACAATTTATAACACTACCTTTTAAAAGAATTCACCAATGATTGTTTCAAATCAAATCAACAATACATGATCAGACGTAAATTTGTCATAAAAATAAAATCACAACAATATAATACATTATCTAATCACATGTCACATTAGATCTCCAATTGTTTCATGTTCAATTCCATTCCTTTTGCTCGAATCTTTTAACTTATGTAGATTTATTATAATAAGAACAATCAAAGAATTAAACAAATAGGATCCCTTACCTTGCTTGAAAATTTACAAAAGGGTTATTCCAAGGCTCATTGTTCTTTTATTTGTAGCAAGAGTATTCCATTTTAAATAGTTGTACCTACCATCAAGTTGTGTGTCATGCCCCAAATGTGGTTAAGTTGTAACAGTCCACTAATGTGCGATTAAATTTAACTACTTAGCTATTAGCCATAGAGAGTCATATATAAGGTGCCACAACTCTAACTACTTTGAAACTTAATAGATAGTGAAAGCATGATGAATATAAAGTTTACTTGGTATTGTTATACATAAGGAAATAACAAATTAGTTTCAGAAGGACAAAAGCTACATTACGAAACATCCTTCCAACTTCTAAAAAGGAAAAAAAAAAAAGAAAATACTACAATGTCCATATAAATTTCTAATGGGTCCTAGTTCACTAGTATGACCCTAGTGAGGTCCTAGTTTATCATCTCAACTTACAAGAAAGCCCATAATGAGGTAAGAAAACCACAACTCAGTAAAGGGAAGGCGATTAGTGATATATGTTATAAGCATCACAAAAAGTTTTTAGTCAATTATTAAGTGAGATGCAGTAAAACAAATGCCTTCCTTACAACATTATCCAACCTATTATGAAGTAAGAAAAAGTATGCCTACTCTAGTTCGGATTGAAGGGTTTGTGAACTAGCAAGAATGATACCAATCTCAAGCATGCATAATGGAAATGATTTGGCTCTTCCCATAAACTTATCAAGTAAGTATTTAACCTACTTTGCAACCTCTTCTCTACCAATTAGTTCGCTGTAATGCAAGGAGAGTACTTTCTTTTCATTCTTGAAAAGCTAGTATTTGGCTTTACAACCCTAAGTACATTTTCTCAATGGATTAAGATGCATGTTTGATTTGAGAGTCCAGGCAATCATCGTTAATCTATTAAAGATGGTGATTAGAGAGTTCCTCAAACACTCTGCAGCACATTAGAAGTGCACCTAATGGCAAAACACATCGACACAACGATTTCCAAGCATAGGCTTAGCACACACATCCACAACTATTTATAAGCACAACAAACTGCAACGACTTACAATCTCCAAAAACTTGTAGTGTACGCATAAATATATTCAAGCATAACCCCACTTACCTAGTAGTTTACACTTGAACATTGTTGTTTTCGAAGTTTTCATATAAAAATCCTTTATAACATAATGGAAGCTTCAAAATTCGTAAAACTTATGGAATATTAATCTCTTTACTCTTGATACCAATATAAGGGTTGCTATTTATCTACCTTAGATATATTAGTTAGCTCTTATTATCATATTGAAAACACCTTTTCATGAATAGCCATATGTGATTATCTATGGTATTTATAATAACCATTGTTTAGAAAATAATTTACATATATTTATATATTTATGATGTAAGACAACTTTCATGACAAATGAGATATAATCTTGATACTATCATGAATATAAGATATATTTAATAGGTAAAATAAGTTTATAACTCATAGATAACGTTTAATTGTTAAAACTAGACATAATAAAAAGAACTAGATAGCATAAATACAATGATCATTGGACAGTACGACTTCATTGTACGATGCTTATTTTACACAGTATTAGGCATAGATTTTTGCGATGTCCCTTATTGGTATGCATAAGTATTAAAATCAATGTTGTATTTTGGTATTCTTATGCTCAATATTATCTAACCTTTCATTTAATTACATTTTTATATTATTTAAAAAGTAAAAATTTTAAATATTATCTAATATCTATATACCCTCAAGTTCGCTTAATATTTATATAATTACATTTATATCTTTAGTATTTGTGTTGTGTTTAGCACAATTAACTTTTATAACATTTTTAAATTACGATAAATTTTGAGTATTTTATCCGATCTTATAGATCCTTTTTTGTCTAGTAATTAAGCTTAAATTGTAAACTAAATATTAGATAAAAAAATTTATTTAGTCCAATTTCATAAATTTTATATAACTAAACGATATTATAAAGAAATAAATACGTTTATATATATTAAAAACAATTTCTAATTGAACTTTTGATATACTTAAATAAAATAATGCATGTAATATATAATTTCAATCATATATCATAACATAGAATTTATATAATATCTCCCTCTAATGTGCGTGATTATCATCATGGTGGAGTGCTAATCCTCATAATATGATATACATATATATATATATATTTATATACACTTTCAAGACCATCACAACATTATCGACTAACGACTTCTTAATGAAGAAATAGGATTCTACGAGACTTATTATCATCACATACAATGATTCAATACTTAGGAAAGCATGCACGAGGAAGTACATGTTGCCTTAAGCCTTAAGATATTATGACTTGTTTACCTCTTGCCTATCCATGAGATGAGCGACAAACAAAACCCAAGTACAGCACGGATTCAGAAAGGGGCTTTGGGGGGATATGAAGTAAAATTGAAGAAATGGAAAAACAAAAATTACATCCATCAACATTATGTCAGAACAAAATGGTCCTACTCGCACGGGAGGATAAAGCCCTCAATAGTGTCACGTCGGAAGGATAAATGACAATAACCTTAATTGCACGTTGCACTGTGTATGTTCAAGTTTGCTTCGGAGTTACTCTTAAGTGTGTGGCGTTTACTTCCAGCATTAAGATTGTCCCTCATAAGTACATGAACATAGTCGATCGGGGCGTCCATTATATCTTAGACCACCATATCTTAATAGGTGTGCAAAAAATAAAGGGACCTTGACACTATGTTTGGACTACAAAAATAAAAGGGAGAAAGAGGAATGTGAAGGGAAATTTTTGTGTTTTGATTCTTTGAAAAAGGAAGAAAAATGAAAGCCAATAGATTTAGGGAGGAAAACTCACTGTTGAACCCACAAAAAATTATGCTCTCCAACTTAAAAAGGATTGGGAGGGATTCAAGCAAAATGTTAAATTTACCCTTCAAATAAAGCATATTATGGCATTTTGACAAAATTAAAAAAAAAATTATATTACTAACTTTCTTTATATTTTTTTTCCCTTCTTAATCAAACACGAAAATCGATAATTTTTCCGTCCATTTTCTTTTTCTCTAGTCCTTTCATCTCACTTTCTTACCGTCTTAATTGCTTCCCTTTTTCCATATATAGGTTAACTATTGGTCATGAAGAATAATTTTAAGAGTTATCTGTAAGTTTCAAGTACAAGTTCTAGTTTGGTTTTATTGTTGTTTTAAGATTAGTTTGTTTCACTTTTTGCGGCTAACGTAGATGCTAGGAACCATTTGGTATAGGAGAGTTATGGATTGGGTATGTTGTCGCCTATTATGCGTCGAATACTTGAACCACTTATATGTGAATGTAATGATGGATCTTGGTCCATATGGGTTGAGAAATTCAAAATGAAGTTGACAACGGGATATAATTGTGGTGTGGGACACCTATATGTGATGAGTATTTGTTTATTAAATAAGATTTATCTATATTGTGGAACGACATTCATCAGTGTATATCTACTAGCGGTTTTACTTGTAGGAAAAAAAAATAAAAAGATAAAGACAGTGTAAGCTTTTAGTCTCATGTGCACTTACCAAATGACATGGGTACGAGGCGAAATAAGAGTGCCTATTAAATGACAGGGGTACGAGACGAAATAAGAGTGCCGATCGGATTGAAGACATGATAATTGGGTTTGTAAATCAATTGAATCGAGAAAATATAATGTTAACTTAAACTTGATTTAAAATTTTAAAGCTAGAGTAGGATCTAAGCTCAATCAATTTTAAAATTTTTACCTCAAGCTTAACTTAAAAGTAGCTTTCTATAAACACAAACTTGATTTCATTAAGTTCATTTCAGCTTATATCAAAAAATATATGTAGACACTTAATTTTTTCCCATAATTTTTATTTTTATAAAAACGGTCCTAATTCAAAAAAGAGATAAAAATAATAAAAGATATTAACAAATAATGAAAATACCAAAAAAATAAGAAAAGGAAAAATTATAAAAATTTCGTAGATTTTTAGGAAGTAATTTATATTAGGAATAATTTGTTTAAGTGTTAGTTTTAGTTTAGTTAAAAATTTTAATTTAGAGATTTAGATAGTTTAAATATAATTTAATTGTAATTAATGTCAAGACACAGACCAACGGCCTAACAGATAAGTAGCGGAGTACTTGGGTGGATTTAGTTGGAGGTTACGAGTTCGAGTCCCAGCAGGCACCAAAAAACCACAACGGGAATCAGGCCATCAGCTTCATAAAAAATTCAAGTTTAATCAGATATAATAGGATTTGATTTGGACTTTATAAAAGAAAAAAAACCACAACGGGAATCAAGCCATCAGCTTCGTCAAAAATTTAAAATCTGCTTCATCCACAGAACAGAAACAGCAGCAGATCCACGCTCCATGCTTGACGTTCCACGCTTGACATCACTCCACGCAGCAGCAGCGAACGTCTCCTCATCCAGAATCCAAGCTTTGCAATTTGGACGCCACACAACCCGACGGATACAGCGCAATTTGGACACCACACGACTCGACGGATACAGCACCGATCTGGATGTTGCACAACCCGATGGATACAGCACAAGTCTGATGCCATCAACAATCCCCTTACGCAAACTCCACAAATCTCATGCTTGATCCAATTCCCCAAACGTCTGACACAACGAAGTCCCCTACCGTACGAATCCTGACCAACAAAATCTAACAAAAACCAAGTCTAGGCGAAATCCAACGAAAGCCGAAGTCCAGAATCTAAATTTCAAAAGCTAAAGCATCCAATTCGAAAACCTTTGGCCTGACAAAAATCCGAAATTCCTTCGCCTGACAAGTCCAATCCGATCGTCTAAAGCCAATGAAAATCTGATCATCTAGTTCGGTTTTTTTTTTTAGATTTTTATTATTATTGTTGTTATTATTATTATTATTATATTATACTATATTAGTATTTTATCTTGTCTTTAGATATTTAGCATTGTATATATATGTATGTGTGTGTATATGTTAGTATATGGCATTTCTTTTAACATTAGTTTTCTCTATTATATAGGTTAGATAATGATTTAAGTGAATGGTTATTTCATAATAGTTATATAAGTATAAATGTATATATGTATTACTTTAAAGGTCGTTAAGATTACTTTTTATTTATATATACATTATTATATTTTCTTAGTTAACATAATATATAATATGACTTTAGGAGTTTTGGTATTAGTTCTTATATAAAGCGCATTACATGGAATTATTTTATAGTTATATATATTAGTTTAGTGGTTGTTAGAATTAGTTATTTTTTTTAGATTTGGCTTTACTTAAGGATTTATCACATAGAAAGTTGTTTTTTTCAATAAAATTAATAAAAGGATTTTTTTTTTAAAAAAAAAAATAGGATTGTTAGAGCATTTTTTTTTTAAATAACAGCACTCAAGAGTTAGGACCCCTTTAGATTTTTTTTAAATAAACCAAATAAATTAAAAACGTAAAATTGAATAGTTTTTAAAATTAAAATAAATCAACACATTAAAGATTTTTTTTAAAAGAACTACGATCGTCTGATCCCGACTAGCGAGTACGTAGACACTTTCGGGGCAACGATAAAATATATAGAAACTTAGGTTCTTTTTTTTTCTTTTGATTTTTATTTATTATTATTTTTAAATATTATAATTAGAAAAATAATCCTAATTTCGGTAAATATATAGTGGTACCCATAAGGGTTTAATAGGTTAGCCCCCGAACTTTGAACCCTCTAGTTTTTCATTAAAATCAAAATCAAAATCAAAATCAAGGACCGATAGTCAAATTGTAATCAATCCACCCAATTGATTACGGTTTCTTTTTTCTTTTCCCAACTTCGGTCGGGTGACGACTCCAAAAATTATTTTCAATAAAAAACCAAAATTTCTCAATTTCTTTAGTCGAGGATTAATATTAAACGAGTTAGGGTTTAGTATTAATCGTAAAAATGAGAAATTAATTTTAAATAAAAAGAAATCGAAAAATCAGGCTCAACAGTTTGGCGACTCCACTAGGGACCGCTAGAGGGCTAGCCACTAAAAGTTGTCAAAAATAAGATTATTTTTCAAAAAAAAAATGAAAATAGTAAAAACTAAAAAAAAAAGAACTTAGGTATGTTGTTTGATGTATTTGTTTATTTTATTTATTTGTTTTTTTTTTTTACTAACATTTTTTTTTTGTTGTGGCAGTTCAATTAAGGGGAAATTTTGGGGGGTTTCACTTTTATCTTTTATTTAGTTTATTTTTATTTTATTTTATTTTCCTTTCTACATCATAAATGCATAATAGACACGGTCAGAACCAAGCCGTCTTAGGACGTTAGGAGAAGGGCCATTGTGTAAGCTTCGAATGTTATGGGGTAACCACCTTCTGGGGCCGATCAGGCCACCCCACTCAAGTTCAAATGCGACCACAGAATCGTTGCTTTGAAAAAACGTAATGGTTGCAGAACTTAAGGACCTTTAGAACCTACCCTTCATATTACATGAAGACTTTTTCAAAAACCACAAGCACCTATGATGTGGCAAACCTACATTAATAAAAGCAGTTGTGAAGTTGTGATTGTAATTGTAATCTTCCCTTGTAAATAATTTGTAATATTATTTTTATGTAAAGTTTAGAATACATTGTCATTGTAATTTTAATTTTGATTAGTCATGGCTGGACCGAGTCAAGGGCCTTTTGAAGACATTCATGTCCACCTAAAGTATTGGCCACAGAAGCTGCTTCAAACATGGTTTCGACTCTTCAGCCCAGATAAACAGGAGTTTATCGAGAATAAGATTGGGCCCATCCTCTCTATAGAAGATCCCTATGAACATCACTTTAGTCCGGGCCTTAGTCCACCTTTGGGAGCCCGAATCCGTCAGTTTCTGTATGGGCCTACATCAGCTAAGCCCAACTGTAAAAAAATACTCCCGATTGTTATGGGCTCCTACAATCACGGATGATATTTATGTCCCAAACTTAGAAGCTGCAGTACCAAAGATCTTCAGCAAGTTGCTGGGAATCAGAAAAACCAAAATAAACCGGGTTCTAAATCAAGGAAAGACCATTCGATTAGATGATGTCATGGACTGGTTTTCTGCTGAAGTGAAACATAGAGAAAGACGTGAGGTTTTTTATGCAAGTTTAGAAGCGTGGCACCAATATCGGGTCAACGCTTTTATACTGGTAGTCTTCAATATAATCCTGTTCCCTGATAAAAGACGTCGAGTCCATTTCAGAATTGCAGAACTCGTAGCCCAATTCCTTGAAGGGAAATCATATATCCCGGCCCTTCTAGCCGAGTAGATCCGGTTACTAAACCATCTCAAGAAAAAGAAACGAGAAGATCTGAAAACTAACATGGTCCTACTGGTGGTCTGGTTCGTTAGCCACATGAGAAGTTACCAGCTTGATTTTAATCGGGCCGAGTTTACTCAGCGATATGATCTCATCAAATCTTTTGGAGAAAGAATCGAACTGCCAGAAAATATAGCTAGCCGCTACTGGGTCCAATACTTTTAAAATATGAAAGCGGAAGAATTGTTGTTGACACCTAGGTGGTTTGCACGCAAGGAAATGATAAGAGGATGTGGAGACTTCAAAGCGGTTCCTCTGATCGGCTTCAACCTATGCACCGCATACGTTCCAGCCAATGGACTCATTGAGGACATGATCCCTAGACCATCATTAGAAGCTGCTTCGCTGGACTTCCTTAACCCTGGTATAACGATGGTTGATAAAATAACCAAGCTTCAAAGCATCCGAGCTCTTTGGTGCATGAGAAGGACCACCCCTACCACTAGAGGGATAACAGCCAGGAGTCGGACAACCAAAGGATTTCTTTATCACCAGCTAAAAGGGCTAAAAGATATGGAAGACAACGAAGAAAAGAGGGAAGTTCAAGCTGAACCAGAGAGGACAAGTAAAAGAGAGCAAGAGTTGGAGAGCCGTTGCAAGGAGTACCATCAGAAGATAAAGGTATTGGAAGCACAACTGAAGAGGACCAAGGGCAAAGAAAAGCAAGCTCCCATGATCCGAAAGAAGAGGAGGACGCAGGATAAGCTTACTAGTCATTAGGAGATTAAATATTAGATTTTAGTTTTTTTTTTTATTAGAATTCATTTTTATGAACAGAATAAGTGGTGTAAAGCTTCACAATTGCGAAAATTAATAAGAGTTAGTTAGGTTTTGCCACATCAAAGGTTCCCCCCTTCTTCTTGATTTTTCATTGCACTCGTGTGACATGCATTTTGTGTTTGTACGATTAACAACCCTTTTTTTTTAGCAAAATATAATATATACTAACCTTTTGTTAAGTTGTTCAATAACGATCAGGTAAAATTTCAAGATAGCTCCCAAACGTCAAGTCTTTCAGAGAAGTCTGATTAGAACCCGTTCCCAGACCAGGATGGCCACCACTCAAGGAAATGATGGAGACCCCGAGATCAATGATCCCTCCGAGCTGAGGTTTCGTTCCATAGAAAAGGCTATGGAGAAGATGGTAGAACAGATGAGCTTCCTAGCAGATAGCATTTCTTTGCTACGAGCTATAGCACCGGCCAATGAAGAAGGTTCCAAAACCCGTTATGGAAAAAATACACAAGCTCCTGAAACAGAACACGAATATCAAAAAGACCTATTCGAATCAGAAGGAGTTTACCCAAAAGACAACCCGACTTTCGAACCTGACACGTATGCGGCCTCGAGACTTGTCGACCATGGGCCAAGTACAGACAGCTTGAAAGAACTGGAAAGGAAATTGACACAACAGATCACTGAGAAGATGAAGGCATTTGTAGGGTGTGATGGATTTGAACAGGCGGGAATCACAGAATTTTCCGCGTATGACATGGGATCATACCCTAAGAAGTTTAAGGTACTGGAATTCGAAAAGTATAATGGAACGGGTTATCCCAAACTTCACACCAGGTTGTATGTCAAGAAGATGGGAAAATATGTTCAGTACGATCCACTCATGGTACAGACATTTCAGGATAGCCTGACCGAACCGGCCCTGACTTGGTATACCCAGCTTGATTTGAATCAGATAAATACATGGGAGAAACTTGCTCGAGCATTTTATGAACAATATAAATTCAATGTGGAAGTAGCCTCGACTATGATGGACTTGGTTGCCCTACGAAAGAAGAATAATGAATCGTTCAAAGAATATGCTTAAAGATGGAGGTCCTTAGCTGCAAGAATCTCTACTCCAATGACTGAGAAAGAGCTCACATCGGCTTTCATTAACACCTTAAAGAGGCCCTATTTTTCCCATCTCATCAGGCAAGCCTCATCTAGTTTTGCTGAAGTAGTAGCGGCTGGGTGCAGGATTAAAAGTGCCGTCTCTTCTGGTAAACTGCAGGACTTAGCAGATAGAAGACCACCTGCGTCATCATCTGGTCTTAGACCAGCCACCAGCAAGCCCAAAGAATCTACAGTTGGTATGGTAAATTCAAATGCCAGACCAACTGCTCAAGTCGCTTTTAGGGCGAATACGCCTCCCGCTCAACAATAGTACAGAGATCAATTTCAAACTAACAGAACTTATAAGCAATTTACCAAGATACCAGTCCCTTTGAGTCAATCTTCGAGAAGTTGCGAAGGGATAATTTGATACGGTATGAACTTCCTAGCGATCGATATCGACGGAGATTCTTTGACTCCATAGTAAAGTACGAATACCACTGTGGGCAAGTGGGGCATTCGACTGATGCATGCTAGAGATTGAAGAATAAGATTCAGGACTTAATAGATGAAGGGACAGTGCAGTTGGATTTTGTAGAAGCCCCGGTTCCTAATGTTAACAACAACCCCTTACCCAACCATGGGCCCATGAATGGTATGATTTTTGATGACTGTGCTGTTAATGTCATCGATTCAGATAAGAAGCCTAAGGTTTTTAAGTTCTATACTAGTAGCCGAACTTTAGAAGTGAAGAGGTACACATTTCACGTACCGTTGCCACCAGAAAATTACAAGGCTGCTCCATTTAACTATCACCTGGTAAATCAGGAGAAACCAGGTTCTCTGGTAGGGGGCATTACTTGATCGGGAAATATTTGTCACCCAAGAGAGGAGCAGGGGAGGAAAGTCATGTCGAGAGAATCAAATGATAAGACGACGGCTGAACGCATTGAGAGACTATCGGCTTTTACCAAAATGCTCAAGTCAAGTGAGTATAAAATCATGGATCAACTCAGTAAGACTCCTGCACAAATATCGCTGATGGGTCTGCTAATTGCATCTAAACCACACAGGGAGGCTTTGTTTCGTACTTTAAATGAGGTAAAGGTCCCTCAAGAGATTCCAACTGAGAAGATGGGACTGGTTACTAATTCGATCCTCGCAATAGATCAAATTTTATTTTCGGCTGAAGAATTGGGCGAGGAAAGGAACAAACATACGAAGCCACTCTTTATCATGGTAAGGAGTAATGACATAATTGTCACCAGGGTGCTCATTGATAATGGATCGTCGCTAAACATCTGCCCCCTCGCCACCTTGGATTTGCTAGGCATCGACACATCTGCAATTAAGCCTTCTTCTACAATAGTCAGGGCCTTTGATGGTTCCAGAAGAGAGATCATAGGGGAGATTGATTTATCCGTGAGTATTGGCCCTCAGCACTTCACTATTCGATTCCAAGTCATGGACATTCCAAGATCTTTCAATCTACTATTAAGAAGACCTTGAATTCATGCAGCAGGGGCCATACCTTCGAGCCTGCACCAAAAATTGAAGTTTATCTCCAATGGCCAGGTGATTACAATTCTGGGAGGTCAAGATTACGAAATCTATAAGGAGACGGCTATACCCTACATAGGAAGTGAGGGACAAGAGGAGCTAGGTTTACAAATGTTTGAAGAAGTGAACATGATTACTAATCCCGACAGAGAGGGTGAAAGAAGGAAGGGATTCAAGGAAGGCCAGATTGGTACCTATGGCCTTGGTTACAATCCTACCCCGGCGGAAGAATTCCAGAAGAAGCAAGAAAGGGGCAAGAAAGGTAACAGATTATACCATGCCTCGATGACCTTTCCACCACTAGCAGAGACGTTTATACAGGAAGAGACTCAAGCTCGAGAATTTGACAAAGAAGGATCAACAAACTTGCCACCCAAGTTCTAGCATCATTTGAACAACTGGTTCTCCATTCCAACAAATTGCAACAAGTCTTCCCTAAGGTAAAGGGGTGACCCGTAATTAGTATTTTTTGAATTTTTATTTTCAATAGTCATCGTTTTAAATGTATCGTTGAACCTCTCGTTCAAAATTAGTTAGGCCTTTATCTCATTTGAGACCACACCTCCATTTATTCAATGAAATCTTAGTTCATTTCTTTCCTATGTTGCTCTTCAGTTCCCTTTTATTTACATGCATTTTTTCACACATTCTCATGCAGATTCAATGAAACAAGCGAAAACCAGGAATACCTCGCACAGGCAGAAAATGAGAATATCGATATCGTTTCCGGCCCTACTGGGTTAGTTGTCGGGAGTGATGTCGATGACCACAGTAATATACAAGAGGAATGGCAAAAATATGAACTGGATAGGATCACTATTGATGAACCGATTGAGACAATTAATGTAGGGAACGAAGAAAATCCTAGGAATTTAAAAATTGGGGCGAGTTTAAAAGAGAAACGAAAAACATAAATGATTACGTTGTTAGTTGATTATCAAGACATGTTCGCTTGGTCGTATGAAGATATGTCTGGGTTGGACCCGTTGATTGTAGTCCACCGTTTACCCACATAGGAGGACGTTAAACTAAAAAAGCAAAAATTGAGGAGATTTCGACCTAACGTCTTATTGAAAATTAAAGAAGAAGTGAAGAAACTATTGGAGGTTGGATTCATCGAAGTGTCGGATTACCCGAAATGGGTAGCTAATATTGTTCCAGTAATGAAGAAAAATGGGAAAGTTAGAGTGTGTGTAGACTTTCGAGATCTCAACCAGGCAACGCCTAAGGATAATTTTCCATTGCCTCACATTGATGTCTTAGTGGATAACACTTCTGGAAATCATCTATTCTCTTTCATGGATGGTTTTTTGGGATATAATCAGATTCGGATGTCCGAAGAGGATAAGACGAAAATGACTTTTATTACGACTTGGGGAACATTTTGCTATAAGGTGATGCCGTTTAGGCTGAAGAATGCCGGTGCAACATATCAGAGGGCTATGGCTGCAATCTTTCATGACATGATGCATAAAGAAATAGAAGTTTATGTTGATGATATGATTGCGAAGTCCAAAGAGGAGGAGGATTACCTAAAAAACCTGAGGAAGTTGTTTGATAGGCTAAGAAAGTAACACTTGAAATTGAATCCGGAGAAGTGTACCTTTGGTGTGACGTCAGGAAAATTGTTGGGGTTCATAGTCAGCCAAAGAGGTATTGAAGTCGATCCTGATAAGGCCAAAGCTATAATTGACATGCCTCCTCCATAAACGCTCAAGGAAGTGCGAGGATTACTGGGGCGTTTAAATTACATTGCCTGATTCATAGCACAGTTAACGGACAAATGCCGCTCTCTTTTTAAGCTGTTAAAAAAGAACGCAAAGATCAGTTGGAATGAGAAATGTGAAGAGGCTTTTACGAAAATCAAAGAATATCTCATGAAACCTCCAGTGTTGGTAGCTCCTAAACTTGGAAAGCCGTTGTTTTTGTACCTGACCATAATGACGGAATCAATGGGATCCGTGCTTGGCCAGAAGGATGAAGAAGGGAAAGAGCGAGTTGTTTACTATTTAAGCAAGAAGTTTACCGAAGGGGAGCAAAAATACCCAGAAGCCGAAAGAACCTATTGTGCATGGGTTTGGGTTATGCATCGGCTCAGGCAATATACGTTGTATTATCAGATTAAGTTGATAACACAACACGATCCTCTGAAATACTTAGCTGAAAAACCGGCTCTCATTGGTAGAGTTTCAAAATGGAAAATGTTGCTGACAGAATTTGACATTAAGTATGTGAGCCAAAGTTTAGTCAAGGGCTAAGCTTTGGCGAATCAATTAACGGAGAATCCTTCTGAGGATACCCCTTAAGGAACACGAGTTGAGTTTCCTGATGAAAGCATCTTAGTAGTGGGAAATGATTCTGATGGTGAAATAGTCGAAAAATCTTCAAGGTGGAAAATGTTCTTTGACGAAGCAGCTAATGTGTCTGGATGTGGAGTAAGGGCAATTCTGGTATCACCTGGAGGTACATAATTTCCAATGGCGGTGAGATTGGTTTTCCCATGTACCAATAACATTGCAGAATATGAAGCGTGTATTTTGGGGCTCAAAATCGCATTCCTTAAGGAGATACGGGAATTGCAGGTGTATGGAGATTCTTCGTTGATTATAGGCTAAGCTCAGGGTGAATATAAGACGAAAGACCCCAAATTAGTGCCTTATCGCCAACACCAGGCTGAGTTGATAACCAAGTTTAAAAAGATTACCTTCGTGTACGTACCAAGGGTTCAAAACCAATTTGCCGATGATCTTGCTGCTTTGGCATCAATGATTCAAATATCAAAAGGAGTGGAGATTCAGCCACTTAAAATTGAAATTGAAGAAAAGCCTGCTTTTTGTTTGGTAATGGAAAGTTCATGTGACGAAAAGCCTTGGTATCATGATGTCAAAATATTTTTACAACATGGTACGTACCCTGAAGGGGCAGAGAGGAAGAATAAAAAATTGGTTAAAAGATTGGCAGCTCAGTACTTGATGAGCGATTCTATGATGTACCGACGATCATTTGACGGTACGCTTTTACGTTGTGTAGACAGGAAAGAGGCAGAGAGGCTAATGAAAGAAGTGCATGAGGGAGTATGTGGCCCTCATATGAATGGTTACATGCTTGCCAAGAAAATCATGAGAATGGGATATTACTGGTCAACTGTAGAGGTGGATTGTATCGCACATGTTAGATGCTGCCATTTGTGCCAAATCTATGCAAACAAGATAAATGCTCCACCTCAATAATTGCATACACTATCAGCCCCATGGCCTTTTTTGATGTGGGGAATAGATATCATTGGCCTAATCACTCCAAAAGCATCTAATAGGCATCGATTTATATTGGTAGCTATTTATTATTTCACTAAGTGGGTTAAAGCCTCATCCTACTCTAGTGTGACGAAGGGAGTAGTGGTCAAGTTCATCAGGAGGGACATACTGGCTTGGTATGCTACACCACAAACGATTATTACTGACAACAGTACGAATCTGAATAATAAATTGATGTCGAAGTTATGCCGACACTTCAGAATCATTCATAGAAATTCTACTCCTTATCGGCCCCAAATAAATGGAGCCGTGGAAGCAGCCAATAAGAATATCAAAAGAATTATTGAGAAAATGGCCATTACGTATCGAGATTGGCATGAGATGTTACCATTTGCACTCATGACCTATTGAACTTCTATCAGAACATCAATAGGGGCAACCCCCTACTCAATGGTATACGGAATTGAGGCTGTACTGCCAGTAGAGGTTGAGATCCGTCTCTCAGAATATTGTCAGAGACTCAGTTAGATGAGGCTGATTGGGTAAAGAAGCATGTTGAGCAATCGAACCTAATTGATGAAAAGAGGCTGACAGCTTTATGCCACAACATTTGCTATCAGCAACGAATGGCCAAGGCTTTCAACAAAAAAGTACAACCCCAGAGTTTTGAGCAAGGTGATATGGTATTGAGGAAGGTGTTGCCTAATACAACTGATTCAAGAGGGAAGTTTGCCCCAAACTATAAAGGGCTTTATATTATGAAGAAAGTATTGCCTGGAGGAGCTGTTATCTTGTCTCAAATGGATGGTTCGAATTTGAAGGACCCAGTAAATGCTGATGCATTGAAGATGTACTATCCTTGAACATCAATGAAATTTTTGCAAATAATCTTATTATTACCGTAGTCTCATTTTCGTTTTCTACATGCAAAGTTGGTATTCCTAGTAGTCGTTAACATTGGATAAATATCCTTAGCCTTCCTTTTACTCATCCCACTAAAAAACCCCACTTCTCGCTCTATTAGTTACCCAAACAAACCTTACACACAAAAAAACCATAAGAAAAATAATCATTTAATTTGAAGCGATGACTATTGATAAAAATTCTTTTAAATACTTTATTGTGGTTAACCCCCCCAAAGAAAGGGAGATTTGTTTCTTATTTTTTAGGACAGGGCCATGTTCAAAAAGGGTAACGTGTGGCGTGTGAGTAAAAACTCGCTTGAGAACAAATGCTTGCTCGGAAAGCCAATGTTTAGACTGGAAGTTCAAAAAAAAGAAAAGAAGAAGAAAGAAAAGAAAAGAAGAAAAATGGAGGTTTTGGAAAGAAACGGCAGAATAAAGAAGAAGAAGAATGAAAATAAGAAAAGCAATGGTAAGAGTTAGAATTGTTGGTTCTAATCCAACTGCTTAATAAGACGAGAGATGATTTGGGAGCTATCATTGAAACCAGGTAAGTGGTTCTAAACCTGATAAAACATTGCATTGACAATTCGTTTCCCTCTAAGGATAATAGCTTATTAGCAAGATAGTTAGCTTATAAATCATGGTCCCAGTGTACCTTCAACTTCTAATCATCCAACTCACACAACGTTATTCAACTCAAAATTTCTTCAAGGGATTTAGTGCTTCGATCAGCTTATGGAGTGTTACTTCGACTCATATTCTCATTTAGGGATTTAGCCAGTTCATAGAGCGTAGTCCCAATCTAAAGTTTCTTAAGTTTCTAACTGACTCCTAAAACAGCCCCAATTCGAAGTTTCACAAGCTCCCAGTCACCCAACTCACAAAATGTTGCTCAACTTATAATCTTTTAGGGATTTAGCAAGCTCATGGAGCGCTATCCCAATTCAAAGTCTTCTTCAAATTTTTAGGTCTTAGCCAGCTTAAGGGGCGCTTTGACTGCCTTGGTGAGTCAGCTCATTAAGGGTACGATCCAAGTCTTCTTCAAATTTTTAGGTCTTAGCCAACTCAATGGGCGTTTTGACCACGACGCTTTGACCGCCTTGGTGAGTTAGCTCATTAAGGGCATGATCCAAGTCTTCTTCAGATTTTTAGGTCTTAGCCAGCTCATGGGATGCTTTGACCGCCTTGGAGAGTCAGCTCATTAAGGGCACGATCCAAATCTTCTTCAAATTTTTAGGTCTTAGCCAGCTCATGGAGCGCTTTGACCACCTTGGAGAGTCAGCTCATTAAGGGCATGATCCAAGTCTTCTTCAAATTTTTAGGTCTTAGCCAACTCATGGGGCGCTTTGACCGCCTTGGAGAGTCAGCTCATTAAGGGCACGAACCAAGTCTTCTTCAAATTTTTAGGTCTTAGCCAGCTCAAGCGGCGCTTTGACTGCCTTGGAGAGTCAGCTCATTAAGGCACGATTCAAATCTTCTTCAAATTTTTAGGTCTTAGTCAGCTCATGGGGCGCTTTGACCGCCTTAGTTAGTCAGTTCATTAAGGGCACGACCAAGTTTTCTTCATATTTTTAGGTCTTAACTAGCTCATGGGGCACTTTGACCGCCTTGGTTAGTCAGCTCATTAGGGCACTACCAAGTTTCTTCATTCTATAGGTCTTAGCTAGCTCATGGGGCACTTTGACTGCCTTGATTAGTCAACTCATTAAAGGCACGATTAAGTTTTCTTCATATTTTTAAGTCTTAACCAGCTCAAGGGGCGCTTTGACCACCTTGGTTAGTTAGCTCATTAGGGGCACGACCAAGTTTTTTCCTTCATATTTTCAAGTCTTAGCCAGCTCAAAAGGCACTTTGACCACCTTGGTTAGTCAGCTCATCAGGGCACCACCAAGATTCTTGTTATTCTTTTTTAAAGGTTTTTGCCAATTCACAAAGGCACTTCCCATTCCTTAAGATAGAGTCGTCCTGAGACAAAAAAGGTGTCTTTTTTGTCTTTGTAGCAAAGTTTTGCTCAACCTTCACCACAAAGAGGAGCAGCTGTAGACACCTAATTTTTGCCCATAATTTTTATTTTTACAAAAAGGATCTTAATTCAAAAAAGAGATAAAAATAATAAAAGATATTAACAAATAATGAAAATACCAAAAAAATAAGAAAAGGAAAAATTATAAAAATTTCGTAGATTTTTAGGAAGTAATTTATATTAGGAATAATTTGTTTAAGTGTTAGTTTTAGTTTAGTTAAAAATTTTAATTTAGAGATTTAGATAGTTTAAATATAATTTAATTGTAATTAATGTCAAGACACAGACCAACGGCCTAACAGATAAGTAGCGGAGTACTTGGGTGGATTTAGTTGGAGGTTACGAGTTCGAGTCCCAGCAGGCACCAAAAAACCACAACGGGAATCAGGCCATCAGCTTCATAAAAAATTCAAGTTTAATCAGATATAATAGGATTTGATTTGGACTTTATAAAAGAAAAAAACCACAACGGGAATCAAGCCATCAGCTTCGTCAAAAATTTAAAATCTGCTTCATCCACAGAACAGAAACAGCAGCAGATCCACGCTCCATGCTTGACGTTCCACGCTTGACATCACTCCACGCAGCAGCAGCGAACGTCTCCTCATCCAGAATCCAAGCTTTGCAATTTGGACGCCACACAACCCGACGGATACAGCGCAATTTGGACACCACACGACTCGACGGATACAGCACCGATCTGGATGTTGCACAACCCGATGGATACAGCACAAGTCTGATGCCATCAACAATCCCCTTACGCAAACTCCACAAATCTCATGCTTGATCCAATTCCCCAAACGTCTGACACAACGAAGTCCCCTACCGTACGAATCCTGACCAACAAAATCTAACAAAAACCAAGTCTAGGCGAAATCCAACGAAAGCCGAAGTCCAGAATCTAAATTTCAAAAGCTAAAGCATCCAATTCGAAAACCTTTGGCCTGACAAAAATCCGAAATTCCTTCGCCTGACAAGTCCAATCCGATCGTCTAAAGCCAATGAAAATCTGATCATCTAGTTCGGTTTTTTTTTTTAGATTTTTATTATTATTGTTGTTATTATTATTATTATTATATTATACTATATTAGTATTTTATCTTGTCTTTAGATATTTAGCATTGTATATATATGTATGTGTGTGTATATGTTAGTATATGGCATTTCTTTTAACATTAGTTTTCTCTATTATATAGGTTAGATAATGATTTAAGTGAATGGTTATTTCATAATGTATATATGAGTATAAATGTATATATGTATTGCTTTAAAGGTCGTTAAGATTACTTTTTATTTATATACACGTTATTATATTTTCTTAGTTAACATAATATATAATATGACTTTAGGAGTTTTGGTATTAGTTCGTATATAAAGCGCATTAAATGGAATTATTTTATAGTTATATATATTAGTTTAGTGGTTGTTAGAATTAGTTATTTTTTTTTTTTTTTAGATTTGGCTTTACTTAAGGATTTGTCACATAGAAAGTTGTTTTTTTTAATAAAATTAATAAAAGGCTTTTTTAAAAAAAAAAATAGGATTGTTAGAGCATTTTTTTTTAAATAACAATACTCAAGAGTTAGGACCCCTTTAGATTTTTTTTAAATAAACCAAATAAATTAAAAACGTAAACTTGAGTAGTTTTTAAAATTAAAATAAATCAACACATTAAAGATTTTTTTTTAAAAGAATTACGATCGTCTGATCCCGGCTAGCAGGTACGTAGGCACCTTCGAGGCGACAATAAAATATGTAGAAACTTAGGTTCTTTTTTTTTTCTTTTGATTTTTATTTATTATTTTTTTAAAATATTATAATTAGAAAAATAATCCTAATTTCGGTAAATATATAGTAGTACCCGTAAGGGTTTAATAGGTTAGCCTCCGAACTTTAAACCCTCTAGTTCTTCATTAAAATCGAAATCAAGGATCGCTAGCCAAATCGTAATCAATACACCCAATTGATTACGGTTTTTTTTTTTTTTTTCCCGACTTCGGTCGGGTGGCGACTTAAAAAATTATTTTCAATAAAAAACCAGAATTTCTCAATTTCTTTAGTCGATGATTAATATTAAACGAGTTAGGGTTTAGTATTAATCGGAAAAATGAGAAATTAATTTTAAATAAAAAGAAATCAAAAAATTAGGCTTAACAATATATATATACTTTTTTTTAATTATAATAATATTGATATATAAGTATTACTTAAACTTAATTAATATTTATACTTAACTCAAGCTTAGTAATTTAATTAACCTTGCAAGAATATTAAGCTAAATTTTGTAAAGCTTGAGCTTAACTCAATCGCCACACAAGTAGCTTGAATTCAAATTGGACTTAGTTGTTCTTAAAGAAAATTCGAATAAATATCGACTCAGATTTGAGTACTCACAAACAGTTTGACTTATTTATACCTCAAGTGACAGTTCATCTACATTAGAAGAGTCATTAAAGTTAGTAACATAACATTTCATATTATGACATGTTTCAATAATGGGGTGGCAAGGATTCTTCCTTGCAAAAAAGAATAAAAACAATTAGAAAAATATGATTGGTATCATAAGGAGAAAGGTCATAGAAGGTTTAGAGATATGACAAAGTGGCTTTTTAGAAAGCAGTACTTTGACCACACTCAAATTGCTAGGGGATTTCAGTTGGCAATTTTATCTAAGAATAAATCTAAGTTTAGAGATTTTGGATAGCAAATCTTCAAATCTTTAAACCACACTAAGGATTGCTTTTCAGCATGTTTGAACTATTAAGAAAGTAAGAGAGTACTTTTTTCAATAAAAATTTGCATATATAACATTCTATGAGAAGGACTTGTACTTTTTTCAATAAAAATTTGCATATATAACATTCTATGAGAAGGACTTATACTTCAAGCAACTTTTAAGAAACACTAAGCAGCATGATTCTTCTAAAAGGTAGAACTCTTGAATCTTATCCTCAAACATGTTTCTTGCCATTGGATTCAACTGAGCATAGTTACAAACGGATTTAGATCTCTAACTCTGAAGAAACACATCTTTAGTTGCTTGATTAGTACATTATTTCAAGCAAAAGTTACATGTTTCGAGTAGACGCGATATTTCTAAATAGATACTTTATTCATATATCAAACACTATATTTGATTGATGTGTCAACTATATTTTCTGTTAGCTCTTTGCAAGATTTGTTCAAATATCTTATAGTAAGATTTGAGTGGATACCTTTAAGAACAGTAGATATAGAGCACCTATAATGTTTGAATCTCACAAATGGTAATCAAACATTCTTTTGTGGGATGTTTCAGTTTTTTAGCTAAATGTTCGATTTTGGCACCGTATTTGACCAAACATAGAGTTTGTGGTGCATTTAAACATTCACCTAGATTAATAAAAGCTAAATCTAAATATATAAGTGGCAATCCAATCACTAGCACTTAGTTATAACTCTCGAGTCATTCAACAAAAATTGACGTGCTATGCCGTATATTTGATATATAAAATACACGTGGCAAACTTTGAATGCCATGTCAGCGACTCCAAAGGATCTTCTCATGCATATAGTGATGGACAATTTCTTTTTTTGTTTATTCCTTGTTCTTTCTATACTATGTAGAGCAATGCAACATAGAATTGCCTAAAATTCTGAAGTAGAGAAAATAGAATCCTCCTTGTATAGTTTTCCCCTTGTAATTCCTCCTTCGATAGTTCAAATTAATCGAGTGGGAGAAAAGGGCACCGTCCACTTTAGATTTATTTCTGGCATACAAGACATAATTATGTACGTATGAAATTCAACGATGGTACAGATTTTATAAAAGTCCTTACATAGGACTTCTAATTAATCATTTAGCTTCTTTTTGGACGGTTGGTTCTTTGGATCCTTAACAACATTATGCCCCCATTTTCATTCTGAAAACGATTTTGTACGTTATGGCGAAATAAAATTATTCAATTAATATTTAGTTGATTTAATAAAAATCTCAAAGAAAATACGTTAGTTGGTAGTTAGCTTATTAGCTTAGTATGCTATTTTTAGATTATTGGAGGACAAATAGGTCATAGTCAAATGTATAAATAATTCATGAGTAAAAAACTTAAACTTTCAAACTTCTTTTACTCTATTGAATTTCCATAGAGATTAGTGATTACCTCATTTCAATTAGAAACATTACTTTCATTTCCTTTTTGCTTTTTTCTTCCCAATCCTAATCTTAGGAACTTGATATTGCAATTGATGTGTTTCTATTTACTTATACTTCGATTAAGAAGAAAATAGGAAGGTGACTGGAGAAAAGATTGTGCATTTTCCAAATGCTATCAACGGTCACTACAACAAATTGGGTATATAGCTATTAATAACTAGCAGCAGTTTTAGAATATTGTTTCAAATTGTAAACTACAACGGTAGTTTTTCTATATCATAATAATAAGGCCATGAATCTCTAACACTTATAAAAACTGCTACAATACTATACATAATAGATGTAGAAGAAGAAAAGGACTTAGGCCTTTAAGTTGGTCCACTTATTAAAGAAGGACAAAGGCTTGGATTCAGTTTCGCTCCTTCCACTCCCCCATCCCCCACAACAGAACATCAACTCTTCTTGGTGCTCTCTCTCTTTTTCTTTAATTTTTATCTTTGTCTTTAATGAGGACCTTCCAACACCATGATGCACTGTCTATTTCCTCTGCAATGATAACGATTCCAACCACCTCAATTGTCTAAGAAGTAATACATTCTCATTTGTTACTTTTTTTCTTTGTAATCAAATTAGGGTTTCCACATCTAGAACATGTCAATTTATTAAGTTGATTATTGTTATTATTTAGGTGAAGCATTTCATAAATTGCTAATTTCTAGGGACAATCGTAGTTGATTTATGACCAAATTGATTTGCTCTTAATATAAGAATCAGTTATTTGAATTTAAATTATTATGTTTGTGTTAGGAATGTACATCTTTGGTTTTGTGTGGTTAAACGGATGGAAGTGGCTTCAAATTGTAGTGTCTTAGCAGTCATTTCTCATTTGTATGATTTTGAAGTTTTATCTATCTATATAGATTAATGTCTTACTTCGAGGTCATTAGTTTAGAACATATTGTTATGACAGTGTCCTTTTTGCATGTTCTTATAAACCATAAATTTGACAATAGTTGGGTTTTTGCTATATTGAATTTTCCAAGAAAGGTAAGTCTAGAATAGATTAAACTAAATACTTTCTATCTTGCATATGTCAAAGATAATAAGACGATATCTTATGGGACAGTTGGAGCTTTTCCAAGACATCCTTTGAAGGAAATCAATGGCAAAGCATGTTGACTTTAATGCAATTTACTTGGATACAATACGGAAAAGAAGTGGTAACTAGCAAGT
This sequence comes from Lumnitzera littorea, assembly GCA_024138015.1. Lineage (NCBI taxonomy): Eukaryota > Viridiplantae > Streptophyta > Magnoliopsida > Myrtales > Combretaceae > Lumnitzera > Lumnitzera littorea. The sequence continues at coordinate 27,635,190 of JAMXBB010000003.1, forward strand.
AAATATGGAGATTTCATGACCATTCACTTTTCATATCTACTAGCAGACAAGTTTAATTATGGGAATAAGGATTACATATGTAACCGCATAAGTGGAAAGAGGACTAGATCGAATAAAGGAGCAAATATTCTATATTGATATGAATCTTAGTATTATTTTGCAATGCTTATGTAGAAAGCTTAAATTTCTTCATCTTTGTTTATACAAGTGTAAACATTATAAAATGCTAGATCATGAGTATGAGAAGCTTAGATTAAGCTTTAAGAAAGCAAAGTTAGTTTTAATTGGAAAGGTAAAATCTTAGCTTTTGTTATTTGCAACTATGTGTTCTCAAATGTTTGGATAAAACATAATGTACTAAAATGCTATAATTATATGAGACTTGCTTTTGTTATTTTTGTGCTGAAGTTTTGAGTACATTTTTAGTTTAAAAGTTTTGAGCATGGTTAGATGAGAACATCCATTATGATATACATTTGTCTCTTTTTTTTTTTTTTTTTTTGTTTCCTTAGAAGGATTCATTGTCCCAAAGTATTATATTCTTATACTTGCTGTCCTCAATGTTCTCTCTAAATGTGGCATTCTTCTCCACCAAATAGAGGATTGGGTTATATGTCCATAAGGCAATCTGATTTGAAAATTTTCATGTCCAAAACATTTCAATACTTGAATTGCGAGAAGTTTTCTACATAGATTATGAGAGATTATGGTACTAGTTTATAAAGTCATAATTATAGATACTTTGTTAATATAAACTTGAAACTTGTAGGCTAAATGGTTGAAATGGGCTCATTAATGTTTATTAATTTAGCTATTTACTGTTTTTGGCCTAAGGTGTTACAACTGGTATTGGAGCAAACCTCTTAGCAATCAATAGATGATTTGAGTCTAGCTTTAGTTTAGAGAAGAGGCTCAAGGAAGGTAAAGAGTGTCACCGGGTTGTGACTTTTTACATACTTTCAAGATGACTTATAGGTAGTAAGCCGCTTGAATCGTACATTGAAAATAGAGGAAGATCTCAACCCAATTGTAAAGTCTCACGATGATGATGTTGCGTATTTAAAGGGGAGAGATTATAAGACCCTATGGTTAAGTGTTTCACATAAATTATAGGAAGTTATGGTACTAATTTATGAGGACATGGTTATGCACAAGTTGTTAACATAAGCTTGAAACTTTTGAGCTAAGTGATTAAAATGGACTCATTAATGTTTATTGGCTTAGCTATTTATTACTTTTGGCTTGGTGCGTTACATGAATGATTTGGGCTTATCCCTACTTTGTCTTCATCCTTATTTATCTTGGTACTATTTGTTAGTGCTTGTATTTTTCTTTTCATCAAAAGTTATTGCTTGTATTTTTCTCTATGGGTTTTGCAAACTTAATTTGGAATAATGTATATATGGTAGTCTGAGGACATAGGGACAACCTTTCAATCCTCTTACTTATGGTGGTTATCATTCAGTGGTAGCTATTGTCTTTATCAAACAATGGCTTATACTTGTCCATCATTTCTAATTTTTTTATTAGAAGAATAACTGATAAAATGATATTGGAAGAATCAATAATCTCCCTCCTCATTAGGAATGTTAGGATAAATAAATTTTCCTAAGAAAATTAAGCCACTTAGATAAATTATTATTTGAGTAAAAAAGAGCACAGGATTTAGGACAAACCTCTGTTAAATGGATAGGCAGTGTTAAGTTGCAGCATAAATCCACAAAATCGATTTAGTAAGTCTTCTTGATATTATATGCATCTTAAATGCCAATAAGGTTCTAACTGCTGATGGAAAGAGAGAGTTTCTTGGGCATCTAAAATGGTAGATAAGCATGTGACAAAGTTTGATAAGTAACCACTGTGTCATGTTCCCAAGATTCTATGCTACATTTATTTTAAATGGCTCTAATGTTAAGTCCATGTTGCACCAATTAATTGCTACCTATCAATGCAAAATAGCCCTATCTCATTAGGAATGAAATGGTATAGCTAGATAAATTAAATAATGAAATTTTTTTTCTCATTTGAAGCCTTTATCATTGACTTATTCCAAGATCTATTTAGAGTTTTAGATCTTCCACAATTGTAGTATATTATTGTTTTTCAAAAAAGTGTAGTGGTTTCTTTATTATTACTCTTTCTTTTTGTTTTTTTGTTTTTAATTTTTTAACAATTGCAACTATGGGAACACTGTTGATGAAAAAAAGAACTAAGAAAAAAACAATTCTAGAAGTGAAATGAACTAGTTAGATATGCCTTATTTTTACAGTGTGTTAAGTTTCCATAATATGAAAATGCATGATTTTAAGGGCAATTTACCGTGTTTATATAACCAATTTGTCAATTTAGGTACTTTTTATTATGTGATGTTATTAAGAATTAAAATTTTGTAATTGAAAGATACATTCTCTATAAAAGATGCTATGTATTTGTTGTCCATTTGTTATAAGCACTTTAAAGGTTTTGAATTTATCAATTATGAGATTTTTGGTTTATCAATCTTTAAATTATTTTGTATTGATGAGACAAGCCCTTAGAAAGCACACATTTCATTAACGTTATACATTCTTGTTTTCTTTACCTTATGATCTTTAAGTTGTAGTCTATCTTTTCTTCTCTAGATTGTTTCTACCCCCACAACACAATAGCCCCCATACGCCCTCTTTTGCTTACATATCTTTTACTATATTTAGCACTTGTATGAAGGTCTACCATTGTATCTATTATGTTATTTGTTTTCGTCAGAATGTCTATTTCAAAATTTAGTTCATTGATTGCTTTCACAATAGAAATATTAGTTGGGTGACCTTTTTCATTGTCTATTTTGCATCTACATATTCAAAAATTCTGTTGTGACCATGATATCCTTAGCTTGCATGGTTGGAGTTGTCAAGTAAGTGCTTTGGCTTCTCTTTTGGACTGTATTTCTAAGGTATCCTAGGCATATTATAGGATGCATGCAATTTTAGAGCTTTTAAATTTGCTTTTTATCAGTTTGGCTGCTCTCTTAAGGAGATTAGTTTGAAAGAAGAGATGCATTGTCTTCTTAAGTTGTCATGTTGTTTAAATTATTTCATTAATGATTGTATTTCATGAGCAAGCTGTGATTGAATTTTTAGGGAGCTAGTACCAAAGATTATACTGAAGACTTAGTTGGCTCAAAGATTTAAGTTTGGTGGCTTGTAGATGCAACGTAAGTGCATATTTTTCTCAATTAAGGTGTTTATTTGCCTCTCATGCTTGATCAACATGATGAACTCACAATTTCAGGTTTGGGCTAATATTTTTCCTAATAAGGAGAGGAAGGTGATGATCAAAAGATAGATAATTTTGGTTGATGGTTGGTGCCAACTTTGCACATGGTAGTGTACATCGACATACTCATAGTGTATTGAAGGGAAAAATTAGAGTAGTTTTATACATATTACATATATATTTGCTATAAATATATATTAATTACATAAATTAACAAAATAAAAATGGGAAAAGTTAAAAGAAGGGAAAAAGCTAGAAAATTAAAAATAAAAAAACTCTGGATGGTGCCGCTAGTCATCTCCTTTGTCACATAGAATCAAACTTAAACAACAATTAAAACAATTAACTTCATCAGAGTTTACTTTCAACTATTAAGACTATTATGGTAAACAAATAGTCGATTAATTAAATTGATTTAAGAAAACACATTAATGGGTATAGAGAGCAAAGCTGGATTAGAATCAACACTATAGATGTTTGGTCTCCCCACAGCACTAAAACATCACTACTAACCATCGAAAAACTACTCATTAGGACAAAATGAATGGGCTTCCAAATGGACTAGAGTCTTTTTATTTTTAATTTTTTAGAATTTTCTTTATAAATTTTTCCCACTTTTATTTTTTTTCAATTTAGTTAATTAATATATATTTATAGTAAATATGTATATATATACTACGTGTAAAACTAGTCTAATTTAAGGAAAAAAAGAATTCAATGTTTTTCCTTTTTAAATAAATTTTATTTTATATTTTTTTTACTCAAGTTATTTAATATATATATTGTGATATCTCATAAATCAATAATCAAGATATGAACATTCAAGTGTTAAGATAAAATTCTATCCTTATACGATTATGGTCAATAATTGATTTAAGATATTTAAAAAAGTAAATCGATTAGGTTAGAAACTTACTAAATATATGATAATCTTAATCAAGGAATTCCGGTACATTTAGAAGTCAATAATATAATAAAATATCAAGAATATAATCAAAATAGTGAGAATTAATTTTATATGAGCTACTAAAATCGCATTTAAGTAATCATACCCAAATTTAGGGCCTTCGAGAAAAACTTACTCAAATGAGCCCAAACTTTACAGTTATGATAGAAAAGTTAGTTAAAATAACTTAGTGAAGTTAAATTTCAAAAATAATGATCCAAATCTCAATTTTAACCTTAAAAGTGAGATTACTCAATCTAGTATAAAAATGATCAAAACCCTTAAAACTGAGTTTAGAATGCAGTGATGACTTAGAGATAATTTAACTAAGTTATAAAATGGAATAATATAGCATAATATGTTATATGAGTATACATGATATATAAAATAAATATACCCGTAAATTAAACTAAAATTTTATAATTATATGTAATAAGGAATAAATTTACAAAATTAATTAGGAAATATGTTTTAAAAATAAAAGACAAACTAGAAACATCATTACATGTATATAATTACTCATTAGGTGTATGATATATATAGGATATATAACTGTATATTAACAAAATCACTAGATACTAATACAAAATACCAAAATACCTTAAAATATCATCTAAAAATCATTAAAAAAAAAAGAAACAAGATGGAATATGATTGGATTAAATTTGGAGAAGCTTAAAAAGAATAACTAGTTGCATCAAAAGTAATTAAATAAAAAGGTGACACCTCATACATGAAAATTTCTTAAAAGAATAACTAAAATAATTTTAAAAAATAATTACTTAATAGTTAAGAAATTTGAAACTAACCTAAACTATTATAAATAGGATACTAGGACTTAGACTTCACATTTTGGCAATCCAAAACACTTTCAAAATTCGAAAAAATATTTAGAAAAATTAGACAAAAAAATAAGAAAAATAAAGCAAAATACTAACCTTGAGTGAATCCTCAACCATCTGATGACATGATATGGAGAGCCACTATCGACTAGACCGGCCAACAACCCCTCATCAACCCACGGTAGTTGGAGCTCCAATTAATAGATATATCAAATTTCAGCTCTATTATTTAGCTAAATACGAACTCTCTTCGATGAGGATAGTTAAAATGATCATTTTCCTACTCTTATCCGAACTAAGTAACAAGAGAGAAGGTTGCAATAAGATTTGAGGCTATGGTTTGAAAGTGGTCATTCGAGGATAGTGTTCTCCCTTGCACAAGCCTTAGTTTTGTTTCAATTCATAAGTGCATGACGTCAATCTTCTTAACCCAGATTAAAGTAAGTACAGTTTCTTTAATCTCACAACAAACCAGATAATATCATGCAATGGCATTTACTTGTACATGCATTGTATCTAACCAACTTGATTGAAAACTCTATTTGTAATATGTTGAATGTATACTTCTGTCTCTATCTCACTTACTAAGCAAGTTTTTGCTCATTTCTCTATAGTTTGTTTTGTAGGTTTCGAATGGATTACAAGTACTTACCCAATACTGAAGCACTAGCAAACTGAGATGGAGAGTCAGGTGTAACAAGAAATGGTTGGTTATTAACCTTAATATTTACTTTTTTAACTTTTAAGAAAAACTACATAAAATTCTTAAAGGGGCTTAGTAGTTTTCAGTATTCAAGTCTGTATATGAAATGGTAAGTACCTGTGAGATTTACTTCCGCTTTTTTATAAAGCCAAATTATAAGTTTATTTTTAACAAATTATTTTAAAGGATTACTCTATTGGTTTATATCAAACAAGTATCGAATTAGACGCTTCAAAGGGGTAGAGTCAAGTATTCTTAGTGTGAATTAGATCTAAGATAGCAATGTAAGAATAATTTTTATCTTATGATAACTCACATGGCAAGACTGTCACAACTCCACCTTTTTAGGGCAAGACTGTCACATGCTAATGTGGTAATAATATGTAAGTATTCACATAAGTAAAATCAAGGCGTTAAGGGATAGGCTTTAAAAAAGTAGGGTGTTTATATAATTTCTAAAGTTTATAGGAGTAGTTAATATAATTTATCTTAAATATTTTTCTCTCAAAGAATAAATATTTTTTTGAGCAAAATATTCTTAATTAGCTTAGATAGTGAAGAGAGAGAAAGAGAGAGAGTGGTGGTAATTAGGAGAATTTATAGGAAATTGCAATCTTAATTCTTAAAAGAAAATGTAAGGAGGGGATTTTCCACTCATAGCGGTTTGTAATAATGATATCTTTTGCCTAAATTCTAATAAGATCCTTCAATAAATTCTCATCTATTTGTTTGAATAAATTTAGATATAATTTTAAAGGACATATAAGCAATTTAAAGACATAAAGAAGGTATGGTGTCTAAAACTCCTAATAACAATAAGTCAGAGGAAAATATTTTCTCTTAAAAAGTATTTTCATGAAAATAATATGTATTCATATGTTTGAATATTTTTATAAGAATGTATTGAAAAAGTTTTTCAGTGTTTAACTAACAAATACTGTATAACTTATAACCATACTAAAATATATTAATGTTTGCATGTTATATAAATATAATATGTTAAATATTTTATTTAAAAGTAAAAGTATAAATGTAAATGAATTTTTTAATATATATTATTGTGATCACTTTAGTTGATTTTGATAATATTTTAATAGGTTTATAGTTTTTTTACCTAGTATAATTTTTAATGTTTAAAATATAATTTATAGGTAAGTTACAATAAGAATAAAAAAAAAAATCATTTTCTTAGAGTTAAAATATTTGTATATATTAAATTGGAAAACGACATTCCGTTTTAAAAAGAATAAATCATTTTTTAGAAAAAGAGGAAAATTTTATCTTCAATGGGAAAACGTTTTGCCTCATAAGGGAAAATATTTTCTACTTAAAGAACTTTTTCGAGCAAAACAAATAAGAGAAAATAGGAAAGATGTTTTCCGAAAAAACATTTTTCTTGAAACAAATTGGATCTTAATAATATATAATAATAGATATAAGATATTATAAGTATATGTTAAATTGATATTATTTCAATCAATAGCTTAAGTATATAAATCGCAGATTTATATATCACCATCACATAGAAAAAGGAAAATTCACCGAATGGCTTTTTACAGTATACCTCTTTACATTTCGTACGTCCACTTGATCTTGCTAACTTATTAAAGCAAAGTATCTACGGAAAGCTTCTTTTGTATAGATCACTCTTTAACGATAACATCAACAACTCGCATGTAAAGGCTTCTTTATAGATCCTTTCGGCAGTAATTTTGTTTAAAAGATAAAAGCGTACCGACAGAAAATTTGACTGAAAACTTAAGGCATTACATATCACATGCAGCCAAAAGTTGAAAGTAAGTTCCTGCACCCAGAAAACAGGAAGGAATAGTCTAGAAGATTTTGGTCGTTGTCCAGATTAGGCATATCATATGGTTCTGTTAATGGTTTTTGGGACACTTGTAACTAGTTTATAGAAAAGACTTATCATTTTATCAATATGAATTACTCGTCTTGAAAAAAGTAAATATACATAAATGTATAAATATTTTAATTCCTTTTGTAACTGATAAGTGTCCGTAAAATAACCGTTAACATTTTTCGTTTATTATTATAGTATTATCATAGACTAATGGGACAAGATACAATAATTTATTTCTTGAAAGACAACTTAGATATTCTTTTCTTGCTCTGTAGTGCCTACTTGCATCGTTAAATATATGCAGCAATGGACTATTGCCCATTATTAAGGTAGGAGGAAGGTTTTCAACTTTTTAGCCAGCTCAAACCGGAAAGGAATGCTCTGACTTTATAATAATCAATTTTGTCACGGTAATGAAATTTATATCACTAATGACAGCCATTCTTGAATTAATATTGGAAAGATATACGCCTGAGTTTTAATAAATGTGCAATTGGGTAATAATTATTTGGGACATATGTTCATATTGATGAGAAGAGAGCCATTGGTGTTCGTCAAGGAAAAAAAAATGGTAAATATTAAAAATTTATTCATAATTACTCAATGTTCATTAATACATGTGACATGTGACTCTTAATGTTGTAAGACTAATTGACGGATAAAATTAATCTATATATAGATGATTCCGCAAGAAATTAAAAAAGTTTATTAGAAAAATTATAAGAAGATAGTGATCTAATATTTTGAGCTATAAGCGTAATTACTATGTATAGTTAAAATATTTTTTATGTTGTATACTAACTATATATATATATATATATATATATTATTAAAGCCATAAAATCTTTAAATAATCATCATTTCTAAAAATCACCATTCAGTCCTCAATCCATAATATATAATAAAACTAACTCTTATATCTACTACCAATTAATTTAATAAAAATATATTTATCAATTACTTCATATATATATATATATATTTTTTACCACTTTCTCTCTCCTATTATTAATGGTTGTAAAAGGCTAAATTTAACTTTAGGCTTTAAACCCATTAATTAATTTGATTTGACTTTTTAGATTAAGGTATCTGAATTCAAAGAGTCAAGTCCGAGTATTCAGGATAATCAAGGGAATTTTGGTATGGTGAGCTTAGAGTAAAACCCATTAGATCGATCCATCCAATCTAACATTTCTTAGTTTAGTTTACACTAAAATAATACATAAATCCTTTATTTGAGTATAAACTCATGAAAAAAGCTCACTTGAGATTCATTAATATAATGCTTTAATCTTAATCATTAATCACCATCATGATCTAACGGATGTGATTAACTACCATTTCCTATAAGTACTCCAGTCTCATCATCACTTAGATAAGAAAAAACCCCTCATTAATATTGTTATTCTATAGAAATTTTATCTAAAAAATTAAACACTTAAATATCTTCTTATCAATTATGAAGTTTGATGTCATCACATTTCTTCACCTGTCATTACATTTCTTCACCTATCATCATGAGCTTCACCAATATTGCCTACTCATCTTCCTTATACTTCTCTCCCAAGCATCTCACACGAGTCATTCAAGTCATTTTTCTTACACGTAGTATGCACGTAACCTTGCATTTGTACACACGTACAAACATACCCACAATTGTATTATATACATCTTCTCCATATATTTCTCAACCGCACTTTCCAACTTATACACTAACTTCCCTTTCACAAAAGTTAGAATCATCTCTCCTATATGGCGAAAACATAATTATGGTTATTTAAATAAAATTATGAAAGTCAAAATTGTCTCTCTTACATGGCAAAAACATAACTATGGTTATTTAAATAAAATTAATTATATTTTTTTCATTGTGCTAATTAATTTATTTTATAATACACGCAATTCGAGCACACATTTGCTAATAAATTTATTTTATGACACATATAACGGGGTATATGTTTACTAATATATAATAAAGTGACTTTTATTTTCAAGGCACAAAAGTAGTTTGACAAGTGATCTATCTACTTGTGGAAATATGCTCAATTAGGGGTGCTATATAGGATATAACATCTAGGAAACTAGACTGGTATTGTACACCCTCAATAGGAGGAGGTGTTGCCGATCGACTAATGGACAACCTATCTATACTCTATTTTCAAATGAAGTTTTGCAAATCTGAAAATGATACCTCAAGACGATTGACCCTCAAATAGAAAATATTTAACTTTGCACTGGGTCCTATTTTGGACCGAAAGCCCAGATAGCAAGTGATGCCCAACCGTGGGTCATCCTTTTTAAATGTCCACGCCTAGGAAATCGCATCCCAGGCAGTATGTTGGCCCAAGAAAGGAAGAAAAGGGGCCACATTCAGTTGGAGAGGATTTTACAATGCAGATACTAGGATAAATCCAATATGGCCCCCTAACTTGGAAATTTTCAAATTTTTAATCGCAAAATTTGAAATTTTCTTTTAAAGATTGTTTTTTTTTTTCTTTTATTCTCATCCTATTTAAAAATTAAAATTTAGAATCCATCCTTGCTCGGATAAAATCCCAGATTCACCACTTCTGCAGAAAAACAGGAGCATTATTTTTGGAACAACGAAATCACACGAACAGGAGAAATTTAGCTGAAAGAGAAGGCCACCAGTGGACTAGGTTTTACTTAATAGGTTCAGCAGCTTTTAGCAAGGTAATGTTGACCTAATCTCTTGGTAAATTCTGTACTACGGTTTTAGCCTAGAGTTCTAGATGATGGATTTTTAGTATATTTATAGTAGCATTTCACTTGATTTGCATCATCTAATGTTCATTTAGTTTTAATTACTTCGGTCTTTCCTCACCTAAAGTCTTAGGGTTAATTGCTAAGATCATCATAATTTAGTAGTATAATCACTAATATTGATAAACTAGCTTCAAATCCCCCTAGTTGTCATATGATGTTGGCAAAAAATTAAAAAATATGGTTAATTAGATATTATTATGACTTGTATTTATTTCCTTTTAGGTCGAGTTTTAAAGGATGTTTTGTAGAAGTTAATGTCAGAGTGGATACGTGAAATTTCGGTTTTTAATTAAGTTGTATTTACTTGTAATGGATTTTTGTTTATTTATTGTGAATTTTGCATTTTGCTTTCTCTATGCAATTAATGATCCAAAACCATTGAAATCGATTAGTTCAACTAATTCTATAGTTTATGACTATCAAAATGTAGAATAATTTTGAGGAGTAGAGGGGTTTAATTTCGGCTTATTCAGCTAGACCTAGACAAGGATTAGTTTTCGAATCGTGAACCAATCTAGCTTTGAAGTGAGCGGGTCGAATTGCCCTAACGAACTACTAGACTATAAGAGCCGAGGTAATTTAAAAGGGCGGAATTACTTAGCCCGAAGGGTTATGAACTATCGAGCTGACTCGCAATTAAATCGATAAGTCAACTTAGTCGATTCACTTTCTTAAAAAAAAAAAAAAGAAAGAAAGAAAGAAAGAGAAAGAGAAAAGAGAGATCACTAAGTCAAAAAAAAATAATTTGATGATATCCAATAAATCATTGTATATCAAAATTGTTTTATTTACAATGGTAAAGAATAATTTTTTTAAAAATAATATCATCAAACTAATAATGGATGATTAATTATAAGTTAATTATATGTTAATAATAGATAAAAAATTCAATTTTAATTAATATAAGTCATTTTCGTAAAACTTGTCGATTGTTAAGGATTTGAATATAAAATAAAATAAAATAAAATTTGAGGGAAAATAATAAAAAAAGTTGAAATCATACTAAATTGGAAATAAATAAAAAATTTAGAAATTATTAATTATTAGTAAGCTTTAAAACAAAGGAGAAAGAAAATTACATTATTAAAAATTATTAATGTATTGAAAAAGGAAATTAATAAAAATTAAATATTTAAAATTAAAAAAAAATGGTTCAAAAGTCTCGAACTGACCTTTGAACCGTCGAGCTTAATAAACCGGCTCGAAACCACTAACTCATAATCTAATCATAATTCACTGTGTCATCGACCCGTAAACCGGTAGTTCAGTACCGATTCAAAGCCGGTTCAGCTTAGTGCCTACCACTATATGCAGCCATTGATTTTAAGGTTCTTTACGTGTATATATGATTATCAAGAAAAATCGAGAGTTGAATATCAGGCAAGATAAATAGGTGTAGTTTTGCTTGAGAAAAATCATTAGATAATCTACTTGTAGTTAATTAACCCATGGGCATTTGGCAATTTTATTAATTTGAGGTGTCAAGATGAAGTGATTTGGATAGGAAATAAGCCGGTTTCCTTATTGAGGTTGTTTCGTGTCTGAAAAATGGACCGTAAAACTAGTAATGGTTCTTTTTAATATTTTAAAGTTTTATTTTAAGATTACTTAGGAATTTTTTTGTAACCTTGTATATATATGAAGTCTTTTGTTTTTTTTTTTTTTTGGCCTTCTTTTCATTATTATGAACATTCTTTTAGAAAAATAAAAAGAATTTTTAATTTCCTTCAATTTTCGTTGACATATGCTGAATCATAAAGCTATATGCTAATTAGATAATTTTAGACTAATTTATTTTAGGTCCATCAATTGAGGTCAATATTTCTTACTTTGTTATTTTTTGGAATAAGATTAAACAAGAGCTTAGCTTAATAAACATTAGACACAATTCTCATGAGATTGACAAATCGATATCCAAGCTACATTTTTATTGTTTTCAATGATCTGTGTACATGCTAGCACTTTTTAGCAATACATCAAATATATGGTGCCATTGTCCGAGAGTCATTGTAGTATTATTATTATTAAGTTTTATGGTTTCGATCTTCAATAAAAAATTTCCTTTATTTATTCATTTGTTTTGTTTATTATTATTAATTTCGTCTTTGTAGTTTTTAGTTTATTGAATCAATTTTTTCTTTTGAAACTTTTGGGTTGCAATTTTCTGATTTTCCTTCTTTAACAATGATTGCTTATAAATCAAATATGGTAAGCTGATGAGATGAAAATGAAGAATTTCCGAGTCACTGGAATAGTTCAACATGGCTTGGACCTTGGTCATTGTGGATTGTCTTGTTGGTGCTGTGGAGGGGCTTAATAGTACCTTTAATGGGAGCCCTCATCCATATTAATATCACTTACCTACATCTACCATATATGGTTTTACACCGGTCGTTGTAGAACTGGCATGATGCTTGATCCTAATGTAGGGTAGGGTATATAGGTTATGAATTGATTAGTAATCACCATTTAAGTGGGTCAGGAAGCCGAAATAATATAGTCAATTAGGAAATGAAATTGGCTCCTACATTGAGAAACAGTGTATTATTGAATATGATCGAGCATTTAAGTGGCAAGACATACAAAGGAAATCACATAAATCCATGGATATTGCATGTACAAGACAGCAAATAATCTACAATATAAAAAGACTCATTCAATTAAAAAAGTCTCTACCTTCACTATTACATCATTCTACTATTATTACTACATTTATCCTCACTACCATCACCACTATTAACGTGATCAAGATCGTACCCACCACCATCATCAAAATCACATTCATTACCATCGCCAACATTAATATGCATCATAATATGCAAGTATAGTTGATTAAATTTGTGGCTATTGCGATATATTTAATTTATTCAATTAGTTCAAAACAAAATGGAATTTACACTCTCTTTGAAAGTTCCAAAAAATGAATAATATGATGGGCTACTTGAAAATTGCTTGGAAGTTGACTTAGATTTATGTTTGGCTAGTGAATAAATGCAAAAAAGAAGTTTCTAAAAGATCGAGACCAATGCTATTCATATTCTAATTGTTAACTTAGATTATCTCCATTTTTGGTGCCCTCTTATTTTATTATGATAACATAGGAATATGGGATAAGACATATGAGAGTGCATGAACTTTTAATTTTGAAAAGTTTAGTATCGAAACATTTAAAACTTGAATTTCAATGCTTGAGAATTGAAAAACTAATCATTTGAGTATCTATACTTAATAGACGTTGTACACATAATAAGCATTAAATTGCTCCAAAATTAAAGTTTAAGCACTAAAGTAAGCAAAAATTCAATTTTTGAATACCAAAATTCAAGTTTTGAATATTTAGACACTAAACTGTTCAAAATAAAAAATTCAAACACTCTTGTATACATTATCCCTAAGAACCTTGTAGATAGTCTCTTATTACTACAAAGTTATATTTTTTATTATTTTAACTTAATATTAGTTTAGTTTCTCTCAACTTTTACTTTCATAGTTGGTGGATTTGCTATTTTATTGATATTTTTGCTTAACCTATTTTATTGGAGATAACAAGTCCTATTTATAGAGGTATTATCTTTTATCAACATCAATTTTCATTAAGTTCTTGTATTATTAAATGTATGTAGTTTTAAAAAGATTTAACCACTAAATTATATTCGTATTGTCACAATCACCATTTTCAATTTTTATCACCCTTTAAACTTAGATGTGTTAGATTTAATTTAATAATCACCAATTTCAATTTTCATTGTTCATAGTAAAACCCGACCTTATTTGATTCATTTAACATATGCGGTTTCTTTTCTATCAATGAGCCATGCAATTTGTACTTGAGTTCCTTTTGTATTCACTTGTCCGATTAGTTTAATAGCCATTTTTAATGCTTTGTGAAATGAGACTCGAGTTTTTAATTGTCTAGCTATAAATATGCTAGAATATTAGGGTTTCCATAAGGGTTTAGAATTCTTTTGATAGTAATGTTGAGTTTTTTTTATCTAACCACTTAAAATCAAATCAATTTATTTTTTAATTTCATTCAACACCTCAAGCCTTATTTAGATGGTCAGCAAGATTCCCTATCACTTATCAATGCTAAAGCATCGACCTATATTAAGGATTGTCCAAAGTGGTGAAGAGAGAATAAGAGCCATATAGCATGTCTAGTGAAGAAGATGGACACTTCAACGACTTTAACCCATTAGGGGGAAACATAGTTAGCTTAACTCCTAATTGTATGTGAAGTGATACCAATTGAAGAGTGTTTATTGTTACTTTGTTATTCTTATATAGGTTTGTTATGAGCTTGGATCATCCATAGCAATCTAACAATTGCTAGCAACATTGGATCTCAACCATCCATCTTAGAGTAATCTAATAGTCGAGACTAGCCTCCAAAATCTATACATAAGAGGCTAATCATCCTATTCCTATACATTTTGCCTAATGGAAGGTTTAAAAATGATGCCGAAGTTCTACCAAAACACCTCTATGCAAGATCAAATCGGCTAGTTAGTGAAGAACAAATCAAGAACATCCAAGATTATAGAATATAATCTTATATCACACACACACATACACACACACATGAGCTATCAAGTTAGCCTTTTCTTCCTTCTGCATATCTCTCCACCATATCCATACATGTGTAATTGCATCAATCTAAGCATTGCAAAAGATCAAACATTAATAACAACCCTACATACACAATTCAATTACTAAAATTATTTTAAATAAACAATAAACAAAAAGAAAAGAGAAAAAGAAAATAGAGAAACAAAGGCGGTAAGATAAATGAAAATGTATTTTGTAGGTTTTTTTCTTCTTTTTTTTTTCTTAAAATTTCGTAGGAATTAGATAGTGAAAAATTAGGTTCACTCTTACTCTCAAGGGATCTAAGTGCAAGCTTTGCTGCTCTAAGTGATGGTTGTAGAAGCAAATATGGTTATGGTATTAAAATATTGGTGATGAAAGGTTCTAAAAGCAATGCTAGTGATTTTAAAGTTAAAATTGTTCATTTATACTTATGATATTCAGTATTTGCATTTTGCAATTTTTTTTCCAATTGTACACTTAAAAAAATAAAGAGTAAGGATTAAGGATGGAATTCATGTTGGTGAGTTGGATACATATCTTATTTCATGTTGAATTCATATGCATTTAAAAATATGTAAAATTAAATAGGTATTACAAATAATTAGTTCACATTACAATTATTGTTCCTATTATAGATGTATTACTAATTATTTCTAAGTTTATGTTCGTATGTTATGTGTGATATATCAATATTGTTTAGGATTGAGAAGCATAATGTAATTGTTTGGAGCTGTTTGGCTCCAAAAGAAACTCTAGATCAATCTTCTTAAGCTCAACGGGGATTATATTATAGGGATTATAATTCTTTTTTTTTTTTGCCATCTAGACATGTAATTTTATTAGATTACCCATTTTAATATGGACTTCAGTCGACGGAACAGTTACATGAGACAACTTATACTGTGAATCTAAAAATATGGGTTTATAGAATGGGAAGGTGAGGTAATGGTGTTATACTACCAATCCTGAGGACACATCCCTGTCCTTGTAGATGAGGTCACCTAATTAGCAACCCTATTTGCTTTTCTAAGAACATGTACAAAGAAAATCTTAAAACCCTATTAGCTACCAGGCCTTTTATTTTTTAACATAAGGATTAGTAGCTTAATGTATAGCAAGATTTGGCCCATCTACTACTTCTTCTATACTAACGCTATCGAACTTAGATATGATAGATTGCTACTCCCTTTCATAAGCAATTTGTACTGCTTCTTATAATGCTCAATCCTTAGCATCCTCAACATTGACACACAAGACTAGATGCGCTTTACATACAATGAGTTATCCTTAAGAGTTTCCAAACATTACTCTAGTAGTTGCACGATTACTTCCATATCCCTAAGATAAATCTACATTTGCCTAGAGATTAGGTACGACAAGACAACACCAAATATCGCTAGTCCTCCTTAACAAATCTAAGCCTTCAACGTCTCTCCAAATGCTTTCCTCTTTCACTTGCCAACTATTAAGAAAAGAAAGACCTTAGGCTACAAAATCACATCTTTAGGATTCAATTTCAATCCTTCATATAAAGCTCTACACCTTGACTTCCATATATTCCAAGCATAGACACTAATGTTTCTTTCAATTTCCTATCTCAGACTTCTCAAATTCTCCATCAAATTCACCATCTCCTCAAACTAATCAAGAAAGATTGTAACTTTTTCTTTTTCAACCCTAAATCCCAAGCCTCATAACCAAATTAATTGAGTCCATTTACAAAAAAGTAACATGTGTTCAACAGTTTCATCCTCATCATAGAACTGATTGAGTCCATTTGCATAAAAGCAGCATGTGTTCAACAAAGAGTCTATTTCATCACACCATATTTTAGGGAATCAAAAGCACGTCATTGAATAGGATAGAATTGCCATAGCAATTGATTTAATTAGTATTTGCCTTCTAGCTTCAATTAGCATGTGCTGTTTCCACCCCTTTGGCTTCTTGATAACCTTATTCCTAACAAAAGATAAGGTTTCATACTTAGAAGGACTGCATAATGTTAGCAATCCTAGATAAGTACCTAAATTATCAGTCATTGGAATTGCCACCAATCTAGTAACCTCTGACCTCTCCTCCAACAAAGCATTTATACTAAAATAGATACTCAAGTTATCTATGTTCACTCTTGAACCAAAAGTAGAACAATAGGATTTTCCTAACCTCACTCTTAGAATTTTCCTTTAAAAAACAATGAGCCATCTATAAAAAATAAGTGAAAAAATTATGGAGATGTGCTCGTAATAGAGATACCAGAAAACTCTGATGGGAATTAAGCTACTAAACCCCTGACCTACAGCCAAGCCCAAGGACTAAAGAGACCGGTACAATGAATCTTTCTATTCCAATCGACCCCTGCTAAGACCGAGTACTTTCTTGTCAAGTCACCCTTCATATTGAGCTGTCTGACCCCCTATTTTCCTATAGTGTACCAAATTGAAGATTACTCTCTCACACCCATATTGACTAATTACTCAGTATCTTCCTTACTAAGAAGCCGAAAAAGAGAGACTCTAGACTGACAAAGCCATCCCTACTCGAACAAGCTAGCTGTCCGTACTTTTTGTCTGCATCTTCTAATAACCTTACCAATATAGCATCGCCACGTGTACAGTATTATGTGTAGAATCAGTTGCACCAATGATTGTTTTTCTTATATATTCATTTTTACCCTTTTGTATCCTGATCTTTATTTCCTTAGGAAATGCACTTTTTGTCTTTTCCTTTTTAGGCAAATTACCCTAACTTATGGGTATAAATACCCTTGTACTTATAATTGTGAGAAGATAGATTATTCTTAATACACTTTTGAGTGCTATTCTTTCTTGCATAAACATTATTTATTTAGTCTCAACATAACTCTTATCATTTCCCTTAAGCAAGGTTAGGTGGCGAATAACCTTACCAGACCAATTCTTGCATCACATCGAATTGTGCCATGAGTCCTCGGAAGTTCCATTGGTATGTCATATCCTCTAGAGTTGTTTGTGGGTTTTGCTTACTGTTTCCTTCATCATTTTTGCCCTTTTGCACTTTCTCCATTAATCATTTTCGAGCTTTCTGCAAACTTAGACCCATCCAGCGATTGACCTTGTCTATTTTTTTGTCATGGTTCGCAACATCTTGATATCAGAGAGGATGTTTTGTGTAAACTGTAGTAGTTCTTCTTAAAGTTCTATTATACTCTATTTTGCGTGTATGAAACAGAGAGAGTTACTATGTCTAAATGACTGCTGTGTTATTAACTGTTAATTTCCTGAAGTGTTTGTTTGAGCTTTGAATCTATGAGAAAAAATGACAGACCCAAGTATGAATGTTGGTACTAGTGATGACAGTAGAGTTGTCTACCATGAACGACAGTCTTAGGGAACCCTCTAAAGCACTAACAAGAGGCATGATGAGGTAGCTAATCTCTTAGTAGATCTAACTTGTGCTGTTCATGTGCTGTCTTGCCAACCCACTAAGGCTGTACAAAACACTCCCCAAGCTGCTCAACTTATTAGAGGTTAGAACCCAACTCAACCAGTTTGAGGTAGAGGAGCTGGTGGATGAATGAGGTGAAAGATAGACTTAAGTGAGCTTGATGAAGAGGAAGAAGAGTATTTAGAAGAAGAGCATATATGAATCCCTAGAGCATCCGACCATGTGAAGCTTTGGATTCCGAGTTTCAATGGATTTGGGAATGCTGATGAGTATCTGGATTGAGAAGAGAAAGTGGAGCATGTGTTTGATTACTATCAGTATGAGAATTATGGGAAGGTTAGAATTATTGCTATTGAGTTCTCCGAATATGCCACTTTGTAGTAAAATAATTTTCAGGCCATAAGAAGACAAGAGGCATACCAAGAGATTAACACTTTACCCAAGATGAAGAGAGTGCTCAAGGGTTCGTACCAGAAACTTATCTCCAAGACACTTTCACTCGGCTTTAAGAGCTAAAACAAAGAGGCCAAACTATTAATGAGTATGTTCAAGTGTTTCAAATGCTCACGATCCATTGCGAAGTGGAGGAATCACTAGCTCGAATAGTTTCAAGATTCATTATTGGGTTAAGAAGAGACATTCGAGACATTGTGGAGCTCCAACAATTTGATACAATGGATGAAATTGTTAGGATTGCCCAACGTGTAGAAAGGCAAAGAAGGAGCTGAGTATCGACGAGGATGCCAACCTAGATAAGCAAGTCACAGAGTTCAGTCAAGTACAAAGCCTAGTAGAAAGTTTGATGTAAGAGCTAAGCAAAAAGGGCAACCTAATGGTGAAGTGCCTACCCGAACTTATGAGAAGGGTCAAGGGTTTAGCAGGAAGACTAGCCAGATCAAGTGCTTCAAGTGTCAAGGCTTCAGATACATGGTTGCTTAATGCTCGAATTGAAGGACAATGGTCATCAAGGGAGACATCTTAAAGCTAGAAGTAGAAAGTACGGATGAGGAACCCGAGGAGGAGGAGGTTCCTACCGAAAAGAAAATGCCAAGAAAGAGCTGATTGAAGAGGACATGTTTGTCGAAGACTTGGATAAGTTACTCATAGTTATCCGATAAACTATGGACGTTAAGCCCTTATGAGAGGAAGAGTAGAAAGAGAACTTATTCCATACCATCTATAAGGTAAATGATCAAGTATGCTCCCTCATCGTCAATAGTGGAAGCTACACCAACGTAGCATCAACCGATCTTATTTCAAAATTGAAGTTGCCAACTATTGCGCATCTTAGGCCATACAAGCTGCAATGGTTGGGTGAGAAAGGAGTATTACATGTCACTCGGCAAATACTACTGTCGATCACTATAGGGAATTACTCTGACCAAATTCTCTACAACGTATTACCCATGTGCGCTTCCTATGTATTGCTAGGTAGACTATGGTTGTTTGATAGAAGAGTTATAAATGATGGCTACAAGAACACGTATATGTTCGAAAAGGATGACCGAAAGATCATACTGAAACCAATGCCATCGAGAGAAGTTAATAAGTTGCAAATGAAACTTGCTCACGGATCTAAGAAGGCTCTGGTGATGAGTAGAGCCAAGCTCCAAGAGGCCATCAATGCTAATGAGCCGACCCTTTTGTTAGTCAGGCGACTATTGGAAATGAAGGAGCAAGGTGAGTTACCCTAGGAGATCAAGGAGTTATTAGATGAATATGCCAACCTGTTCCCAAAATAGTTACATGAGGGGTTGCCCCCAACTCAAGGTATAGAGCACTGCATTGACTTAGTACCCAGCGTTGTACTACCGAATAAGCTAGCTTATCAGATGAATCCTGAACAGGCTTCTAAGCTTCAACGACAAGTCAATGAGTTGCTGGAAAGAGGTTATGTAAGAGAGAGTCTTAGCCCATGTGCTATGCTTGCACTTCTAGTGTTGAAGAAGGATGGAACCTAGCGAATGTATGTAGATCCTGGCGAATGTATGTAGATAGCCAGCTGTGAACAAGATCACGATCAAATATAGATATTCGATCCTAAAGCTAAAAGACATGTTAGATGAACTCAATGGAGCCAAGAGTTTTAGCAAGATTGATCCTAAATTTGGCTACTATCAAATCCGCATGAGGTTAGAAGAAGAGTGGAAGACTGCGTTCAAGACTCAACATAAACTTTATGAATAGATGGTTATGCCCTTCGGCTTATCGAATGCTTCAAGTACTTTCATGAGACTAATGAACCATGTGCTGAGACATCTCATAAGGAAGTATGTTGTGGTGTACTTTGACGACATCCTTGTCTTCAATGAACATCTTAGAGCAATCTTGGATATCCTCTGTATCAAGAGACCCTTCAGCAATCTAAAGAAATATTGTTTTTGCCAGGAGAAAGTGGTATTTTTGTGCTATGTAATTAGTGAAGAAGGCTTGCAAGTCGATGATGAAAAAATCTGAGCAATTGTCGAGTAGCCGACTCCTATTACTTGTACTGACGTAAGAAGTTTCCACAGACTAACTTCATTTTACAAAAGATTCATTAAGAATTTCAACACCCTCGCTGTGCCACTTACTGAACTAACGAAGAAAAACACCAACTTTCGATGGGGAGAAAGGGAGGAGAGGAGCTTTGCTGAGGTAAAAGAAAGATTGACCTCTACCTTAGTGTTAGTACTATCCGACTTCAACAAAATTTTTTAGCTGGAATGCGACACATCAAGTATTGGAATAGGTGTTGTCCTTAAGTAGAAAGGCTGACCAATTGCCTTCTACAATGAGAAACTCCAAAGACCCTAGCTGAATTACTTTGTATATGACAAAGAACTTTTGGCACTAATTCGAGTACTGTAAGTATGGCAGCACTGTTTACTGCCGAGAGAATTTATCATATATATCGACCATGAATCACTAAGGTACCTTTAAAATCAGACTAAGTTGTTGAAGCAATAGGTAAGATGGGTTGAATTCCTTGAAGGATTCAATTTTATGATAAAGTATAAGCAAGGAAATAGTAATGTAGTTGCAAATGCTCTTTCGAATAAATATGCTCTTTTATCAAAGCTGCAGACCAAACCGTTTGAGTTTGTAAGTATCAGAGAACGGTACTCCGAGGATTCACACTTCGAATCCATAATTTTACGATGCATCGATGGGAGGATAGTAGACAAATATCATGTAAAGGATGACCATTTGTTTCGAGGCAGAAAATTATGCATGTTAAATTGTTTACTAAGGGAGCTACTGATCAAGGAAGCTCACAATGGAAAACTCTCCGGACATTTTGGAGAAAGGAAGATCTATGAACTGTTAAATGGCCACTTCTTTTGGCCAAGAATGAGGAGAGATGTACATTGTGTTGTCAAAAGCTGTATCGTATGCAAGAAGGCCAAATGCCGAGCCAGGCAAGGGAGAGCAATGCCCCCACCTATTCCAATAAGGCCGTGGACTAAATTGAGCATTAACTTTATCCTCGGACTACCGTAAACTACCTGAGGCTAAGATTCTATAATGGTCATTGTGGATAAGTTTAGCAAAATGGCATACTTCATGCCCTACACTAAGACTAATGACGTTTTAGCTATAGCTTCTCTTTTCTTGTAGGAGATTATATGGATACATGGTGTAAAGTGTAGTCTTCAATAGAGACTCGAAGTTCTTGAGTCATTTCTGGAGAACCCTGTAGGATCTACTGGAGACCAAATTACTCTTCAGTACTTCATACCACCCCCAAATTGACGGCCAGATAAAGATGGTTAATCGCACTTTGGGATCACTACTCCGAGCTACAGTAGGTAAGAACATGGCTGATTAGGACGTCTATTTACTAGTAGTTGAGTTTGCCTATAACCAAACAGTACATGACACCACTAAGCAGACCCCTTTCAAAGTTGTCTATGGATTCAATCCCAAGTTGCCCTTCAACTATACCCCTATACCAATACCCGCACAAGAGGTCCCCGACACCTTGGCTAGAGCATAATCCCTTCAGTACATCTATAACAAGGTCACTTAACACATCAACCAAACTACTAGAAGAATACAAGAAAAGACCAAGGGTAGAACAGTTAAACAATTTCAACCGGGAGGCTTAGTATGGCTATACCTCAACAAGGAACAGTTCCTAAACAAGAGGAGGAACAAATTATCTACAAGAACAGAAGGACCTTTCAAAATCCTCTAGAAGATCAATGATAATGCCTACAGATTGGAATTGCTCGAGGGCTATAGGGTTTTTGACGCCTTCAAGATTGCCAACCTCAGTCCATATCACCTTGATGGAGAACTAAGCAAAGACCATTCGGATTTGATCCCAAATCCAAAATAACTCAGAAGGAATGATGGGAATCAAGCTGCCAGACTTTTGACCTACAGCCGACCCCAAGAACTAAAGGGACTAGCACGATGAAACCTTCTATCCTAACTGACCCTTGCCAAGGCTGAGTACTTCCTTACTGAGTTACCTTTCATGCCAAGCCGTATAAGCACCCATTTTTTTATAGTGTACCGAATTAAAGATTACTCTCTTGCGCCCTGTACTGACCAATTACTCGGCATCTTCCTTAGCAAGAAAGAGAGACTCTAGACTAACAAAGCTATCCCTACTCAGACAAGCCAATTGTCCATACTTTTTTTTCTGCACCTTCTAACGACCTTACCTATGTAGCATTGATACGTATATAGTATCATGTATAGAATCAATTGCACCAATGATTGTTTTTCTCAAATATTCATTTTTACCCTTTTGTATCCTGATCTTTACTTCTTTAAGAAATGCTCTTTTTGTCTTTTCCTTTTTAGGCAAGTTGCCCTAACTTATGGGTATAAATACCTTTGTACTTATAACTATAAGAAGATAGATAATTCTTAATACACTTTTGAGTACTATTTTTTCTTGTGTAAATACTATTTATTTACTCTCAGCATAACTCTTATCCTTTCCCTTAAGCAAGGTTAAGTGGCGAGTAACCTCACCGAACTAATTCGTACGTCACATCGAATTGTGTCGTAAATTCTTAGAAGTTCCATTGGTGCGTCATATCCTCTACAGCTATTCGTAAGTTTTGCTTACTATTTCATTCATCATTTTTTACCTTTCGCCCTTTCCCCATTAATCTTTTTTGAGCTTTCTGCAAGTTTGGACCCATCTAACAACTAGTCTTGTTTGTTCTTGGTCATAGTCTGCAACACTCTCCCTCTCTTATGCGTTTAGCAATTCCTTTAGATAGTATGTTAGCAAATATGATAAACAAATAAGGTGACAAAGGATCACCTTGATGTAATCTTCTCTTAAGGTAGTCTCTACTGATTCTCTTTTCATTAACTACAATATTGAATTCCACTGTACAAACACATTATATTATCCACTCTAACCATTTTAGAGCAAAACCATATTTAAGTAGAACTTCTTTCAAAAAATGCCATTCACCATGATCATAAGCTTTACTCATATTTATTTTTAGAGAACAAAAATATTTTTTCCCTTTCCTCTTATTTTTTAAAAAATGAAAGACTTCATACGCAACTAAAACATTATCATGAATAGTTTTCCTTGAAACAAATGCAATTTGATTTTTAAAAATAAGCTCTCTTAGAAATGGTTTTAACTAATTTACTAAGATCTTGGAAATGATTTTCTACAGAAAATTGCATAGACTTATGAATCTAAAATGAGATACATGTTGAGGATGGGGGATTTTGGAAATGAGAATAAGATCAGTAGTGTTTAGTTCACAAGGGAATGTACTTGTTTGAAAGAAAAGCTAAATCACCTCGGTAACTGACTTCCCCATTACTATCCAAAACTTTTGATAAAATACTCCTAAAATCCATTAATGCTTGGTGCTTTTTAAGTCCACCAAGTTGAAAAACAACTACATTGATCTATTCATCATCCACATCACTACTCAACATAGTGTCCATGTCATCACTCACCACATTGTCTACCCACTGAAGGCACTCCTCATTACCTCCACTCCCCATCAAATCAAACAACTTGTTGAGGTAATCATTAAAGGTAACTACAATATCCATCTCATTCTCTAGCCATACCCCTTCACTATTTTGAATCCAAAAAATGTTATTCTAGCTTCTTTGGTATAAGGTTGAGCGATGAAAATATGAGGTGTTTCTATCTCCATTCATTAACTAATTCGATCTGGCTCTTTGATGCCATAATTTCTCTTCATTTTCCTATAGAATATTCAGTTGACCTAACAAACTCTCCTCCTCCTTTATGTTTAATCCATTTAACTCATTCTACAACTTAGAGATTTCCTTCATTAATCTATTAATCTCCTTCTTATTATTTAGAAGCTTTTATTTACTCCACAAAACAAGCTCATTCTGACAAAATTCCAATTTCAGTAGCATAGATTCCCAATTACACTCAACTCCTCCCCTTAACCAACTCTTCTAAACCACTTCCTGGCATTTAGGTGAAAATAGCCACATATTTTCAAATCTAAAGTATTTTTCTTCCTTTGCATCCTTAGCCTCTAAATGCACCAACAATGTATCATAGTTTGATCCATACGTTGGTAATGTTCAATTTTGCAGTTAGAATATTTTTTAATCCATTCTACTAAGCCCAATTGATAGGAAATGGGCATGCCTCGAAAGAGGGCTGACCGTAGTGCAGATGAGTCCTTCGGAGAAAGCTACCCAAGAAAGGATGAGTATAGGTTTTGTGAAGGTTTTAGCAAATCTGATACGGAATCAAACAACAAATGCAGCGAATCTCAAAAAAGGAAGATGAAGCAAGGGGTTTTAAAGGTGAATGTATATAGATATCATGCACCAAGATACAAACACTATCAGGGGTTTGAGCTCGAAATAGGAATCGATACAATTCACGAACACTAAATGTTGCTTGTGATTCAAATGAAGGTAAGATGCAACTCACTAATTGGTTCAAATGAAGGGGTTCACCATAATCTTAAGGTCAAGATCGATAAGAATGCGGGAAAGATTGAAGAGTTTAATCTATACTCGATAATCTAGTAAATGTTAGCTCAAGAGTAGCCTTGCTTAAAAAGGGAAAGATTCCAAAACGTAGGAGTATAATTTTCTGTCTATTAACATCTATTTTCATATATTGTCTTGATGTTTATAGATGTTATTTATAGCAAATCCTAAACCCTAACAGTAAAAATGTAAATAATGTATAAAGCCTTAAACCTTTAAAAATTGAGCTCATGAATAAAATAAAGAAAACATATCCAAGAATACAAAACTATGCATTTAATAAAAGTTAGCATATAGTCACCCGGCCTATCCTGGAAGGAGCAGGGTCCAAACTGGGTAGGGTTAGCAGTTAGATGTTCGGGTCTAAGGAGGAGCTCTTGAAGTCTTACAGTTCTTGGCCGAGATACTAAAAAGGTCGGCCCATAATTACTAAGTACTAGAATTAATCAGCACTAGCCTCTCGAGGCCGTGCCAAATGGTTCTTTAGTCCTAAGTCCTCAACTGTGTGCTCTCTCGTCTTCTCGACAGACAACAGACTTATTGCTAAGTGGCTCCTTTTCTTGCCCTTAATCTTCTGTCATTTGCTTGGCCTTTGTGAAAGCTATTTGGCCTTGGCCTTGAACTGTTTGGTTTCAAGATAAAATAAGTCGGCATCTTCTTATGGAAGGTTGGCATTGGCTTTGGATAGGTCGGCCTTGACTTAAATGTAGTCAAAGGCTGATTCCCATCAAAATCTATAAGCCACTCGTGGATGCCGCACCATTCAAGTGCAACACAGCCTACAACTCACTAGATGTAAGTCACCAGCTTGAGTTATAGGGTTGTTCCCTTCAATCTTACTAAAAGGATTGATAAGAGATGGGAAGGAGAGTTTTTACATAAAGGAACTCAAAGTGTTTTTCATTAATTATGCCAAAATCTATCTAAAACCTTACATAAGCGTGCTATTTATACATAATGGCAAATTCATAAATAAAAGGACTCAAAGGATGCCCTAGTGGCATTCTACAAAAATATAAAATAAAATATAAGGGAAATTTAGGAACATTATAAGAAATAAGAAGTCCAAGTAACACAACTAAAAGTAGGTAATCAAATAAGTTATTTAAGTGATGAACTGTTAAGTTCAGTTAATGAGATGTTGGGACTCTAATGACTTATTCTGAGCTAACATATAACTTTAGTCAACCTATTTGTGCCAACCTAATTTGACCCAACCTAATCTGAGCTAATGTAATTAAGCCGACCTTCTTGTTCAAACCTAATTGATCTGACTTGTTTATCCTTGATGGCTGTTCCCATGAAGAGAGCTTCAAGAGGTCTTTAGACAAATTCTCTAAGAGATCCTTACACTGAGAGCTCATTAAAAGGTCTTTACATAAGCTGATCAACATATCTTCACATGGAGAACTCTCTAGTACATCTTCATAAGAGCTCATGAATAGTTCTTCATTGTACAAAGAGCTCATAAGCAAGTCTCCAACACATATAGAGCTCATAAACAGATTGATAGGGATTAAGGACCAATCACTCACTCCCAAGCCCAAGGGCCTTCTCACATGGTCTGTCGATCCATCCGAGGAGAGTTAAGTATCGAAGAGTAGTGTTTTCTCCAGTCCGATCTGCTAAGCTACTTTGCTCTCTATACCATCTTAGAAGCTACCGAGTTGATCAGCAAACTTGCAGATATGGTCCCTCCGCAACACCCTAGTCCAAGTATTGAATTAGGAAAACAGCTATCTCCTCAAGGTCAAAGATGGGTTGAGAATTGTCCGAAGCCGACCATTCAAAGCCGATCCAAATGTGAGTCATTCCCTAGAGCCCACCCTTGTCTAGCCTAACTATCTGAGTGCCGAACTATTAACGCCAACCTGACCTAATCAAAAGACCCACCCCTGATCAACTTGTAGTGCTATTAGGACCACAGACTGAGTAAAAGGCACGTGCGCTATCCTTTCTGACATTCGTACTGTCCCTTCTAACAGAGGATGTTCCTTTTGAATGATCTCATGCTTTCTCTGTAAATTATTCTTCTTTTTGTTTAGCAAGCAAGGATCCATTTCTGTAATTTAGGACTTGCCCTAATTGGGTATTATAAGTACTCGTATAATGTAATAGCCACAAAGCATAGATATACAGAAGAATACACTAAACTTTTTTTACTCTCTCTCTTGAGCTAAGTGTCCTTTTTTTATGGGAATCAACCTCCGACTACATCCAAGCCGAAGTCGACCTATCTGAAGCTAACGCTGGCCCTTCAGAAGAAGATGCTGACTTATTCTAACCCGAAGCCAAATAGTTCAAGGCCGAGGCCGAACAGCTTTCACCGAGGCCGAGCAAATGGTAGAAGATCGAAAGGAGGAAAAGGAGCCACTCAATAACAAGTTTGTCGTCCGCCGAGAAGACGAGAGAGCACATAGCTAAGGATTAGGGACCAAAGAACCACTCAATACGGTCCCAAAAGACTAGTGCCAATTAATTCTATCACTATCACTCGACAATTATAGGCCGACTTTTTTGATATCTCAACTAAGCACTGTAAGATTGCTCCTCCTCAAACCTAGACATCCAAGTACAGACCCCACCTAATTTGGACCCTACTCCTTCTAAGATAGGCCGAGTAACTGCATACTGACCTTTATTAAATGTACAGTTTTATATTCTTGTGTATGTTTTCTTTATTTTATTCATAGGCCTAATTCTTTAAGGTTTAAAGCCTTATATATTATTTCCAGTTTTTTCACTAGGGTTTAGGACTTACTATAAATAGCAACATCTATAAATATCAGGATGATATACGAAAATAGACACCAATAGACAAAAAAGTATATTCCTGCGTTTTGGAATCTTTCCCTTTTTGAGCAAGGCTACTCTTAAGTAACATTTACCGGATTATCGAGTATAAATTAAACTCTTTAATCTCTCCTGTGTTCTTATCGATCTTGACCTTAAGAATGTGGTGAACCCCTTCATTTGAACCAATTAGTGAGTTGCATCTAACCCTCATTTGAATCCCACTCGACATTTAGTGTTTATAAGTTGTATCGAACCCTATTTCGAGCTCAAACCCCTGATAGTGTTTATGTCTTGGTGTGTGATATCCATACACATTCACCTTCAAAACCCCTTACATCATCTTCCTTTTTTAAGATCTGCTACATCTATCGTTTGATTCCGTATCATATTGGTATCAGAGCTTTGGGGAGACACGCATGCTAGTGTTCTTCAAAGTTGATTCGTAGATTGAACATTTCTAATAATCATCATTCCATAATTAGTGTGTTGTTCATGTTTTTAGTAATTATGGTATTGTGCTACAATTAAGTCCTATAACATTAGTTTCAGTAGTTAATTCTAGTTGTTGTAAAAGTGATTGTCAGTAGTGATAGCTGTAGAAGTCAAGTAGTGGTTGTTTTTGGCCTATTGTAATTGTGTTTTGTTGTTTGCTCAATTTTTTGGAAAATTATGTAAAGACAAGAAAGTTGGAGGATAGTGTCAACAATACTGGTGATAGTCCTCGTAG
Source organism: Lumnitzera littorea (assembly GCA_024138015.1). Lineage (NCBI taxonomy): Eukaryota > Viridiplantae > Streptophyta > Magnoliopsida > Myrtales > Combretaceae > Lumnitzera > Lumnitzera littorea. The sequence continues at coordinate 27,664,083 of JAMXBB010000003.1, forward strand.
AAGTTTGAGATGATGTGTTAATAACCTGGAATATTAGATTTAGCATCTCACTGACTCTATCCAAGAACTCACCGAATTAGTCAGAGGCCGCAGACGTGATGGCCAAGAAGAAAGAATGGAATGGACACCTACCAATAGGAATGGCTCTAATGAACTTGATCATGATGAGCAACAACTGAGAAGGAGAGAAAACCAACTCGAGCTAAGAAGAAGAAATGAAAGGAGTGTTGACTCCGAAGCAAATCAAGGAGCTTAAAGAAAAGAGCTAAGGCTAAGAAGAGACATGGCTAAGTTGAGCTCTAATAGAAGTGACCGATCTGAGGTAAACCAACTAGCTCAGAATGCAAGGGATGAACCCCGAGCACCTAGACGAAGACTTGACAATATAAAGCTTAAGTTGCTAACCTTTAGTAGAAGTAGCCAACTTGAAGAGTTCCTTGGTGGGTTCTCCGAGTCAAGAAGTTATTCAAGTGTTATGAGTATGATGATCAAATAAAGGTCAAGCTAGCTTCATTATCCCTTGTTAAGTATGTAAGCCTTTGGTAGGATAAGTTAGTTACCAAGCGAGATGCTGAAGGAAAGGAACCAATCAGAACTTGGAGACTTATGAAGCAATTGATAAATCAGTGCTTTATGCCAACTTACTTCAAGCAAGAGATACTCCATATGTTCTAGCACCTGAGATAAGGTCAAAACACTATTGAAGAGTATTTGCAAGAGTTTGAGACCTCGATGATGAGATGTAAGATTGCCAAGCCATAGGACCATACCATTGCTAGGTTCTTAAGTGAACTCCGAGATTATATTGTTGACATAGATGAATTGCAGCCGGTTAATTCTCTTGATGAGCTAATCAATTTGATATTAAGAGTAGAAAGACAGAAGAGGAGGAGGCATCAAAGGCTAAGTAGCTGACCTCAACAAGGTAGCCTTGAACTTGAGAGGTATGCCAAGAGAAAAGGGCTAGGGAAGAGGATGGAGAAAGGAGAGCCTAGCTGATAGGATTCAAGATGCCAACCAACCCCGACTGCAAAAGTTGAGCTCATTTACTTGCTAACTCATCTTGGTATCAGAGCCTGGCTACGTTCGAAGCTAGATTCTATTACTATGTTCTTTGAGTGGTTTGATTACTACTCTGGTGAGATAATGGTTCTATTGTTATCCTTGGAGTTTAATAATTGAGAAGTGTTCTATGCTTTATTTTCCCCTATTTTTCAATACATAGAACATAGTATGGTTAACTCTTCATTTGTTGTGTAGTTGTCATAGTGATTAGAGTATCAGTTGTTGACCTCTAAGTGGTATTATTAGATGTCAATTTTTGTAAAGTAACCATCAATGTCAGACTCAAGTGTTCATGGAACTTTAGGAAACCAAGAAATTGGTACTCAACATGGCCAAGGGTAAGAAGGAAGCTTCACACCTCAATCTATGGATGATCACTTGGATAGGCTTATCAACTTAGTAGCTAGTTTGATGACTGTTATCTAAGAAGATAAGCAACAAGCTAGCAATGGCCTCACTAGAGGTTATAAGCAGCAAGAGTGAGGCCATGGTCATTTTGGCTAAGTTAATGCCCTAACTCGACCACCTCGAGTTGAAGAAGTTGGTAGGGATGTTAAACGATGACTAAAGCTTGAAGAGATCGAGGAAGAAGCAGAAGGAGATGATGACGTAAAGGAGTACTACATGGCTAAAGGGAGAAATGTACAAAACCGTAGAGTCGAAGGATTAAGGAAGCGAATTCTAAGTTTTTCTAGAAGTGGTGATGCTGAAGACTACCTAGATTGGGTGGATAGGATTGAGAAGTAGTTTGAATGCCACGATGTACTTGACAATGCGAAGGTTAGACTTGTTGTGTTGGAATTCACAAGCTATATCGCCTTATGGTGGAAGAACTTACGAGCCACCTGAAGAAGAGAAGGAGAACTAGAAATTGAGAGTTGGGATGAAATGAAGAGGGTTATGCAAAGAAGGTTTGTGCCGAGCTATTATTTACAAGATGCCTTTAAGAAATTGCAAGAGCTTAGATAAGGAAGGTCAAGTGTAAATACTTATGTTGAGGAATTCTAAATGTTAATGATTTGATGTGAAGTCATAAAGCCAAGGGATCAAACTGTATCTCAATTCATTGGTGGATTTAAGTATGAGATTAGGGATGTCTTGAAAACCTTGGACATTAGAACGCTTGATGGCACAATCCGAGCTGCCTAAAGGATAGAAAAGCACTAAACAAGAACGTTCCAATCGCTAATCAACTAACCAGGCAGTAGTCAAATTGTTCTAAGCAGACCAGTATGAACAGAACCAAGTAAGATTGTTGAGACCTAACCCATTCCGACTACACGAACCGAGGAAAAGGAACCCTTGAAGAAGTTCGAGAAGGGTTAGAGTTCAGGGAGGAAGACGAATAAGATCAAGTGTTTCAAATGCAAAGGATTTAGAAACATGGCCGCCCAATGCTTGAATAGGCAAACAATGGTGATCCGATGCAAGATGCCAACTGTCAAAGTGGATAGCATTGATGAGGAAGTAAAGGAGCTAAAGGAGGATGGATAGACTAAGTTATCCAAGGAGAAAGTTATCTACAGTAAAGAAGGCAACTTTATGCCAACCACTTTAGTGTTAAGAAGGACAATGAGTGTCTGTCTCGTACCCAAAGATGAACAAAGAGAAAACCTTTTCCATATTAGATACAAGGTGAATGAATCACTGTATGCGCTGATCATTGATAATAAGAGCTGCACCAATGCAGCCTCTACATTTATGGTCCAGCAACTGAAATTACCAACCATGCCTTACCTAAAACTTTACAAGCTTCATTGGCTTAGTGATAAGGGAGCCCTACAAGTGAACAAATAGGTGTCTGTGCTGATCTACATTAGCAAATATTAAGATGAAGTGCTCTATGATGTGCTGCCCATGAGTGCGTCTTACGTTCTACTTAGATAACCATAGATGTTTGATTGAGTAGTTATCTATGACAGGAAGAGGAATACATGTTCTGTAAAGTGTGAAGGCAGAAGGATGAAATTAAGTCTTGTGACTGTCGAGTAAGTAAAGGTCATGTAATCCTAACTAAGCTGAGCCCTGAAGAAGGAGGCTTTGGCATTGACCCGAGTCGAACTAAAGAGAAAGATGGAGCTTAACGGAGTGACCTACCTACTTGTCCGAAGAATTCTAGAGATAAGATTCAAGGAGGAGTTGCCTACCGAAGTGAAGACCTTACTAGAGGAATTTGCCAACTTGTTTCTAGAGGAACTATCAAAAGGTCTTCCCCCAATCCAAGGGATTGAGCATGCAATTGAACTGCAACTAGGAGTCGTACTACCAAAAAAGCTTGTCTATAGGCTGAATCTTAAACAAGTTGCCGAGTTGTAGAAGTAAGTAGATGAGCTAATGCAAAAGGGGTATGTGTGCAAATCCCTTAGCCCTTGTGTCATGCCAACCTTGTTAGTGTAGAAGAAGGATGGTTCTTGAAGGATGTATGTAGATGGCCAAGTGATCATCGAATCACCATCAAGTACAGGTATCTCATACCCAGGCTTGATGACTTACTAGATGAGTTAAGTAGAGCAAAAGTGTTCCTCAAGATCAATCTCAAATCTAGATACCATCAAATTCCAATAAGCGAAGGTGATGAGTAGAAGACTGTATTTAAGACACGACATGGTTTATATGAATGGCTTGTAATGCCATCTAGATTGTCCAACGCACTGAACACATTTATGCGCCTAATGAATCGTATGCTCAAAGAATTTATAGGGAGGTTTGTCGTAGTTTATTTTGATGACATTTTAGTGCACAGCCCCGACTTAGAGATTCATAAAGAGCATCCCCAAAGAGTGTTTACAAAACTTTAAGCTGAATAGCTCTACGCCAATCTGAAGAAGTATAACTTTTGCCAACCCAAGGTGATTTTCTTAAGGTTTGTTGTGAGCGAAGGTGGCATCCGAGTTAATGATGAGAAGATAAGAACGATAATAGAATGGCTTATGCCAACTTGTTCTACCGACATGAGAAGTTTCCATGGCTTGACTTCATTCTATCGCAGGTTCATAATGAATTTCAATACAATTGTAGGCCCACTCACTAAGCTCTCAAAGAAGACTGTTAAATTTAGATGAGGAGAGGAGGAGTAGAGGAGTTTTGAGGAAGTAAAAGAAAGGCTAACTACAGCTCCTGTCTTAACTCTACTAAGCTTGTTTCAAAACTAATGATGCTTCGACTATCTCTTCTCTTTTCTTATAGGAGGTGATCAAGCTTCACAGCATGCTTAGAACCATTATTTCGAACCAAAACCCCAAGGTCATGAGCTACTTTTGGAGGATGATATGGAGGGGAATGGGAACCAAGCTATTATACAACATGTCCTGCCATCCATAGATCGATGGACAGATTGAAGTTGCTAACAAAACTGTAGGAACTTTGCTACGGGTTGCTATCAAACAAAACATAACCGATTGGGATTTATGCTTACCTATAATTGAGTTCGCCTACAATAGGATCGCCCACAGGATAACAAGATGTCGCCATTCAACGTCGCCTATGGTTTAAACCCCGAGCTCCCGATAGACCAAATACCTCAACCAAAGGTTAATAATGATCGGCCAACCATTGAAAGAGTTAAAGCCATCAAAGCCATGCACCAGAAGGTTGTAGAACAATATGGCTAAGCTAATACTAAGCTAGAGAAGTGAAGCTGAAGATGAAGGAAGAGAAAATTTCAACCAGGTGATTTGGTCTAGATACATCTCAATAAAGAACAATTTCTAAACGCAAGTTATCTCCCAAAGTCGACGGACCTTTTAAAGTGCTTGAAAAGATCAATCCTAATGCCTATAGGATTGAATTACCTGAAGGATATGGAGTCCCGGACTCCTTTAACATTGTCGATCTCCAACTTTACATTCTCGAAGACGAGCAACTTGAAGCCGAACCAAATTCAATCCTAAATCTTAAACAACCCGGAAGGGATGGTAGGGATCAAGGACTAAGTACTCACTCCCAAGCTCGAAGGCTTTCTCACATGGTCCGTCGAGCCTTTCAAAGAAAGTTAAGTGCCAAAGAGTAGTGTTTACCCTAATCCGATCTATTGAGTTACTTTGCTTTCCACACCATCTTGAAAGCTACTGAGGTGATCAACCAACTTGTGAATCTGATCCTTCTACAACACCTTAATCTAAGCACTGAATTAGGAAAATAGCTATCTCCTCAGTGCTAAAGCTGGGTTGAGAATTGTCCAAAGCCGACCATCTAAGGTTGATTTGAATGTGAGTCATTCCCCCGAGCCCACCCTTGTCCAACCTAACTATCTAAGTGCCGAACTACCAACGCCAACTAGACCTGATCAGAAGACCCACCCCTACTCAGCTCATAGTGTTATTAAGACCACAGACTAAGTAAAACATGTGCACGCTATTCTTTCTAACATCTATACTGTCCTTTCTAATAAAGGATATTCCTTTTACAGGATCTCATGCTTCCCTTGTAAATTATTCTTGTTTTTGTTTAGTAAGTAAGGATCTATTTTTGTAATTTAGGACTTACTCTAATTGGATACTATAAATGCTAGCATAATGTAATAGCCACAAAGCATAGATATACAAAAGAATGCACCGAAATTTTTTTACTCTCTCTCTCAAGCTAAGTGTCCTTTTTGCTTACTCTTATCTAACACATGTGAGTGTAGACTAGTAGCAAGTAACCTCCAACCATACTTATGCGTCATATCAAGTGTGTCACGAGCTCGTATGAGGTCTTGGTGTGTAATATCCATCATCGATGCACGAAAACCCCTGCTCATCCCTCGACTATCATTTATTTTTCAAATCATCTCACGGCTTGGACCCATCTCCATTGGTTACGTGTGATATTGAATTCGTATGTTCACCCACGAGTCCATATCACGGATCTCTAATGAATGAAGGGCTAAAAAACAAGTCTATGGCATATAGAGAGCACATGAGAAGTTCTCTACCATAGCCCAAAACTTGGCCATTAGTTAACTTAATACCTTAGAGCCTACCACCAATCCTCTATTAATCCTTTCTCTAATCAACACTCCATTCTCTCTTTTGTAGGTGTAAGTAAATTTTTGACCAACGAAACCTAAATCTTAAAGATTAGGTTTAGCCTTCTATAGAATGATTCTGAAAAGTAACTTCCGTTGATTCTTTTTCAAGGAAAATTACTAAGTGAAGGCTGATGTTTGTTAGAATTTGACTAGGTGCGAAGAATTTTCTTTTTGGAAAGGGATACATTGTATTTGGTATTCGAATTTTTATCATTTTTTTAATTAAGTACTTAAATTTTAAAAGTATCAATTTATTACCTGATCAAACTTTTCATAATTGCTTATACTACCTCCATTAATTTTGTTGGAAAGTCTCTTGTTTCTAGATAAAATGATATGAGAAAGCCATAGTTCCTAGAGATAAATGCATGTATAGCACAAGATGATTTACTTTGGTTTTCTTGATTTGTTTTTCTTTGCCTATTCCTATAGAGTTTGCACTTTGCAAATCAAAACCATAAGTAATGATAGCATTCCTCACTTACAATTCCTTTTTTTTTTCTTCTTTAAAGATCTAAATTTTATTCATTAAAGCACATATAAAAAATAAGTACACATAGCATTGATAGAATATACATCAAAAGAAATGAGGAGTTAAAGATCTAATTCAAAAATATGTATGTTTTCTAGATAAAGATGGATGATATTGAATAAGAAAAATTTCTTATGCAATTGCATAATAAAGTCCAAAACTTCAGTTAGGAAAGATTCCAAATAGGATGAGATATACCAAACTAAAAAAAAAAAAAAAAATTGAGAAAGAAGTTAGATATGAAAATATGACTCTAATGTGACTTCTTATAGTTAGTGAGGTAAAAAAAAAAAAGGATAATTACAAATATATTCTCTAAAACTCCTAAAGTATCACTTGATATATTTCCATAGTCTTCTCTTAAGATGAAAATCTGTTGAAGAATATACCTAACATATATAGCCCATGCACCTATTATCACTAAACCTTAAAATCGAGTCAATTAAGTAGTCATCTACACATTTTATCTTAACTTCACAACTATCATTCCACCACACAACAAGACCTCCAACCAACCTTCATCTCTTTACATAAAACCTACCTCTATGTCTCAAATTATTCCTCAACTACTCCAAATTACTCTCTTTATAAATTTTAGTTTCCATTAGAAAGACAACTGATGAATTATATTTATTTACTAGGCCCCTTAAGTTTCAAACTATCTCAAGAGGCCCAATCCCATGACAATTCCAACACAAAAGCTTCATGGCCATCGTATGACTATTTCGGGCCACCTACCAACGCCCACAAAGTCACAACTAGAAATCAAAACATCCACCCAATTATTCATCTCAAGAAATTCCTCAATGGTTTGAAATGTGATCCTTACTATCTTTCTAACTCTTCCACCATACTTCTTTCCTCCTATGCTATTTGGCTTTTTTCATTTTTACTATTTTTTTAGCTTTTACACCTTTCTTTGATTTTTCTTTTTATTTTATCAACCTTAAGATGAACAATCACCCCATCCTCAACCTTAGACTTCTTAATCATAGAACATTCCTACTCACCCTCCAATCTTCTTTTTAAGACTTAATTTCCCAACAGCTAGCAACAACTTTCCCAACGACATATTACTAGCTTGTTGCACCATGATTGCATCAAAATTCAACTTGAATTCTACATTTTGATTAACTAATGATGACCAATTGATTTGCATGTCAAACAAGTCAAAATAATCTTCTTTAGTAAGGTAATTGCATATAGGAGCTACATGAGCTTAGTCAGGAATGGAATTATTACATACTAAGTTAGTTGAAACTTCTAAAACTCTATGTATAACAAATACTTAAGATTGGAACTAGGTAGTTAGGTATTTGTTAATGTTTGATGGATCAAGTTTTTAGGTAATTCAATAGATGGTAGAAATAAGGTTAGATGTTGAGATTTTGTTTGTGACTTGAGTCTTTAGGTGATGAACAGAAGGAGGATAAGTTATTGTGCTATGAGAGTTGATGGGAGATTGAGAATTTGGGTTTTGCTGTGTTTGATGGGAATTTGTATTAGTAGTTTCAATTAGTAATCTCTTTCCTTTATTTAACGCAACATCAAGAGTTGTAGTAGTATTTGGATTCATGTTTTCCTTCTCCATCCACTTCTATCCCTTGTCTCCTCCACCATTCTCCCATTTCTACACACCATTAGCTCTTAAACTAAGAGCCATCCACTCATCTTCAATTCTCTTGTATTCACAAGGCTTGTTAAGATGATAAAGTCTTCCAAACCCAAAATACCAGTCATTTAGGTGTTCGTATTTGAATAACACTAGATATCTTACTCCCTATCCTTTATTTACCTATATAGGAGTCTTAAGAGTAGCTTCAATAGTAAATTTCACCTTAACTCTAAGAAAAACTCTTCTATCACCTCTTTTCGATACAATAAATTCAACCTAAATAGCTTCTCCAATCCTTGCACCTATAATTTTCACATTGGATTTAGTCATATTTTCTTATTTCAACCTATAAATTTGAACCCAAATGTGCAATACCTATTCCAATGACTACTCCATTTAGTTAATACCATACAATGGCCCATAACAGACCAAGGACTCTCCTTTAACAACTTGAACACATTAGCACTTTCGTTGATACTTATTAAGAATTTGTTTGTGCTAATGAAAGTAATAGATCAAACACTATACCCTTTCTAAGTGTTCTTTAATATGTTAATGACAACAATCTTTTTCAAAGCTTTATTAGAAATTATTGCTGCCACCACTAAAATTTCTTTTCCTTTGATAGGTTCTAAAGACTTAGCACTATGATCAATTAAGAGAACCTCTTCAATCTCTAGATTAGTGGTAACCAAGAGTGAAGCCATGTAGTTGCAAACATGAAGCAAAATAAATCTATGTAAGAAATCAAATCAACAATAATCATCAAATGAAAAGGATAAAAGTGTACCAAAGCTTTGAAGAAAAACTAAGCAACAAAAACTACTAATGATTAAACACAGAAATGAAGATAGTAGGAAAGATAATGGACATAGAATATTTTTGTAATTTTCTTATGCTTATGGTTTTTTTTCTTCTTGATTATTTTCCTTTTTCATTTTAATTTTTAGTTTAAGGAAAAGTGGATTGAAACAATGGATGACAAATAGTAGACCTTAATCATGCAAATGATAGCAACACATAAGTCATGAGTAATAGAACAAAGAGAGAAAGAGAAAAGAAAATCATAGCAACACCCAAGCAATGTAACTAACTCTCCCAACAAGAGAAAAATCTCTCTCTTAAAAGCTAGAGAGAAAACAATATATTATTATAATCCTAATTGACAAGATGAATAGAGTTCACAACGGAACAACAAACTAAATCTATGGTATGAAGAGCCATGTTTAGGCCTTAATATACTTGAGCCCAAAGCTGTAAGATCTAAAGTAATCCTCCTATATATATATATATATATATATATTCGCATGGGGCATTTGTTGTCTAGCTAATGGTCTTGCCTAGACAAATTATAGATCATGTCTTTATAGTAGTTAGCCAGCAAATCAGGTCACAAGATTATATGTCAAAAAATCTAATATCATATGTGGTTTGAATGGATTTGGATTTTTTAAAGTTGTTATTTTCCTAAAGCTTTTAGAATTATAAATTAATGGTTATTATTATCTAGATTTTTTCTTTTAAAAATGACATCATAGTCATGTTATAGGATATTTAAAAAATTTTTACAATACCAATCATTAGTTTGTAACTTTAGAAAATTTTAGGAAAAAATAACTTTATAGAATCCATTTCCGATTTGAATCAAATATCTAGTATCATATTTGATTTACCAAATGAGTATCATACTAGACAAAGGTCTCTAAAAATAAGGGCAAATTTTAAAAAAATTATAATATAGGTCCTAATAAGATATCAGGAGGGGGATGAATTAATATTTTTTGTAAAAATTAAAACTTTTCGATTTAAAAATAAAATCGCTCTTAATAACTTAAATGGCGTAATAGTAGTTGAAGATTGATTGTTTAACTTTAGGTGTAAAAATAAAAACACAAGTAAAAAGGATTATAAACTAAATAAAGTAAAGAGAAAGAAGATCAGGCGATCGATTTATAAAATTTCAGGCCTTTTACCTATTACTCTCTTCCAACTCCATTACTGGGAACCTGGTCTTTCTCACCAGTGTCATTCCACTAATCCACTATTTTCAATAAATAAATATCAATGAGAGATTATAAAGATATCCAGTCACTTCTTTATCCTATCTCATTAATTTCTTCTTAAGCTATATACAGAACTCAGAAAACTTACTATTCCTCTTACACTCACAAATACAATGTCAATAATTTTTACAATGAAAGTGGGATAATATAAACAAATAACTCTACAATATTCGCACAAATGTAATAACAATGAAATAATAAAACTGTTTTTGCTCAGTTGTTGACGCGGTTTCTAACAGTCTCTATGAAGAGAATTTTTTAAATTCAAATCTGTACTCAATGTATATCCTTTGTTTCATCAGCAGCTCGACTTACAATCTATTGATCCTTGGTGTAACAATAAAAATAACGACTAGTTAATGTAAAAAATAGTGGAGATATTTCCTTTTATTGCTATCTTAACTAAGCACTTTGTAATCAAGTGGAGAAAATCTCTCATATGTGATTGTTATATTTCAATTTTGAATTTGAATTTGAATAATAGCTTTTGTTGTTGCAGTGATTAACTTTTACCAAAATAGGAAAATATGTCATTGTAACTGTTATTTAAAAAAATTCATCCTAAAAAATCAGTCATAATGTTATTTTCGTAAACTTTATCATAAAGCTAAAATATCTACTAAAAACTTATCTTTTCCAAGAATAGATATATCTTACTCATTTTGAATTTAAAATCCCTTGAAAATTTCCACCATATCTCTATAAAATATATCTGAAAAAAAAATCTGCACCATATCATTATCTACATTTTCATCTTCTCTTATTTGAATTTTGAAATAAAACTCTCCTAAAAAATCTTATTGAATTTATCCGCAATATTCAACATTATCTTAGCAAAATATCTTGAAGTTTTTGAATTATTGCCAACAAAATGAGCTCTAACCATATCTCGAAAATCTTTCAAAAATTTGCACCTACTTTGAAATTTCCAAGTAAAATATTATCCAATAAATTCTCATAACAAATCCAAACTTTATCTAAACTTGATATACAACACTAATGCAGCAAATCCTTTTACGATTAATATTAAAACTTGACCAACCTTGTTAAGAATATCATAATACCTTCTTTCTAAATTATAATGCTCAAACCTTAATCAAACATTTCACAAATCTGGTTTTTAAGTGTACTTAAATTAATCCAACTTAAAATTTTCATGGACTAAATTCAACTTTAGTAAAACGAAATTGAATATATTTTCTTAATATATTTAATAAAGTGGAGTTAGGTCTTAATATCCTAAAATTATTTAATTCAAATAATCTATACATTAATAAATATATTAGTGATAATTTATCATATGTTTTATTATCATAAAAACCAAATTAGAAGACTTAGACTTATATCATTCAACGGATGGTATAAAAATTTTGTTATTCAAAAAAGCAAATATCTTCTAATGAAAATCATTAAAATAGTTTTCTTATCTTCTAAAAAATTGTGTATCAAACACGGCATTTATAGATTATTATATTTTATTGAATTCTTTATATTGCAATTTTTTTGATAACAAACACTACCGAACAATTGTTTCGCTAGGGAAACCGTATATTTCAGCGGCTTCCCAGGGTATTTTGAGCAAAGAAGGGACCGAACTAGCCATGCAAATGCACTCTCTTGGTTAGAGACAACTTTGTTCCCTTCGGCGCACAGTAATTGGAGGATATAGTCATCCTACGCGCAATGACGCCCGTCATCATAGAGAAAGTAACGTTTATTGTTAACAAAAGAAATATATATATATATATATATTGGATTTATGGTGTAGGGTTACCACGTTATCAATTATAAGTGACATAGGACCCTTTGGATGCATGGAGGAGCAAATACATTTATTTAAAAAAGAAAAGAAAAAAGAAAAAATGAGAGAGATGCGGGAAAGTTGGTTTTTATGACGCATAAAAATATATATAATATGTAACTACTAATCAAATTCAAATATATGGATTGATAATAGATAATTATCTAAAATCTCACTATCCATATTGTTAAATATTTAAATATAATTAATAGTTATATATTATGGTAGTGTTTGGTTGAGCAATTTTCGTCATACTAAACTGATAAAAAATTTTATCTCATATTTGATTTATAAATTTACTTAGTAACTGAATAAAAACTAAGTTGATGACAAGATAAAACGCCTAAATTTTATCATATTAGAACTACAATACAAAAATGAAACTTATTTGATAAAAATAAAAAATATTTGGTATTTTTAAAAATATTCCTTTATATTATAATATTAAGTTAATGAATATTATTTTTATTAAATAATATAAAAAAAATATTTATTTTATAATATAAATAATTAATTTTTTTATTTATATCTAAATTAAACATAATACAATAAATTTATACTATCTAATTATCCTTATATTTATTATATTTAACTCTTTTTATCTTATCCATTCCTTACCATTAAAAGTTATGCATATATAAATATAATATTAGGAAGAGTGCTGTCAACTATTCTAAAGTAAGTGGTTGGTCACACTGGAAAGCTAGAAAAAGCACTGATGTAAGATAATGATGCGCAGACAAGTCCATCGATAAGCACACGGAAGTGGGGAAAACAAATTAATGTCGTCATCACTTAGGTCATCCAAATTGAAGTAACATATATCTTAGGTAAATATAATTTCATATTACATGGGGAGTTATTACGATACATCGTTGCTTCTAATCAAAATTATATGAAGTGTCCAATATTTTATTTGATATATGCTATGTGTTTGATACATATATGACGGAAATGTATCTTACACAATAAAAACCGTAATATCTTCAGAAACGTTTAAAAGAAAAACGACTGAAAGTACCTACTCAAGTTTTGTTAAAGACTCGCACTATTGGTTACCAACAAAGTCAAGCGAAGAAAACTCTATTAATTACTATTCTTCCACATTCCAATAAAAAAAAAAACTCTACTTTCTATTCTTATTCTAAGTCCTACCCTCTTTCTCACGGTCTTCACTTATCTTCCAATTCGCCGGAGTCTCTACTCTATATTGTTATATCACCAGTATCACAGACGGAATATATTAGCGACATGATAATAATAATAATGTATACAAATGTTGATCGCCATGTTTAGAAGGATTATATTCTCATTATCATTTATTTTGTTTTAAGTTTATGGGTCTACTGACCTAATTAGCATATGTGTTGACTCTTATACTTTTTGTTTTTTTTTTTAGCTAAATATTATTATAACAATTATGAAGAATAAAAAATCAAACCTAGTTAATTCCATTAGAATATTAAAGTTCACACTCTTTAACTACAAATGTATTGACAAATCTTATACTTAATGATTTGCAATTTTAGCATAGTTTCAAGTGAATAATTTAATTGATCTTAAATGTTTAACTTTTATTTTTTAATCTTGTATGGTATGTTTTATTTTTCATAAATATAATCACATCACATGTGTATTCGCAGCACATTAATGTCAGTGAGTCAATATCCATACACATCGTAAGACAAGACATGCATATGAATTTTCATGGATCCCTCGAATCCACGTTTTTGTCTGCAGGATCCAATATAATTTCTATATCCCTTTAATATCTTCGAATAATCTTCAAACCTAAGTACCTAACATATATTTATTAACCCTAAAATCGTAAGTCAAAGGCTGCTCCAACCAACCATATAGCATAAATTTTAGACCAACATGTGCTACTATTTATTATCTCTCATATGGATACTCTCGGTTATACATTTTGATAGTTTCAATATCTAAAAACTTATAGTCGGCTGAAACCTCTTTTATTCACGAGAAAAGATTTATTAAATTATACATGCTATCTATAAATATATATATATATATATATATAAATGTATATAAATATTAATTATGTTTGGATATAAGTGATTTTTCTTAGAAAACAATTACTTAGTATTTTTAAATATGATTAATACTTATATATCATGTATTATTTAATTAATATTTCTTTGTTTTCTCTTTTATTCAATGTAAGCTGCCCACATCCTTCCGTTTTGACTGTGTTATTACTAAAGGCAGGAAGCATTGAATAGCTTTCTTTACAGAGAGTTGAATAAAGTGATTGGGCTATAGAATATTGAATTTCATGCGCAAGATCTCGACAGCTTCCAACTTCCAACATTGAATTTTTTTTTTTTTCTTCTTGCAATAAAATAAAAATAAATTCATATGCAAGATTAGTGTCTCGTGCTTATAGAAACATTGACAATTTGACTGGATCTGGACGCACACACAATTGAACTGTTATGTAAGGGCATGGATAATACACTATCATAATATTTATAAAACTTAGAACATGATATGGTTTTCTGCTATTTGTAAGAAAAAAAAAAAACACATTTTATTATATCTATCATATAATCAGGCACCTATAACGTATGAAATAATATAGTGAATCTGAAGATTATATCCATTTGTAACCTTTATTCAATATTTATCAGGTAAAATTACAATTAGAAAAATGAATTCGAAAGATAATCGTAGATAAAGGAACGAAATACAGAATAAATTAAACTTATGATCCATTCACTTGTTCGCTTATGGTGACATGCTTGTGGATCGAAGTTTGGGGGTGAAAGATAACAACAAAGGAATTGAGAGATAGGAGTTGAGAGATGCAGTTTTATCACTTAAGTGGAGTTTGCTAATTAGGGACGGGAGCTAATTAAGTCTAGAAGAAATTAGAATTATGCCTTCTAACATGTACAACATGAGCAATGTTTGGATGATAGACCCAACATACCGTCGAGCTTTATTTAGTTTTTAGATATAGATTTGTATCCCTTTAGTTTTTCTCTCTTAATTTTTCTCAATTTATCAATTAACGATTAAGATTAGCTAAATTTTTTAAATACACATGATATCATTTTTCCTTATAATTATAGATATTAATTACACATTGCAGCATCTTCAGAGGGCAAATATAGAAAAATTGAGAGAAGTTACAATAAGAACATCTATTATCTATAGATATTACAGTGTTCTTATCGAAGGCAAATCACTCATGTACATATGCGTCTTATTGTCTCAAAACTTAAAACACTTCATATAATCATCCATAAAAAAAAAAAAAAACTATTGGTGTAATAATATAGATGTTCAACTACCTCTTACGGTAGGTATAAAATTTTGAAACATTAAGGACAATCTAATTTGATCATTCAAGCCATCGTTTCAAAGAGATCTTTAATTGTTCTCTACTTTGACTTTCTTATTTATTTTTTTTAAAAAAAAAAATTTATGATAGAAGAGCACAACCTTAATACCATTGGCTACCTCTAAATACATGAATCACCCTATAAGTCTCATGCGCTATGTAAGAATAACTTGCATTATATAAGTAAAAAACTTTATTATTGGGTTCTTATTCAATTTATTTATTGATTAATGGACTTCTTAAGATTTCATTATACACTTTGCACTGTGTTTGACATGAGGGGAGGAATTAGAAAGGAAAGAAAGTGAGAGGAAAGAATATGGAGGGAAGGAACTATGAGGGGATGTGATTCCTTCTATTGTCTTTGAATAATGAAAGGAAGGAAAATGGAAAGAGTGTTAATGATTAATAAAGACAAAATAAAATAAAATATAAATTTACTAATTTACCCTTAAAAAACAATAACATCATATAGTCCCATTCTTAATTTTTAAGGAACCAGTTATATCATCTATCTTATCCTTGATTTGTACTTTTTTAAATCTGAACTATTGAACAAATTGTGAATTTAATGGTCCAGCTATTAAAAAATGAAAATGAATGGTAAGATAAATGATAAAACCGATCCCATTAAAATAGAGGACGAGATCTTATAATCTCCCAAACATCATACTAGATTATCTATTAGAAGGGTTAAATTAGTAACTTTAGAAACTTGCCCCCATTCCCTTATGATTCTCTCCAATTATGAGGGGAAAAACTTTTTGTAGGGCTCATGTATTTGTTTCCCTTGGATTTCCTTCCCTTCTTCCATTCCTCTTTTAAAAAAACAAAGGAAAAAAAAAAAAAGAATTAACGCCATTTCCTCCCCTCCTACATTCCCTCTTTGCAAACACAATGTTATGGTTTTCTGTATGAATTTCTCTATTTCTATTTATTTGTTATTGCTATATAGTTAACCTTTTCAAGTGTTAGTTGCATCAATAAGATGGATAAAATATTTTAATTTGTTGCCCCATCATAAAAGAAGTTCAATTTTACTAAATTATCTATCTTTGAGCATTATCTAATCAAATGTATGCTCTAAATATAGTTGTGCATAGATCGATGTAAAAACCAGATCTGAATCATGAACCGGCTTGGCTCGAAAATAATCGAGCATGGAATCGATCTGTACACACCCATCCACCCCACCCCACCGCGCCCCCCCCCCCCCAATTCAATTATTACATTCTGTAGCCCCCCTTCTACTTTATCTTTCAACCATCAAACGTTGCAAATGAATATTTGTAGATGTTGTCTCTTTTTCAACGCGTTTTACACTGTAAAATTATTCAAATTTGTAGTTCAATCATGTAGGCGAAGTGAGCAAGGAAATTTTTGAGAATTCAAAAATTGCGGTGATAAGAACGATTTAAATTCAAATTTTGAAAATTTAAACGAAGTATGCAAACCTTCCTTATTCCTTATAAAGTGAAGGGTATAAAAGTTATTACTCCTTCACAAAATCATTAAAATGTTTCAACCATTCTGCCTTGCATTTTGCAATTATGAAACATTCTTTGACAAATATTTCTTTTAGTTATCATCAAGATCTAAGCATAATTTTTCATTCCATTTCACTGAACCATTTGCATTAATAAAAACATTTGCATATACTTACTTGCTATAATGTCTGTTTTATGTTGTCTTACATTTTCTTCTTATCCTTAATTGATAAACCTTTCTTGTAGTCAACAAGGAAAAAAAATTACATCCATAGAACAATTCTTACGTCGTACTTTTTCAAGAAGAAGCACAATTCCTCATTTGGTGGGAAAGGTAAGGGTAAGGGCAAAGGTAAGGACACTAGAATGAGTATGTTGACAAAGCCACAATAGTTCGACGACGTTCAAGCATACCTAAATTACGAGTATAACCAAAACGAGTAAAGGGCACATGAGGTGGTTGAGAACATTGAACAACAAGATACATCGCCTCCTGGCTTCAATCTTGAACCTTAGCCTACGAGTTATCGAGGTACACTACCTCCTATCTTTGAGCTTGAAGTTCGATGCATAAGTTACTAAGACATACCACCTTCTAGGTTCGAATCTCTATGCATGAGTATCCCTCAATGTCTTACTAAATTCGAATCTCCTCGCATGAGTGTTCCTACACAACCTACTGAATTTTAACCCCCACGAATGAGTTATGCCACAAGCATGTTCAAAGATGAGGAGGATGAAATAAAAATGATTACCAAAATAGAGGACCAACATATAAGACAGTATGTCCCCAGTAAGTCGAGATGTTCAGGCTTAGGTAAGCCCCCTAAACTCAGTAAATTTAATATTTTTACTATACATTTCCTTAAAGGTATAGACAAAAAAGAACACTCAAGGGTATTCTACAACTACTGCAACATGAGTTACTCTTGAAAAACAAGAGAGAAATATAATATCTTTAATGGGTACCTAACGTCAAAACATCCAGGGGAAGTAGAGATAGATAGATTACAGTAACATATCACTCAAGGTGGTAGTTCATTCAGTTAATTGTTGATGAGGTATGATCACGAGAAGTACAAATATGACCTGGTGTAGTACTTGGCAAACATGTACCCGTCATATAATGCAGGTGCATTAGAGTGGCAAAGCCATTATAAGTAGGAAATGTTTAACCCCAACTCATAATAGTTTAGCCACAATACGTTAACTCAAGCCACACAGGAGCTTTACCACAAAAGTAAGAGAGAGCTCACATGTAAGCTCGCTTCACTCGATACACTTATATTCATATGTTCAGATATATGAACAGATCCTTTTTGTAATAATTCTTACATAGGTGTTATTGTTTACTGGATAGAAGATAATTGGCGACTTAATAAATGACTATTAGCTCTAAGAGTATGTAACAAGCGTCATACAGCACAAAACATCTATAAAATTATTAGAGAAATCCTAAATAAGTACAAACTAGTTAGATGTATAACATCGTTGAAACTCAATATGCTAGTTATTGCATAGCATAGTTCTTTATAACGAACTGCTATATGACTTTGTGATATATAACATACATGAAGTTAACATTTTCCTTAGCAATTAAGATATACATATCTAGTTGTTGAAAGTTTTCAAAACTTTTCATTATGTGACTAAGATTTTCTCACAAGTTTATAGACCCAATGTACATATGTTCGTTATGTCAGCTGTTAATATACTTAACATGCTACTTTAAGCCCATAAGGACCTAAACTTACACGCGTACGTATACAATACAACGTTGAAGTGGTTATCTTATTATAAAAACATTTCTCGTATTTATCTTGTAACAACTATTTTAGATCCACGTTGTAAAGCAAAAGTACTAATGATGTATTTAAAAACTTATTACGGCTACATTGAAGATTTAACGGATTTCCAAAAGATGTACAATTTAGAAGTATAATGGGAAATGTCAGCAGCGACAATTGACATAAAGAAGACGCTCAACCACTGCTAAAGTCAGTATAGTGGCTAGTCATCAGTCTTTCCTTCACTACCCACCAAAGAGTGCCATTATTCATTTATGAGTAAGCAATTGCTGACGTAAAAATTAAACATGCAACGATCTGGTAGTCTAATGTCTAAGATGCAGTACTACACCAATACGAAATTTTGAGTTCTTTGATAATCTCTCTATCAAGAAATTCCATATCTTAGAGTAATGGTAAAAGCACACAAAGGACTATCTATTCATATCTCACATCACCTGTAAAATACTAATTGCTCTAGTTTCAATAATTGCCGTTGAGTAAGAGTTTAATACAATAGGCCTTATTCTCGATGATCAATGAGCCTCTCTATATGTTGCCAACGTTGAGGGAAATGCTTGCATAGAAGGGTGGTATAAGGTGGCTTGTAGATAGCTAAAACCATACAGGATATCAAGCAAAGAGGATTATTACTTGAGTGACTAAAATCGATTTGATAGAAGTCTAAGCTCGGTCGCAAGTTCTACTCCCAATCACGAATAGTCACCGTAAGGAGAGACATAGTAAGTTTTCTGTTTATCCATTCAGAAAATGTTTTACCAAGTAAAAAAATCGTCTTTCCCAATTATTCAAAAAAAAAAAAAAAACTAATTGGCATAGC
This sequence comes from Lumnitzera littorea, assembly GCA_024138015.1. Taxonomy (NCBI): domain Eukaryota; kingdom Viridiplantae; phylum Streptophyta; class Magnoliopsida; order Myrtales; family Combretaceae; genus Lumnitzera; species Lumnitzera littorea. Next base: position 27,683,652 of record JAMXBB010000003.1, read on the forward strand.
CTTCTCAAAAGTAATGATCTAATATTAGGATTTTCAAAATTATAACCAAGTGAAATTATTATTCTTTAAAGAAATTAAATTAAATAGTCAAGTACACTTGAATTCTTTTTACCAAACATAAAATTGACCAACAAACTAAAGATTTTCTAAATATCAAAATCGAACTATGGCAGTTTAATTCCAATTAGCGAATACATAAGCACCTTCCTAACAACCATAAAATTTACTAAAAAACAATTTCCCTTGAATACTTCACTCTAATCGATCAAATAAATTTTTTGTACTGTAGCATAACTTTTTGTATTGTAAATTTTGTTGGTTCATAATATAAGAATTAGAGAAAGAGGGGGAGGGGGAGGGGGAGGGGGGAGGGGAAAGAGAAAAAAGAAAAGAAATTGCCGGTTTAAGGGCCATGAACCAACCTAGAACCGTAACCACACAGGTCAATCATGATTCATCCATAAACTAGCCCGTGAATTGGCGATTTCGAGTTGGTTTAAAGCTGGTTCGGCCCATTGGACACGTCTAGTTGTACATTCATTACTATACTAAGATACTGATACCTAAATATATGTAAAAGTAAAAGTAAAAAGAAATATTGTTAATCTCTTTCTAAGCAACTAGTCCTTGGTTGAATAATAACATCTTCAAAAACATGTAATAGATTCATTACTTTTTCATATATTGTAGAAAAATTTTTTGGACCACAAAATTAACTCTTTTATTTTTATTTTTTTATTTTTTGCCAATGGACATATATATACATATACATACACACATAGATTTAGATCTTCTAAACTTATTTTTTAAAATTATAAATCAATTATTGTTATTACTATTTATATTTTTAAAATATCATATTTTCTTCAAATATTTAAACAATAATAATCATTCATTTATAACTTTAGAAAATTTGTGAAAAAATCACATATATATATATATATATATATACATATATCTTATGAGAAATTAACTAGTGCGTTTGGCATAACGCTCAATAAACAATCATGGGCAGAAATTACATGATTCCTTGCTCCCATACGCTCTGGGAATTTCCAGGCTAAAATATTTATTGCACTTGCAGTATCAGAACACAAAAACCTTCCAAATGAAAGCATCATAACATGGTATATAGAAACGTTGTATGTACTATATTAACCCAAAAAATTGACTAACTGCAGGAGACGGCATGTAATTAAGGGTAAAATCAGGATCTGCCTGGCATTGTTGTATGTAAACACAGCATATATATATATATATATATATACACACACAAAAGAAGCGATATCTTACATGTAAAACTTAATACTAAATACGTATAGATAAAATTTTCGTATATACATATTTATTATATTAAAAAAATCTGTTAGAGTGACTACAAATGCGTACACATGTTAACTTTAATAATAAAACCTTTCATCTTTACTCAATTCGATGTGAAAAATGATAAATAGTACAAAGTACAAACTCCATACCGTACTACTGTTACAAAGCCATCAGTAAATAACAACACTGAAACAAGTACGAAAGTGATGAGTGATTGTTTCGACGCAGCCATTTGGCTTGTGATAGCTTGTGATTCGCTCTGAGTCCCATAATCGCTGCTCAACTGGATGCTGCTGAAGAAATGGAGGGAGGTTGACTCGTCATGTCACGTGGCGCAAGTGATACGACATTATCTTCGCGGAATTGTTTAGACATGATCGCTCGGAGCAACTTTGGGTCCACCAGGACCAAAAAGATCAAGGTTTTTTTTTTTTTTTTTAGTATATTTCCTCAAGCCACGAACATTAGGACAATCTTGTGTTGGTGGACATTAGGCAAACATGTCACTACTAGCTACTTCTAGTCAAATGCCCAATATTGCCTCAAAATATGTCATCCCTTACGTCAAATGCTTTTTCAAACTCAACTTGCATCCACTCTTGCATCTTAGGCTCTTCCATTTCTATCCGATAATCCCACTTCTTCCATTCCAATCCGATCATCTCACTTAATCTAATAAAATTTTCCAAATATCCATTGGGATAACAATATTCACCTTATTCAACCAACAAATTCCTATTAACTATTGAAATCAACCATAAATAAGAAATGGCAATTCAAACAATAACACATTACATTCTCAATTCATAAAAATTATCTATAGACATATTATTATTAAACCACCGTTTCTTATTGCTAATTTCAAAAATTGAAATAAATGAAATGAAATCCATACTTATATGAGCTCGAATTAAGTTCATATATATTCAGTCTTTTAACTCTTAATGAGCATAATGTATTATCTATTGCCCATCTCAATAGACCTAAAATTGAAATTAATGAAATGGAATCCATACTTATATGAGCTCAAATTAAGTTCATATATATTCGATCTTTTAATTCTTAATGAGTATAATGTATTATCTATTACCTATCTCAATAGATCTAAAACTCGTTGATGCAAGATCCTTATACGGACCAAGTGCAACTCCATTTTCCTTGGACAAATACCCCTTCACTCCTCTTTTCTTCCTCCAAACCCGATAACCCGCAAATCCAATTATCCCAACAAACACCAACAAGATTGCAACGCACATTAATATCCCAACTCCATTCCCAATCCGATAGCCCTTCCTTTCAAGCACCCTAACCTTGAAGTACCCAATTTTACTCTCATCACTCACCTCCACCAACGATTGGATCGGGTAATCCAAAAGGTAACAATATTGTGACCCGTTATTGTAAACGGACCCCCAACACGTACAATTTTTCGCACAATAATTTTCACATTGCTCCAAGGACGACATTGTAATATAACTAATTTGCTCCTTGTAGGGCAAATCGACACCTTTTCTTCTCAACACCCAATAGTCGATATTCGAGTCAAATTTATTCCCACAAAAATCACCGACCTCACGAGCTAAACACGAACCGGACCGGGGCTCAGTCCGATTATCTAAACACGAGCAACCCACTCCGGTTGTGCACAAACCGTAAGAACCGCACGAGCTAGGAAGCTCGCATAGTTCCTTAATGGCTTGATAACCCAAAACCCAATCCGTTCCATTCCAATAATACCCTTTTAAATTCCCATCCGGTTCCAACCGGATGAAAAGAAAAGTATCGATTGGTCTCTCAAAAGTGTTGAAAGCTTCCACATCTGCGGGTGTCGTACTGTTTTGGTACGTTCCTATGTACCCGCCCGAGTTGACTCGGGCATAAATCGGTCCTCCATCTTCGGTAATTCGAGCTTTGGCCTGTAGTGCTGTGTGCTTGAAATAAAGTTGCTCGAAATTGTGACTGAATCTTGCATATAACCCTAAAAAGTTGTCACCTAAACGCATGACGTATAGTCCATTGCCAGACACCAGTGACATGCTAGAACTGAAATTCTGACTCTCCACGAGGGTATTATAGGGAAAGTCGAAACTCTGCCATAAAACCGTCGGGGGGATTCCGACGTCGTTTTGCCTTTGGATTTGAAGGTTTGAGGTGTTGAGGAGGACGATTCTGTCTCCATCTGCTCCACTTGACCAATATACCCTCGCGGCAGAATCCGAAATCATGAGACTACCATTGAAGGAGATCTGCGTGTGGTCCGACCAACGAGCTAGATGACCCGGGTTGGCTAGCCAAAGTGGCTCGGTGGATGCCACGTGGACAACAGCTAGGGCAATTTGCGATTCATTCATGCACAGGAAGCCCATGGAGAAGTTGCCAGTGGCGTCAGTGAGGAGAGGCTGAAACGTGGAGGATGAGCTGGAAGTCAGGGTGGCGGAGAAGCCTTTCGTAAGCTCCCCCACGGCGGCAGCAGCGGCGGCGTGATGGAGGAGGCATGATATGGCCAGGAAAACGATGAGCTCAAGCACTAGTTTGCATTCCATTATTGGGAGATATTGTTGTATAGTGGAGGTGTGCATTGGAACAATTCATAGTGACTTTTTATAAATGTACGTGCATGAAATATTTTATTTTTTAGAGAAGAAATAAATAACCATATTTTCTCTGACTTATTATAATCGTGAATATTTAATGACCGTTCGTAACTTTGGAATATATAGTTAAAATATATATATTTAAGCGGGAAGCAAGCGGTCCGCATCAAAACTAGGTGAGTGTCGGTCCACCGAAAGCATATCAATTTTATTAGTTCACGCACAGAAAGGATGATCGTGCCTGGATTGATAATTATATGTTTCGTGTAAGAGCTAACCTTGTAGAGGATTTTTAACTGAAATATGCTGATACATCCATTAATATAATATTCATAAACTTCGATGAACGGATATCCTTGAGACGATGTTTGCTCTGGGTTAAAAAGCAAATCTACTAGGCATTTCAATATTGAATACATATTTTATGTAAATGAAGTAAATATATCAAGATATAATGTGATATTCATAATTAAGTAAAGTTTTATATGAATTGTAAAAAAATTTAGTTTTAATTTATAAGGTTATCATAGTAAATATTTTATTAATATATGATTACAACTCTTAAGTTATGTAGTTGCAATTAATCTATTAATATTTATTGACTTGATTATTTATTACTTTTGATTTAAGGTGTTATAAATGATATCAAAATCAATTCTTTATTAATATTTGGATAATTCGGAGCTAATTTGGATTTAGAGAAAAAGTTCAAAAAGATGAGAAGCATGCTTCGAATGCATTTATTAAGATACGTATTATATTATTTTCACCAATGTGTATTCAGGAACATCTTGCTGTTGGTCCACAACGCAGAAAGAACCAATCCTCACCTATGTAATTTTGGGGTGAAGTCTTCTGAAGGTGACCAAGGATTAAGCCGACGAGCCAACTCTACCTCCTCAAATTTTTTTCAATTTCGTACTCAAACTCAAAAGTAGTTGATTTTCTGAGTTAGGTAAGATCATAATCTACTTTATATGGTCTTCTCTCTAATTGAATGCAATAAAATTGTTTTAGTAATCTTGGTGTCAAGGTATATCTTCCTACTTATTCAATTCTTTAAAAGCACTAAAGAGAAAGAATTTAATGAGTATTACACACTACATGTACATTTAATATATAAATACCAATAACATATTATCATATATAATAAATACAAACCACGAATGGTAATTGATTTAAAACTATCCACACAATTATTATATATCTCAACATCTTATTGATATTTGCATAATATCCAATAAATTTTTTTTCCTAAATTTAACAAATATAACGAAAAAGCATAGAATAAATCACACATAATTTCAAATTCTTTTCTCATTACACATACTCTTTACGGAAATCTCCAAGATTTTTAGAATTAAACTACAAAGAATGGCAATTTACTTGACGTCGGTATAAAACTTATGGGAAAACGGAGAGAAGAAGTCGCTTTAATAGCTCAATTCGATGCAATTTATAATGTAACAGTCTTAGATAATTAAGTCATAGACATTGGTAAAAGACCATAGTATACACATGAGTCTAGTCCACAAGCCTCAGAAACTCGTGCAACACTGATCTCATATGTTCATGTTTGCCATTTTGTGGAATGCCTTCGATTCATCATCATCGCGTATTCACTAATGGAGTACCTTCTAGAAGGTCTATATAATTTAGTAGTTTCTCAACTTCTAGTGCAGGTGGTTCGTGATTTTTAAGGAGATCAATCGGCATAATAACATGTCATTCACATTTGCTCCAAAACGTAACAGTCTTATCTTGCCCAGTAGATCACCCACAGTACAAATCGTAGGTACTAATATCTCCCCTCGAGAGCTCCTCCTCAGGCTTACTCAAATTATCTTCCACAACTTGAAATATGGTCTATTGTATCAACTGTGGCTAGCCCTATCCTTGCCGCTCTAGCCTCCATCGATGCTCCATATCCAAAGAGTTCCCTCAAAGAGCCAATTCATTGGTTTTGACTGAAAGATCGCTCTAATTTTCTTTTTCTTTTTTTTTTTCTTATAAAATATTGGAAGTGCATAAAATTCCATATATCTTAATGTTTTACTATCTAGTTCTCCGTTGCCATCTTACGTGTAGACTATCATTAAGGGACCTTCTCTAAATATCAGATTAGCTACTAAGTTGATTTTGGTATTTGAGCTTTTTGAATCACAACAATATGATGTCTTATCTATAGGAACGGGCAACAAAAGAAAGCAAATATGTTGACTCTCAATACAATATAGAGAAAAAATAAAGGTCAAAGTTTGAAAAACTAACCATAAAAAGTTGAAAGTTTATATGTCTAGACATCTTTACAATATTTTTTACGAATATTCGATGGGAATAACTATCTTTTGGATTAGATTTTTTATATACATTTAATTTATTGTTAATCCAAAATGTTACATATAATTCATCCCTAAATTTCAAAAAGTTCAAAGTTCAAGTACTTACATGGTCATTTTCATGATAAACTTTGATTATTCATGAAAAGATACGATCAAAAGAAATTTTTCTCCCTATTTAATCTTCTTCATAGAGACCTACAAGTATCCGAATTTCCAACCGTTGGCAATTTGGTATCCAAAACTTAATCTTTCTTCCTTTTGTTTGTTGTATGCATTTAATGAGTGAATATAAATTTTTGTTCTTTATTACTTTAGTTGTACATTTAGTTTACTTCATAAGGGCACAATAGAATAGCTATCCCCCTTTACAAGGTTAATTACATTTTCAGTTTATAGAATAAATAATTTCTTGAAATTTCTAATCCTATCTTCAACAAGCCTAACACCTGTTTCCATTTCGACCCTCTACTAATGGAATACTAACAAACCTCAACCAGGCCACCTACTGGAAGTATCTGGATCTATGCGATCACAAAACCATCTTAACCATCGAACTACCTTGACCCACCGAACTAGATAATAACTATAAACAAGCACCACTTAAACCGCTAAACCACTCGACCATCTTACTAATTTAACCCACGTGACCAGAACCATCAAAACACTTGACCGACCAAACCAATTTGACTCATATATGGTAGCCACACAAAACATCTATCCACTTGATGCTTGCTTAATAACAAGATAACTTGACCTGAATCCGCTACACTTAAATCTAAACCAGCAAAACTTGTACCTACGTTTAATCCGAGTTGCATGAGCCCTTCTGACAAGTATGCCACGCTATTTGACCATGATCTAGGTTTGCTTATTTAGGTATATTAAATTGGATTATAAATAAATGGATGAAGTAGTTGGCTCAATTGATTGAGATAAGTGGTATTGTTCAATTGAGTGGTCTACTAAATAAAATAATAGCCATTCTATTCTATTATAATAACAAATTCGTTTCTATCTGATCAACAAAACGTGTCACAGGATAAATCGATAGTAAGTGAATAAGATAGTTAACTCACACTTTACTTTTTACTTTAGATACAAGTTTCAAAAACTTACAATTAGAATCTATCCTATAACCTAATAAAACCACCCTTTAACCTATATATTATAAATTCTATAGATTCTAGGATGCCTTATCGAATCTTGAATTTTTTACATCTCTATTATTTTGAAATAATATGTTTATTCATATGCAAAGAATCATGATAATAATCAAATCATAGTTTAATATTTCTCTTGAAATAAATTACTACAAATGCAAATATATATATATATATATAATATGTAAACATGTTAACCTTAAAAAAAAAAAAAAAAAAAGAAAGAAAGAAAAAAAAGGCACGAGTTCGATTGAGATTTTGAACTTTTGTTCGCAGCTTATGTACTACCGTTCTATAGTTTTTGTTGGTTCTTTAATTTTTGTTGTACCATCTAGACTTGTTCCTCATTAAATCCCGAAAAATCTAACCAGTTGTCGGATATGATTGTTGAATAAGATCCTTTAATGCATCCCAAGAAGGATTCACTTGTGAAAGAAAATTTCATCTAAAGCAAAGGGTTTGACTTTTGATGAGTCTAGGGTCGACAACTTCGTCTGTCTTTCCTATAATGGAATGCCGCAACTTGAAATTGACATTAATATCCAACCATACTGTACACCTCCATAATGTCGCAAGTTGGGTTCGACAATGGGACATAATGGAGACGACCAACTTCTATCTTTTAACATTCATTAAAAGATATATGTGGTAGGACGAATAAAAAAGATGTCCAAAAGGTACCCGCTGAATCAGATATTTTAAATAAGGAAAATGATATTTATGCCGAAAGTTTATTTCCAACGCGATTTTGAAATATGCGTTAGTAGTTGTTATTTGTTAAATTCACATGTATGCAAATGGGGATAGCATGCATATAAGATTTAACGCGGTGCAATTTTAGCAAACAACCTCCGGAGCCTCCCCGAACCCCGCTTAGACTAGTATATAAGCCGTGCGGATTTTAATCTATTTTATATATATATATATATATATATATATTCATAAAAGTAATAGATTTACTTAAAAAATTATTATAATTACTATAGCAATAATGTTTACTTCTAAATTGCTTTAAATATGATATAATTACTATTGTTTAATTTTAACTATTGGTTTTATGTGATTATTGATGGTCTTTGTGTATTCTTTATATATATAGTACAGTGTTATATAGAGGTGTTATTTAGATCAGTTAACTCCGTGGAGATATTTAGATATATATCATAATATTAAGCAATACAAGGATTGGTTGGAGCCATAGTAATGTAATACAATTAATAGTAGTCTCTCGGTGAAATGGATTAAGTTTCATAATTATCAAAATTGCGAGTGTATTTGTACGTTTATATGAATTTACAATTCTACAAGTCTTTCTCAAGTTAATCGTATATAAAATCGTTTTTTAATAAACTCGTGATAGAATCGCAATTTTAGACATACGATTTTATGAGTTTATGATTTTACTAGTTCTACACAATTCTTTATGATTCTACATCTTGATTTGGATGTAATAAATTATTAAAACTAAGAAAAAGAACTTGGCTTTTACGATTTAACGCAAAATAATCAAAACTATAAGTGAAATGATACTATATTTACTTCTTTAACTTATGTTAATTACATTACTAGTTTTATTGTTTAAAATCTTTTACCAAAGATAAATAAATAATTAAGGAAGAAGATATATTTAATTTTTCAAATAATGATTTGTTGAGTATTTTTTTAGGAGTAAGAGATAAGAAAAAAGATGAATATATATTATATAGAAGGGTTAATGTACTTATAGATATTAAGAGTCATGGCCTATAAGAGTAAGAATAAAGACGATTAAGAGATTAATGACATTAGTACTATTAAAGATGAAGTATCAATCAATGATTTTGAGACTTAGAATATAAAGAGGTGGATACTATTAATAGTAGTATTAATATTGAGTGTCCCTTCAATATAATTAGATCGTTTGGTAAGCATCAGCTTTCTAATTATATTGTCTAATTGATTTCTATTATCATGAGGAATCAAAATATGAACTCAATATTTCCAATTCAATTGTCATAGACAATTTTTCATATCCTTCTTTTATTTTGAGTCAAATTAATACAAAAACACCAAAAAGATTATATCTTTATATCATTGTGCAACATCGATCAACGCTCAAACTGTTCTTAGGATTAACGTATATCATTATTTAATATCGGTTGAATATTTTTATTTTATATTGTTCTTAGGAAATCCCAGATGCATATTGCTTAGCTTTAGGATAGAAAATAATTTCCAAAAATGTTCTTTGCTTTTCATTTCTTCAACTCCTAAACATAAAAGTTTGGCTAGCTACAATATTCTAAATATTGACCTAAGCAATAAGTAGGGAAATTATTTAGAGCTTCCTTCTTTCTAAGGGAGGCCTATGTATAAAGCCTTAGAAGCTATTAAGGAAAAGATCTCCAAGCTATTATCAATAAGCGGAAGAGTGGTTATGCTCAAAGTGATTGCCAATGTGATCCCAACTTACTCAATGAGTGCATTTTCCTATCTTAAAAAGTGGTGTAAGAATGTAGAAAGAATGATGACAAATTTTTGTGTGGGAGAGATGGAAAGAGGAAGGAAGATTCATTTGAAGAGTTAGAAACTACTATTTAAGTCAAAATCTAACGAAGGCTTGAGTTTTAAGACTTGTAATTGTTCAATCAATCTTTATTAAGGAAGCTAGCATATAGGATACTTAACAACCCAAACGTGCTTCAAGTTAAATTTTTAAAAGTATGTACTCCCATCATGATGAATGCCTTCTTCTAAAAAGGGTTGACCAGTTTCTTAAGTATGGCAGCCATTCAAGTAAGAAAAGAAGCTATTGTTGATGAACTTATGTGGCAAATAGGGAATGGGGAAATTTTAGGACTGTAGTCTCATCCATGGATTCTCACATTAAGGAATTATATACTTGTTGATAAACCTTCAAAGGAGCATTTGAAACATATAAGAGTCGGGGAACTAATAAATCCACATACTGGTAGTTGGGACTTAAGGGCTATAAACCATTAACAACTCTTCATATTCATAAGCCTAGGGGAAGGATGCTTGATCTAAAAGATAGGTCACTTAAATAGATATTCTTTTAGAAAACTACTTAAAAACAATCATTATTAACTTAACTATGGAATGGGATAAATAATCCCCTCGTTTTAGGCTCATTAAAGTACTTATTTAGGTCTTGATGCTAAAGCTTTATAAGTAATCAAGATATGAAATTATTACAAGTGATATGTAAGCATTTCAAGTATATAAATGACACCCATGGTTTTCCCATATACTTATGCATTATTTCCTTATATAATATCTATATTTGTTTAAGCATCCTAATTAGATGTAATTTTGATAAATTTAGTTAATGTGCAATATAGTTGTATGATGCTTTGACTTGCTTATTAGAAGGTATCTACTTTCAAAGTAAAGAGAGCTAATGAAAGCCGTTAACTAATCTTGGTAGCTATTTAAGAGGTTAAAATGTTAAAATGAAGCAACCAGGTAGGAATAAAGATAAGTCATGAGACATTGTTACTTAATTACAAGTGAGTTGCCATTTGACTTGATTGAGTTCTCACAACTAATTTTATATTTTCACCATGTGGGTCTAACAAATTTAAGGAGATGATTTCTATTTTTAGAGAAAATATGGATTTGATTGTGGTTGCAAGGTTTAGGGTTTCAATCATGAAGAACTTAAGTTAAGACAAGGGAGTGGAATTTGAAGTTGTATTGCTAGATAGCCCCTTTTTTGAACATGTATGATTTTTGTGAGTTAGTGATACTTAATTTACCCTGATGGGCATATGCATATCATTTTATCTAGTTGTAATAGTAAAACTATCAAAACTACTTTTGGTGGATTACTATTAGTATTTTGGATTCTCTATATTTACTTTCTCTTAATTTACCTCATTTTATCCTCTTAAAATTCTGTAACATATATTCAATAGTTGAGATTATAAGAAAACAAATGACATCGATATGTTGTTTTAAGATCCTTTAAATTTCTCAACAATCTCAACTATTGATTTGTAAACTAAGAAGATAAAATTCGAGAAAATCCATCTACTTAGTTACTAAATGTCAATTATAACCATGCTCTTGATTTTCTTTTAATTTATTTGAATTATGTCATAATATATGGTAGTAAATTGTACATGTAATACACATTATTTTATTGATTTATGATAATTGATTGTAATTTGAAAGTTAAATGATTAGATATTAGACTAATTCATGGTATACTATTTGTGTTCTACATATGTATACTAATTATATGTAATTGTATACCATAAAATATGTATTATGTTACCTGATTCAATATTTTACAAACCAAAACAAAACTACAAAAACATAAATAAAAAATGAAAGCTTGGTTTAATTTGTTTCTTCAATTTTTGATTTAAGGTACTCATCAATCTTCCCAAGTAAGTATTATAACACCTTAGAATCAAAGAGTTATAGCTTGCTATATATCCCTTACCTCATGTTCCTATCTTCTACTAATAAATCAAGTATAACAATTACTAAAATCTCTAAAATAATCTATGGAAATCTTCAATTGATTTAAATGAATTTTAATTCTTCAAATAAATCCAAAATAACTTCTAAATAAATTTTTGTAAAGCAATTAACAAGAAATTTTCTAATTTCAAAATAAATTGTAACTATCCCAACTCAAGTTGTTGTAAACCCCGTAATTTCGTGCAATTATTTCCAAGTGAGTAACATGGAAGTTAGCCAAGTAAAATGATATTTCAAGAATACGTTAATATAATAAAATAATAGTATTATAGCTAAAAATAGATAATTTTACTAAATTATATTATATTATAATTTGTTCATTGGAAACACATAAATTAAGTAATGAAAATTAACCGAACTTTAGAAATAAATTATTTGAACACTAAAATTATAAAGTGACAAAGATTAATATATATAAATAGTACATGTACCTCGAGTGAGATTATTATATATAATTATATATTCGAAAATGCTTAAAATAGCCAAAATAATGCAAAATTAACTAAAAGTTATTAACAAAAATAGGAAAAATTATTAAACTATTAGAATCTATGGGAAACAAGTATAAGCGGTGTAGAATGATGAAGGACAATTGTGGATATAGAACTCATGCAAGTAAACACTTAGACAAGCAAATAAAAAGGGATATAAAGGGGTTAAGGAGAGAGAAAATTTACCATTCCCTCATGTAGCAACTTAGAAAAAATCTCTAAAATCCTTTGCTTGTTCTTGAGTGTGTTAGGATTAGACAAAAAATTGGGGGAAAAGGAGAAATTCTGGAAAAATTTAAAGGAGAGCAACGTGAACCAAGCAAAACCGTGAAGCGAGGGACTAAGAGTAACCTAGGTGCAAACCATCACCACCGACCAGCAGTAGAAGTAGTGCCTAGGTAGGCCAGCATAATGGTGGTGGAAGGTGGAGGTTGAATGACCACTTTCCAGTGAGTTTAGAACTTAACTTAATTTTCCTAAAATTAGTAAAAATACCAAATTAATTCCGAAAATTATAGAAAAAAATATTTTGAAATATTTTTATATGTACTTTTAGAGAAACATATCAAATTGTAAAAATTTTAAGTGGATTTATGACCTCCTTTAGAAATCGTATAAAATCGAATAATTTTCTAAATTGCTTAAAATAACCTTGCTATTGATGTTTCGAAACTAATTTTTCTTTTTGGAACTTTCCTATACTATATGCTTAGATCTTATAAAAAGATTTCAGCTAAAAATATTTTCAATAATTTTTAGTAATTTTTTAGCTTTTAAATTTGGTGAAAAATGCTATTTTTTTTTTGAAGATTTTGTGTAATTTGCTTTAAGGAAATCAATTGGTACCAATTCTGGGGTTCATATGAGTTATATTCTATTGTTAGATATGATCTAGAGTTAAGGAGATTGAAGTAAAGTTAAACCACATACCTACCACTAGTTATGGGTTTCATGCACTAAAGTTGGAAAATGAGGGACAAGAAGTTTTGGTAATACAATGTTGATGAGTATAAGGAACCTATTGAATGATCACATACTAACATGTGTGTAATTAGAAACATAATAATGGAATGAGTCACTCGGAATAAACTTATAATTGGATCTGCTTAGAGGGTTCTTCAAATGGTTGATCTAGCAAAAAAGTGACTTAAAATGTTGGTACAAATGTTTTACTAAAAGGTTAACTCGTGTAAGAATCTTGAATATAATAATGTCAAGGTCATGATTAAGACAATGTTTGGTAAAAGAAGCATGATTGTGATAACTTCAAAGACATGTTTAGAAGGTTAATGGATGAAAAAAATTTAACTCTAAATATGTTGAAGCTTCGTTTAAGGAATTATTTGGTAAAAGAAAGGTGATTGTATTAAGTTTAGAGACTTGACTAGAGGGTTAGTTGAATTAGAAGGTTTTAAATGAAATCACTTTAGAGATATCTTCAAAGGGTTAATTTGTAAAGAAGGATCTTAATCTCTAGTTCAAAGAGTTGATTGGAAAGTTGAATAGTATAAGGGACTTAACTAAACCCTATTATAAACTTGTTTAGAAAGTATTTGGCAAGGGGAATTTAGTCAGAGTAGCTTCATGATGTGTCTCTAAGGTTGGACACACAGAGAAGCACCATAATGAAATGAACTAAAAGAGAATAATAATAATAAAAAAAAAAAAAAGCAAAGTTCAAGTAACTATCAACTAGATATGACATACCGATTGATCCTACTTGGTTTACAATCCACTAGATATAACTCACCAGTTCGAATTACAGGATTACTTGCCACTACTCCTTACTAAAGGGAATAGATAAGAGTTAAAAAGAATAATGAGAATACTAAGGTTTCTCAAAGGGAAAACTTGTATTAATTTTAATAATGAGAGTAATTGATTGCTAAGTACAAAATGAATGGGGTTTCTATACTGTCCACATTAGGATTACAAGCATGTATGAAAAGATAAAAAGAGTATTTTACAATTGGAATACATGAAATATACTAAAAAAGAGTACAAGAGACAAAAAATATTCAATACGTGAAACGTAAAGAATCATTCTAAAATGTTATACCAAAAGACATATGTCTTATGATGGCTAGTAGCTTGGAGTATGGCAATGGAGAAGAAATGGGGTCTGCATTTGGTTAGAGCTCAAACAATCAGTCACTACCCTAAACTAAGTGTGGATGCTAGCAATCAGATTGAGAGATTAACTTGGATAGTCTCTTGAGGCTGGTATACTCAAATGCTATTTATGTCATGGCATAGTTATTCAGCAAGTCGGTATGTTTGCTCGATAGCTTTAGAAACTATGCTAGTGTACGTGAGAGCTCAATATTGAGGTCGGCAGTAGAGTGAAACATGGAGATTAGGTTAGGAATTCTTATTTTAGATAGGGCTTCAAGCTAATATTCTCTACATGAGTTGTTGAAGTCCTCGAGCTCAGCTATACGTGATCGATTCAAGAAGTTGATTCCTATCACTTTGAGACTTGATCTAAGGTTTGATTGGTATTGAATGCTTAGAGGAGATAGCTTCAAAGACTTGTTTAGAAGGTTGATAAAAGTAAAGAGTAGAACTGTAGTAGCTTGAGAGACTTCATTAGAAGGTTCTAAGACCAAAACTTAGTATTAAGCAAGTTTTCAGAAACTTGTATAAAGACTTCAATAACAAGATGGAACTCAATATCAAGTTTACACGACTTGTTAAAGATAAGTCACAATCACACTTAAATTATTAAAATAAACTTATTCATTTTATTTAATAAAACTAAAGTGATTATATGGTATATTTTAAGAAGAATAATTAAAGCGAACAAGACTAACTATCAAGACTTTTGAGAGTTAAGTAACCAGGTAAGTAGGATTAGTGTTTCACCGCACTTTGAAGTGTTACTTAAGAATGCTTGCAGGCTTTAGTATGTGTCTTGCTTGTGATTAAAAGTTAATGACTTGTGTGTTTGGGCTTAAATATTGGTTTGCTATCTAAAGTGTTGAACTTTATGTATTGGTTCCTTAATGATGTTACTTAATTGAATTGTGTAGAATTACTTGACTACTCTAAGAAGCAAATCAACTTAAACTCAACTTAACTTCTAACTAGCATGCATCACAACTTACTAAGGGAAATGACTAGAATTCTCAGGCCAACATAGACCATTCGATGAGAATAGCTAAAATAGTTATTTCCTCACCCTTAGTTGAACTAAGTAATAGGAGAGGAGGTCGCGGTAAAATTAAGGACCATGGTTCAAAGTGAAGTCTTGAGCGAAGCATATTCTCTATTGCATAAGCCCCCATTGAGCTCCAATTCGCGAAGTGCACAACGTTAGACTCCTTAAGCCAAATTAGAGTTAGTGAAATTTCTCAAATCTTTTAACAGACTAGATAACATCATGCAATGACACTTGTTTATACATACATAGCATCTAACCAAACTTGCTTAAAAACCCTTATTACTTTGTGTCAAATATATGCTATTTTGTTCGTCTCACTTACTAAGTAAGTTATCGCTCATTTCCTTATAATTGTTTTACAGGTTCCTCAATAGATACACTGGTACCACTCTAAATTCCAAAAGTGTAGAGAATAGGGTCAAGGAGTGAGATTTAAGACCAATTGATTGGATTTCTATTGTATTTATTAACTTTACTAACTTTTAAGAAAACTAATAGAGTCTCTTCATGTGACCTTCTAGCCTTCAATTATTGTTACCTATACTATGTTCTATAAACCTGTGGATTTTTATAAATCCTTATTACGTTATTTTTCTAAAGTTATTTATAAAACTTTTTTTTTTCTTAAGCTTTTATACCATATAATCTCTTTTAAAAGTTATTTTAGAAAATTGCATCACAGGTTGATACTAAACAGGTATAAAATTAGATGACCTAAAGCTATGGAGTGATAAAGGCCTGATGTAAGCTATACTTATGTTAGCGGCTAAAGTGGCTAACTTATAGCTTAAATTAGTTTACATGATAGAGCTATTATAACTCCCTAATTTGAGGTGTGACAGTTGTTTTCATAATAGAAACTCCAGTCGCTACTCCTATCCTAGTAAACACAAATACTAAATCCAAGCTCATCTAATTTTATAAATTCCACTTAAGTACCTATACTTGAAAATTTAAAACAGAATGAGTTGAAACCTAGTATATAACAACAAATACACATGCACATGACACACATAACCAAAATTCACATGCAAGCATAAACAAACTAATGCAACAAGCACATTTTAATTATCTAATTTATTACCTAGCAAACAACATAGTTTCAACGTCTTAGAACTTAGAGCAAGTCACAACTCCTAACCACGTAATATATATATATATTGGTATGAATCCTATCAATCACCCAAATAACCCTTCATAGATCTCGCTAGGTTGTCTTAATACAAAATCCCCATCAGATGATCACATACAATCATTAGGTACCTCACTAACCCTCTTAGACCTTACCAAAGGGAGGTCGAAGCAAAACAAGCATAAGCAGCACAAAATTAATAAGCTCAAGTTTAAACTAATTCCAGTTAAACAACTATCCTAAACAAGCACAACAATTATACATGTGTCCCGCACTTAAATCTGCAAAATAACCAATACCGTCACTTATGTTTAAGTTAAGAGTATCTCCAAGATCAACACTTGATATACAATGATAAAGACAACATTTAGAGTCTACAACTTTCTGAAATGTCCTTTAAAGTCATAACTCAATTTCCCTAATCCCAACTAAGTCTTAAGTTCAATTATTACTATTTAGATTTTCAAAACCAATTTAGGACTCTAAGATGATTTAGATTAGTTTAGATTACTGTTTAGAAACCTAAGAAATAAAAGAAAAGAAGGAACAAAGGAGGGCATAAGCCCATGGTCAAGAATCACAACCGTTGAACTTAGCCATAGTTCTTTTCTTAAACCATTGGAAGAACACGGTCAAGGATCATGGCCGTCAACTTTGACCATGATCCTTTCGGTAAAAATTCTTCTCCTTCTCCACACATAAAACTCATTGCAACACCCCTTAGGGAGAACATGGTCATGATTTCGCCAATGGTCTTTAGCCGTATTCCCCTTAAATGAAGCTTTTCTCCTTCAAATACTATTCTAGAATATCCAAACAACATCACGCACGTTGCCCAGCAAAACAACCATCCTTTACATAGTCAAATTCAACCCCTCAATCCTAAGATAAGATAAATCACAAATGCAGTCATTGAACAAATAGCCCTAACTTTTTTGTTTCCATAAAACTAACATTGAAACATTGGGTTTAGGATTGCTTACTTGTTTTCTCCACTAAAACAATAATCATGAATTAATCCAAACTTTCATCACGCTACAAAACATAAAATCAATGAGGTTTTTCACCCTTCTTTTGCAAAAAAATAAAAATAAAAAGGAAATTCACTATACTATCTTTAATTATTTCCCTTAGTTTCTCATTCTTATAGCAAATCCAGCATTTACATATGATTTTGATAACTAAGAGCCTAAGATATATACTTTAGTTCTCTTGTTCAATGACAGTGGAAAGAGCTCCCTATTATTAACTACAATAGACATTAATTAACTACAAACCATACCAACCACACTAAAATCTTATTTTATTTTCCTTTTTTTTTATTCTAAGTTTTACAACAATTACTGCATTGTTGGGGTTTTCTTTTTTGTTACTTATAATTCTCTTTCTATTATTTTTATTAATCCATTGTCTCTTAAATAAAGCTTACTCTTAATATTTTTATATCTTCTTTTAAAAGAAAATATTGTAAAATAACATCCTAAAGCATGTTTTTTATAGTTTAGAGGTTGTAAAAGTCAATTTGGTAAGTTAAAAGGCATGAGGTAAAATAAGCCATTTATCCTTTTGTCTTAAGTTAACATATTTATTTTCATTAATATTTTAAATTGTAGGGGAAGAAAAGGAACTTGAGAGGCTCTATAGGATATTACAAAACCTATAGGTTTTAGGATAGTTCAACAAAATTACGAAATAAATTTTAATTTCAATTTTTTAAACAATTCGAGTACCAAGACCCACTATCATATCTACTAATTTATTCTCTGGCCTTAATTCTATCGATGCTAAATCATGTTTAGGCTATTAATTGTTAAAAAATCAAATTACATATGAAAAAATGCTCAAATAAGATTTAAAAAAAAAAAAACACGAAAGAGATATATGCTACTGCAGCTAGAGGAGCAAAGATGATTTTCAAGTCATTACGAAATTGTTTCATCAAATGCTAGAACTAGTATAAATTGGTTTTGGACAATTTCACTTATTTCACGATTATCTTACATTCTATCAAGTCAATTTTTTTTTCTTTTTGATATTTTAATTAATGATGGATAATTTTAGCTATTACATTTCGTTTCTATAATTAAGTACGTGCATACTTCATTATTTGATAAACTTTTTTGGTATACAATACAATAAGTATACCCTTTAAAGAAGCGTCAAGGTAACTAACATCCATAAAGAAGAAAAAAAAATTCAACCATTGAAATCAATAGGAAAACAACAGGGAATTTAGATCCTTTCTATTTCTATCTTCTCAATTTTCATTAGTTTTTAAATTAATAATTAAAATTATCTAAATTTTTTAATCACTTATAACATTATTGTGACCCTATCTTCATCTTTCTATTCTCAATCTTCATTAAGCCAGGTTAATTGTTATTTGCGACATAGTTTCAACCTACCTAAACTCGCGCATGTATTTTTCTCTCGGTAGATACCAAAAAATTGGCATGCAGCCACCTTGAATTATGTTTCAAAAACAATCTGCATGCACACTATAAAAAAATTGAGGTTCTCATATGACGTTTATAGCACGGAATTACTTTCCACAGCAAAACGAGTAACTCCGACTCACTCTAGTCTACAAAGTTAAATGAAAAAAAAAAGACTACCGTAAGGATACGGGGAAACGGAAAAGAATTGTAAAAAAAAAAATAAAAAAAATCCCAAAATTATCAATTTTAGAAAAATAATCTTAAAACTAAAGACGATTTCAGTTCCAATAGACCATTTTAATTATCACAATAAAATCATATCTCTCAAAGGTATAATTTTAATTTTAATACAAATATATCTATATGTGTCCAATTTAAATTTCAAAGACGATTTGATCATAATTAAAATAAAATCCTTTTAAAAAGGGAAATTGAGTTTTTTGTTTTTTATTTTTTTGTATTTTTTTTTTCCTTTTCTCCCGAGATATGTGGCCACAACCGCGAAAGGCTGACAATGTACTTACCTCAGTCATAAATGATCGACGTGAAGGGAAAAAAAAGAGACTATCGCAATGATTTATCCTTGTTTGTCACAAATGAATGGTGACATGACCAAGCAACTTTAAAATAATAATAATAAGAAAGTTGGCAAACTTCAACTTTCGACTATATAAACATATGCATGCACATCCTGTTGTTTGGCTTACTTCGTTCTCTTATGAGGTTTGCTTTTCGGTCTTTAAGTTTCAGAAGTTTTTAGGGTTGAAACACTTTACATTTGTAATGTGCTTTTTATTTATTTTTTATGATTACAGATACTGTGGTTCATTGCAACCAATATTCATAAATGAGTAAGTTATTTTTCTTTATAATTTATTCATTACTATATTTTTAGCTATTTTTGTAATTTTTTAGGGCAAAATAAAGTCTACTGTGGCTTAGCCATTGAATATGTTGTTGCAGTCATTCCAATTGTATATAGAATATATTTAGCATGGTATTATATATTTTATTTGTAAACATAGTCCTTGTTAAGGGGAATTTTTAGTTAATGGTATATAATATTTACAGGTATTCATTTCCCTAAATAGAATAACACGAAATGGTATAGAAGTGTAAAAGTGTAATAAATCAAGAGAATGTATATTACTGTATTTACTTGTGTATCATGTAATAATGATATTGTTCACTTAAATAAATTGAATAAATAATAAAAATGAGTAAAATTTAAAATATCTAAAATACCCTTATTAATTAATTAATAAAGTAAAAACCTACGAGCTTGAACTGCCACTTTTTGGCCCTAGTTTGAAAACTGCAATACCTAACCGTAGGGGATTAAAAATGGAGCAACCCCAGCTCAAAATTAAGACATTTCATGACCAATTTTCCTTTTTAATTAATTGTGTAAATGAGATAAAAGAACTTTTTGAACTTTCATTTTGTGATCATTAGTTTCATCAAAAATCAAGGGTGGAGATTGAGATGTGAAGGAAGGAGAAGGGACATGGGACTAGTTCTGGTACGAATGTCCAAATTATATAAATATTTTTTTTGCTGTTTGAAGAAATCGGGATTGTAAGGTGAGCCAATTCTGTTCGACTTTGAGCAAAAGAGGAGAGATCTAAGGGAGAAATCAAGATAAAAGGATGAAGGAGAAGCAATAGCCAAACGCATAGTTTTTGGCTGTAAGAAAACGATCCACGCAGCGGAAATCGAGAGGAGAGAGGAAAGAGATGAACAGATAAAAAAGTGTAATTTTTAATCTTGATTCTATAATGAACAATGGAAGATCGTGATAAATAGTGGAGGAAATAAACATTCTGTAATTTTTAATCTTGATTCTAGAGGAAAAGAGATGAACATAGTAAAAAGGTGCAATTTTTAATCTGGATTCCGTAATGAACAACGGAAGATCGTGATAAATAGTGGAGGAAATGAACATTCTGTAATTTTTAATCTTGATTTTGTAGGAAAACAATTTTGAACACAGTAAAAGGAGATAAACAATGGAGATTGTGATGAAGATCAACAGTAGGAGATGATGATCATAGATTAGGGCTTTTCTTTGTTTTTTTTTTTTCAATCTTCATTCTGTAATATCTCTTTGATGAGGGTAAAAAGTTGTAGTTTCTAAGTTTCAATGGGGGAATTTTAGGAATAAAGAGAAAATAAAATTATACCTTCCCAAAAAACATGTCATTAAATGTATTGCCTTTATTTACATTACTCAATATGTTGTCTCTAAGATATCGGGAAACAAAAACATATGTGGTGATGAACAGAAATATGAAAGAGATCTTGAAGTTTTTAAATTTTATCACATTACGAAAAATATGGATGAATTTCTTTTCGATTATTTCTAATATTTTTGGATGTATTTAAAATTTTAGTTAGAATGAATTTTGTGAATTATCTTTATAAATTTTCAAATTTGAACACAAATATCCAAGAGGTAAATTTTTTCATTTATTAAAGAAAAAGTTTACAAAATTTTTGGATTTTGAAGACATTTAAAAAATAAAAAAAGTTGACTTGTTTCATGAATTTTTTAAAGTGGCCAAATTATGTAAATTTTGTATCTTTAAAAAAAAAATGCATGATTTCTTTAGGAATCTTAACACGATTTTTTTAAGTGGATGGATTTTTTTTTTCCTTAAAAGTGGACTAATTTTATAAATTTGATCTTTTCATAAAATATGATCAAATTTTTAAAAGAATTTTCATAATTTTTTTTAACAATTTAAGTGAACAAGAAAATATTTAATCTTTGCAGCTTTTGTTTTCCGTTACTACTTTTCAACATATTAGCAAGATTAGGCATTTTCAAAAGAATGTTTCCAAAATAATGTGAAAAATTCGAGAAATTATAAAATTTCATATGAAACGTTTAAATTAGTTGAATAATGGTAATTATCTTTCTTTTATAATTTTTTGTACTTCTAAAAATATCTTAGGAAATAAGGCATTTTTATTTAAAAAAATTGAAAAATATATGTTAAATTGAGGTGGTAGTTATTTTTCATGAAGAATAATTCCATAAATGATCGATAAGTTGCATATTAAAAGAATCTTCTAAAATTTTAAAGTTGGTAAAGCAATGTTCAAACTTTTCATATAGAACAACATATAAGTTATCATGCTTGCATATGTAATATCTATTTTTTTTCCCCTTATTTTTCAATCATTTTAATTGAATTATGTCATTAGAGTTGTGATGTAACAATTTATCATATTTACTTGTAGTTAAATTGTAAATGCTAATAGCATAGCTTAGCAATTAGTAGGATATCAACGAGGAAATCATACCATACCTATGACTATTCCTCTAAAGAGTGTTTTGAAGGCTTTAGGGGTTTTATACAAGTGGCAGCATAATTTGTTTGAAAGTCTAATAATTGTATTTAATGTCCTTGTCAAGATTACTTAAACAATTTCTGGCATTCTATATGGCTAGTCAAATGGCATCTATTTTGTAGAGGTATGGCCTAAGATTATAATAGATGGATCCATCATAGTGAATACCCAACATTTCCAATCCAAGTATAATTCATCATAAAGCTTTGGCTATGGATGAGAACTTATGCTATGATTAAGTGTTTGGAATCAAGTTATGAACGATATGCTAGAAGACATGATCACCATTATACAAATAATGAAGATGACATTTTAGATAGTAAAGGGTAAAAAAAAAAAAAAAAAAGATTTCGATGACTAGAGTGACATATTTGAAAATGCAAAGCATAAGATGTATCTTGGATTTCCAAAGTTCACTCTTTCCTTCGCTGTTACCAAATGATGAACCTAAAGGTCAATGGTCATCAATCAATAAAGAGCTTTAATAATTAGTAGTCATATGTAGAAAGCCTATTGCATAAGGGTGAGAAATGGCCCACTTCTTAGTACAATGTAAGACGCATTTTGAGAAGACTCGAAATGGATGCAAACTTAATTGATGTATGTCAAAATAACTACATTTATTCAAAAAAAGAGTTTAAGAATCTAAGCTATTGTTATAAGTGCAATGTACGGACTAGAAAGAAAAGATCAGTAATCATAAGAAGGTTGCAATAAGATTCCAAGGCATTCTTCCTTGATACCTCACTTGTAGTCCCTATTCCTTTATCGAAAAACAGCTCCAAAGATGAGATGATATAAGAAAGAACAAATTTCCAAGGAAAATATTCTTAGGTATCCATCTAATTTCCAAGATTAGGAGCACTTAGATACCAAGTTCCTTGAGTTTAGAAATGAGATTCAAAACATACAATTAGTCTTATAACCATTGGTTTTAACCTATTTGGCAATTTGTGTACAACATACAATCTATGGCGATACTTATATTTCTTATAATGCTCTGCCTTAGAAATGTATGAAAGAGCCATATTTGTTTATTTCCTTACCTATTCTACTATTGAAATCACCTAGAAAGATATCAATGTTCATCTTTAGCCACTAATTGATGAGTTAATGCAATTATGGATGGAAGGTTTTCATACATTTGATGTCATATCAAGATGTTATTTTCATATGCAAGCTACTATGCCTTGGACAATTAATGATTTTCTAGCATATAACGATCTCCTAAGATGGATTACTTATGGGTATAAAGCATATCTTACTTATAATATTGATGTTACCAATAGGTATAGCTAGAGGAAATTCACTTCATTAGATATAAGTGATTCCTACCAATGAGACAAGGTAATTGATGGACTGCAATGTTGATGAGTTTAATGGGGTAAGTCAAGATGAAATTGGCACATCAAATATTATTAAGTGATGAAATTTTAATGCAGTTATCCACTTTTAAAGATAAGGTTCTTGGTGAACAATCTAGTAGTACAAGGAGGAGGTAAGATGATGATGATACTAATTAGAGTAAGAAAAACACTATATGGCAATTAATAAACTAGAAGGAGTTGGAAATAAGACATAACATTGACGTGATGCATATAGTGAATAACATTTGTGATAACTTTGTGGGCACATTATCGAACATTGTGAATAAATGCAAATATACTATGAAGGCTAAAATGACGTTACAAGAGATGAGGATTTAGCTAAAGCTGCATTTACCACTTAAGAAGGCTGTTTATGCAAAGTATACATTGGATCTAACCATGTAAGAGAGATTTGTTGCTTAATCAAGGACATGAGACTTCCATAAGGGTATGCTTCTAATATCATCATATTTGGATCAATCAGAAGCAACAAAAGATTTCAAGAGCCACAATTGTCATATGATGCTTCAATACGCTCTCTCGATGGTTCTATGGGGCTTTCTTAATAAATGCTTTTATGGTACGATTTGTGAAGTATCTCATTTTATTTAGAGAATTGTCTGTAAAAGAAGTGAAATTGGATATATCTTGAAATTTATAGAACATACCATAGTCATAACATTATGCAAGAAGGAGAAAATGTTCCTACTGACATTGGATGGTTCATCTAGCAAGAGAAGCATCAATATATGTTTAAGTTCAATACAAGTAAATGTACCTAATGAAGAGGTATTTAGGCATATTGAAGGGGCATGTTAAGAATCGAGCTAGGCTAGAAGGCTCCACTACAAAAGCATATTTTTTATGGGAAAGTGTTTTATTTTGCTCCTTATATTTCAATAATATGACACTTATACTAAATAAGCCTTCTAGGTTGTAGGACAATGCAAATGTTCCTATATAATTTTTAGAGAAAATTGCAAATAACTTCCTAAACTTTGACTTAAATGCGAGTTAATCCTTTGAACTTTCAAAGTATGATTTTCGATTCATAAACTTTTATAAATTGGTAAACAACTCTCATAGCTCAAGAATAACTTCCTAAACTTCAATTTTGGTGTGAAAACACCCCCACCTTTTATTTGTAATTTCCCTTAATTTTTAATATGACTATTTACAAAGCAAATACTACCTATGAGTGCATCTACCTAACTTAACATGTTCAAGGAAATTAATAAGATGCACTAGACTATATTAAACAATTGTGAAGGGGTCTCATCTTGTAGGTAATCTTTACCCAATTTTGTTTCTTCTAATTTATTGTTATTTTCTTTTTAGTCGATTCTTAACCGAATACTTTTATATTTATACAATTTAAGTAGGAAATACTTTCATTTAACTTTAGAGATACTATTCAATTACTACCAACACAATTTGTCTGGTGGTTTAAAAATAGGGAAAGAATGTCATATTTCCAAAAATCTTTATTGCATTCAAGGAAATAACAACTTCGGTAGCCACTTATCATCATTTTACTCAAAGCGAATGGTTAAGCAGAGGTAGTGAATGACTTAGAGGCATTGTCTTAGAGTATCAACATCTATATTGAAGTTTATATTAAGTGTGTAGTAAATAAGGTGAGATTTAGCACTACATCCAAGGAGGGCTAACTTGAAAGCACAAAGTAGTAGGTTTATGTTACGAGAAAGGACGACGAATATCCAATATTTTTCTATGGGATTTTTATTAATGTTATACAATTGAAGTGTTTTGGAAAACCATTGGGTATACCTATTCAAGTACCGATGGTTCGACACCGACTACAACAAATCAAAGTTTGTAAACAAGAACATGATAATTATAAAAACAAGCAAAACATGGTATAAGAATAATTCATTTGTACTTGATGACATGTGCCAATAGGTACTGTATCTAAAAAACCCTAAAAAGCCTGGAAGTGATTAAAAAATTGCTCAGAAGATAAATTATCGATACTCATATGATAAGAGAGTACTCCAAACAAAAAATGAGGTCGATAACGAAATAATGGATCAACCACTAATTGAAGGAGCACAATAGCAAGATATAAGCATACCTTGGCCAATTCTTATTGACCATATATACATAGATCTTCAAAGTCTAGTACGAATTCTAAGTCAGAATGAAAATATCAGTGTAGCAAACAACGATCAAGATTGTATGGATGAAAATGGGGAGGAGAGGGAGTAATTGTATCATGCTTGGTATATTTTTCTATCACAAGATGTTGAAAATGTTGTTGTATAACATAATTGTGTAATTTCTTCTTTTAACATGACACTTTGAAAATGATGTTTCAAGATAGATCACGCAGTGGCTACCTAGACGTATTGAATTCAAGGATAGAGGGTCGCCAATAGGAGCGGAGCCTAAACAATGAGGAGCTAAATGAGCAAGAGTAACACTAAGAGGCTGAGCAGGTCAAGCAGGTAATTTTTCATTATACTATCAGAACTATGTTTCTTTTAGCCTATTCTTCAAGTATAAATAGCAACAATATTGATATAAGATGAGTAAGAACACCTCATCAGGCACAAAGGTAAGTTCGAGGGAGAGATAACAAACTCGTAGTCCTTATAAGGGTCATTCTTTTGAGGAATTCTATCACAAGCATCTCAATAAACCATCTCAAATTAGTGAAATATGGTGATAGTTACATAATAACTAGAGAATGTATTAATTTCTACCAAGGCAAATATGTCTCTACAGTTGGTGGGACATATCGTTGATTGCCTATAATGGTAAGGGCAAGCATGGTGTATATTATCTCAAGAGGATCAAGATATGTTGCTTAAAAAGGCCATGGCATGGAAGGCTTTTCTTATTATTTGTTCTAAGTAACATTAATTCTCTTAATTAATATCATTTCTATAATTTATAATTGACATAGTAGTTGGGTAATCGACACCAATGGCACACGCTTAATAGTAACACATTGCAAGTATATATAAGCATGCAATGCAAAATTTATAAACATTATCTTTTGAAAGATGTATCCAATGGCGCTCATGATCATACCTTCTTATTTACAACATAATATACGACTAACTACCCTTGCGAACAATGTTGTAAATAAGAAGACATGTTATCATGAGCACCATCAATTCATCTTCCAAAAGATAATGTCTATGAAAGTTGCATTACATACTTGCATATATTTGCGATGCCTTACTATTAAGCATATGCTGTCTATGCTGATTATCTAACCACTTCACATCAAAATTTTCCCGTTATAGTATAAACATCAATAATAGATTCTACAAATGATATTAACCAAGAGAAAATTAGTGTTACTTAGAAAATAATTAATAAGAAGAGTGTTAAATCCATAATTTTTTTAACTGCCATATCTCGATCCTCTCAAGATAATGCATACCATGTTTGCCCTTAACTGTCACAAGAAATCAATGACATGTCTTATCGTACATAGAAGCGTATTTGACTTGGTAGTAAATTGATACATACTTTAGTTATAAAATAATCATCACCAAATTTCATCAATTCATGATGAGGCCACAAATGGTGTTTATGATCAAATTTCTCAAAAGAATAACCCTAATAAAGACCAAAGTCCATTATTTCTCCCTCGCTAAACTCACCTCAATGCCAAAGAAGGTATGATGCTCATCTTATTATAGTATTGTTGCCATTTTTAGTAGAAGAAAAGGGTAACAAAGACATTATTTCAATGGTATAATGAAAAATTACCTAATTAACTAGGTCATCCTTTCTTACTCATTTTGCTCATCTTCATCACTTAGGCTCCACTCCTAATAATAGCCTTCCATCCCAGTATTCAACATATTTGAGTAGTTCATTTAATGATCCATGTAGCAAAACTATTTTCAAAGTGTCATGTCAAAGGAAGAAATTATAAAATCATGGTATGCAACAACATTTTCAACCTAACATGAAAGATAATATACCAAACATGACACGATTACTCTTACTCCTCGCCATCTTCATCTGTACAATTAAAATCATTGGTTATTATATCATTGAGACCTAAAATTTGAGCTAAACTTTCAAGATCTATGTATATATGGTTAATAAAAATTGACCAAGGTATGCTTATATCTTGTTGTTGTAATGCCTCCTCAATTCACAACTTATCCATTATTTCATTATCCACCTCGTCGTTTGTTTGGAATAGTTATCAATCATATAAGTGTCAATAGTTTATCTTTTGAGGAATTTTCCAATTTCCTCTAGACTTCTTAAGAACCTTTAGATAGAATACCTATTGAAACATGTCAATAAGTACATATGGATCATTCTCACAACACATTTTACTTGTTCATATACTTAATTTGCCCTCATTTATGCACTTTGCCTTGTCATAGTCAGTATTGAGCCACTAACACTTAAATAAGTACACTTGAGAGTTTCTAAAATGCATCAATTGAATAATATTAATCTAAATCCCATAAAAAAAATATTGGACTTTCATTCTACTCCTTCGTGACAAAAACCCCATTATTTTGTATTTTCAAGGCATCTTCCCTATATCTAGTGATAAATCTCACCTCATTCACTATACACCCACTATAAAATTCAATATGGTTATTGATATCCATGATAATGCCTCCAATTCATTAGATACCTCTTCTCTACTTGATTTTGGTCAAAACGATGCCAAGTGGTTATTGATGTTGTTATTTTCTTGAATGTAATAAATTTTTTTTTAAATACAATATTCTCACCTTATTTGTAAGCTACTTAGCAAATTGTGTTGGTAGTAATTGACTAAGTTCTCTAAAGCGAAGCTAAAGCATTTTAGCCAAATATAAAGGTATGCTTTACAACTGACTCGTAAGGAATAATAAGAAATTAAAAGAAACGAAATTGGATAAAGATTACCTTACATAAGGTTGGACCTCTTTACTGTTGTTCAACAAAATTTAATGCATCTTATTAATTTCCTCATCCATGTTAAGATAGGTAGATGTACTTATAAATCGTTCTTGCTCTGTAAATACTTACATTGAAATTTTTACAAGCACAGTTGTGTCGTCCCAGCATCTAGGAAGTCTATTTAGTATATATTTCATATTGAGGAAATACAAGGAATGAAATAGAACACTTTCCCAGGCAATGCATACTTCTATCACGGAGCCCTTTGGCTAATCCTTAATCTTAACATGCCCTCTTCAAAATTCCTAAATACCTCTCCACAAGGTTTATCCATATGTGTCTAACCAAGCCACATATCTATGCTTCTCTTGCTAAATGAACCATCAAATGAATCATGATGTCAGAAAAAGTTAGTAGGAAAATTTTCTCCAACTTATATAATGTTATGACTATAGTACGCTCCATAGACTTCAAGATGTCCATTTGCACCTCCTTTACACTTAATTCCTTGAAAAAACGAGCACTTCACAAACCATATTGTACATGTGTTCACTAAGAAAGACCCATAAAACAATTGATAAAATGCGTTGAAGAAATACATGACAATCATGGCTCTTCAAACCCTTTAATATTGCTTTTAATTAACCTAAACATAATGATATATTGGAAGTATATGCATCTAAAAGTCTTACATCCTTGATTAAGCAGCATACTTCCTTCACACGATCAAATCACGATGTATACTTTATAGGTGACCATACTAAGTAGACCTCCTAGAGAGGTATGAAGCAGCCCCAGTCGAATCCCCATCTTTTGTAACTTCATTCTAATTCTCTCTATATCTCTACACTTATCCTTATTGTTCTACAATGTGCCTACCAATTTATCACAAACGTTATTTTCCATGTATATCACATCAAGGTTATGTCTTAATCCTAACCTCTTCTAGTATGGCAATTGCCATAGAGTGATTATCTCGCTCCAATAGATACCATTATCATTTTGCCTCCTTCTTGAACTATTAGATGGCTTATCAAAAACCACATTTTCATAACCGCATAACTACATCAAAATTTCATTACTTGATAATATTCGAGGTGCCGACCTCATCTCCACTTCTCTATCAAGCTGCTTAGTTTTGTAGCTCATCAATTACCTCACTAGTAGGAATCACCTATGTTGCATAAAGTGGAGTTCACTCTAGCTATATCTATTAGTTACATTAACATTACAAATAAGACATGCTCCAAACCCTTTAGTAGTCTATCCTAAGAGATCACCATATGGTAGGAAATCATTAATTATCCAAAGCAACTCACATATAAAAATAGCATCTTGATATGACATCAAATGTACAAGCTCCATCTATCCATAATTGCATCTACTCACCAATTAGTAGCCAAAGATAAGCATCAATATCTTTGTCGGGTGATCTCAAACTTGAAATCAATAACAACATAAATAAATATGACCTTTTCATATAATTCTAACATGGAGCAATAAAGGGAAATATAAGTACCGGCCATAACTATATGTCATACTCAATTGTCAAATGGGTTGAAACCATCGGATGCAAGACTCATCATACATTCTAAACCTGATTTCTAAACTAAAGCAACTTACTATATAGGTACTTCTGTTCTTAGGAATTAAGTGGGTGCCTAAGAATTCCTTCCTTAAAGATATATCCTTTCATATGCCACCTCATCTTCGGAGCCATCTTTTGGTACAAGAATAAGCATTGCAAGTTAGGTATTATGTGAAAATGTGTTAGAACCTTCAATGCAACCTTCTTTTTATGTATACTAATCCTTTCTTTCCCCCTTGATGCATTACACCTAGAATAATAGTTTAGATTCATAAACTCATTTTTGGACAAAACACAATTGTTCCTACATGCTCAATTAGGTTTGCATCCATTATAGTCTTCTTAACATGTGTCTTACATTGTAATAAGAAGCGTGTAACTTCTCAACCTCAGGTGATAGGCTTTTAACATATGATAACCAACCATAAAAACTCTTCACTAATTGATGATCATTGACCTTTAGGTTCATCATTTAGATAACAACCAAGACGAGAGAGAGCTTTTAACATCCATGATACACCTCATGCTTTGTATCTTCAAATAAGTCACTCTAGCCATTAGAATCATTTTCTTTCGACCCTAAACTATTTGAAACATCATCGTCATTGTCCATATCAGTCATGTCTTTTAGCATACCATTCTCAACTTGATTTGCAAACACTTGATTCTAGTTGCATAAGTCCTCATCCACGGCCAAAGGTTCATGTTAAATTGATTCAAATAGAAATTTTAGGTATTCACCATGATGGATCCATCTATCGTATCCCTAGGTCATATATCTATGAAATATATGTCGCTTGATTAGCCATAGTGGGTGCCAAAATTTGTTAAGCATCAAGACAAGGAGACCAAACACAACCATCAAACTCCCGAACAAATTAAGTTAACATTTGCACAAATCCCTAATCCCTTCAACATACTCTCTAGTGGAGCAATCATAGTTCTAGTGCTATGTCCTCTCTAATATCCTATTAGATGTTTGCTACTTTCTAAAATATAATTACAAATAAAAATAATAAATAGTTTCAACAAAAAGCCCAATAACATAATTCAAATAAAATGACAACAACTACAATGAAAAAAAAAAAGTTTTACACATAAAAATCTTCAAACATCACTTTACTAACTTTTTAATTTATTAAATCACTTTACCCAACTTCTCGATAGTATACGGAGCTCTCCTTCATGAAATTAACTAAGACCCCAATTTAACATCTATTCTTTCATTTTTTTTTTTAACCGAAAATGCCTTTTTTCCTAAGATAGTTGTAAGAATCCAGAAAATTATAAAATAAAGACGATTACCGTATTCTACTTATTGAAGCACTTCATATGAGATTTTTCGATTTCTTAGATTTTTCACATTATTTTGGGAACGTTTTTTTTTTAAATGTCTAATCTTGCTAATATATTGAAAAGTGGCAACAAAAATTGAAAAGTTGCAAAGATTTAAGATTATCTTGTTCATTTAACTTGTTCAAAAATCTATAAGTATATATTATATATTCGAATACTTGTTAAAATTCTTTTAAAAAATCCATTCATACTTTTTTAAAAAATTCACAAAATTTGTCCACTTTTCTTTAAAAAAAATTAAAAAAAAAAAGAATCCATCCACTTTTTTAAGGAATCGTGTTCAAATTCTGAAAAGATATCCGCTTTTTATTAAAAAACGAAACTTACATAGTTCGTCCACTTAAAAAAAAAAAAAAAAAAAAAAAGAACAAAACCCGTCCCCTTTTCTAAAAATTAAAACGTCTTCGAAATGCAACAAAAAAAAATTCCACATTTTTAGGGAAAAAAAAATTGCCTCCTTGATATTAGTGTTCAAATTTGGAAATTTGCAAAAGTAATTTACAACATTGGTTCTTTTATTCTAAATAAAACTAGTATTGGAAGAACGTTCGGAAGAATTAGAAAATAATTGCAAAAAAATTTGTCCAGATTTTTAATATTGAAATAAAATTTCAAACCTTCAACATCTCCTTCATATTGTTGTTCATTTATAAATTTTACAATATATGTCATTATTATCTTAAAGACAACAGGTTAACTAAAGTGAATAAATGCAAATATTACATTCTATTAACCAAAATTTCTTCCCAACAAAGACTATATTTACAAGTAAAACACATAATACCATGCTAAATATATTCTATACACAAGGAACTGCAACAACGTATTCAACAACTAAGCTATAATGAACATTTTTTCCCTAAAAAATTTTACAAACATAAATTACAAATACACATAACAAATAAACTATAAAGAAAAATAACTTACTTTTTTGATGAATGTTAGTTGCAATAAACCGTAATACCTGTGAAAATGAACAATTAAAAAAAATAATATTAAGTTATATGTATAAAGTGTTTTAACCATTAAACTTCTGAAATTTAAGAGCAAAAGAGTGAATTAGATAAGAGAATGTAGCAAGATGAAGAGAAGGATGTACATACGTGTGTCTATATAGCCCAAGTTGAAGTTTTCTAGCTGTCTGAAACTTTTTTCTTATTTAAAGTAGATTGGTCAGGTCATTTTTGTCCCCTCCCTCCATTGATTAATGACAAATGCAGCACAAGTTTCAGCTTCTTGGTTTCTCCCAGCGACATGTGGTCTTCTGTTTTTCTTCACAAGAATCATTTATGAGAAGTATATTGTCAGCCTCTCACAAGCATAGTCAAATATCTTTTACTGTTGGAAAAAAGATCCACTAACATTAACATATTACATTGACAATTATTAATAATATTCAAATATCTAATAATAAAAAAACATACTTTTGGAGAAAGACTTTAATGGTATTTGTATATGTTATACATTATACATATGAAATGTTAGTATTATTAAAACCTTTTTTTTTTTTTTTTTACTTGTCAACTGAGTAGATAAGAATGACCGTTGAGATTTTTTTTTTTTTTAATTTTTTGCAAGGATATATCCCAGCAATAGCAAAATTGAAAAAATATACATTCATTTTAAGCTGGAAAGTAGTTCCTCGCTGTAAACCCCGGAAACTTCAAATTTTTTTTTGTAGTGGATCGTATGAAATATATGTACACTGAGAAATATATATAGTTAAAGACGCTCTGCTAGCTAGGTCATTCTTTCAAAAGATTTTAGAGGAGTTCTGCCGATATGGTCAGATGGTAGGGTTATTGTTGCATGGAAAGAAGACTAAATGATCGAAAGTCAACTAAAGAAGATTAGTTTTTTTCTTATCATAACCTGTTCGAATGAACTATAGGTTCAGTGCATTGAAGTGAGTTAAAAATAAAATAAAATCCTACAAATTTCTATTCGATTAATGGTGATTCTTATAGTTTTCTAGTTTCTTCCTTATTTCCAACTTAGTGTTCACTTATTTTTACTCTAAACTTGGATACGTAGATAGGATTTTTTGGGGGGTTTCACTTGTATAACTTAGCAAGAATAGTAATGACACAAAAATTAAATAAAATTAGATGAAACAAACACAATATGGTGAGAATCTCCTCATAAAAATGCAATTCCACCAAGGAAGAGATAGCTCTGATCTACCGTGTTATGTGTTTTCTAAAAGCAGTTGCCTTTCGGGCATTCATCTCGTGGAGAATAACCTTCTTAGATAAACATGTCACAAACTAAGGTACGATAATGTATATACATCTAAATTACTATTGAGTACAACTTTCACATAATCCAACCTTTATTCTATGTTCAGTAAAATGATGAAAAGGGATTATATATATATATATGTTTGTATTTTTTCATTAATGAGCAAATTACATTGATACATCCCGTTGTTAGAGGACTCGTACCGGAAATTGCAGAGTTTTTTTATCATATTTTGCTTCATTGTAAGATCTCCTACAACACAAAACACAGTTAGTGAGGTGCCAAAAGTAGTTCTAACATGACCACTCTAATACATAAATTAATAAAAGTATAAAGTAAAAACTCTAATAAGAAGAAAAGAGGGAGAGAAAGATTTGCTTTACATGAGAACCTCATCTACTATTTATAGAAAATGAGGTCCAAATACTTTTGGAAAGTATATGCTTGGCAAATTTAGAATTATATCTCTTCGAATTAGGCAACTATATCTAAATTATTAAATATAAATATGGGACGTATTTTCATTGAGGAATTAATAGTATCTTGTTGAATCTAGGGTTTACTTTTATTAAGGAATTACTGGGCCTATTTACCAAAATTATCTATCAACACATCCTAAAAAACATTACAAAAACATCATGAATTCTGATAACACATTTGTACCCCTTGAAAAATGTGGACATTATAGTGTCAAGTGAATTTGATATATATATAGTCGTCTTACTAAGAAAATATAAACTTAACTAAAATATCTATATACTCCCTCCTTGATTTTGATACCAAAGTTGAGACCCAAGAGATATTATTCTTAATAATAGAGGTGAATATATTATTAGTACCATTCACTATCAATTATATTAGTATAATACCATTCAAGAAATTCTATTGTATTATCTAGATAATTATAAATATGAATATCAATAACAAATTATGACATAAATATGCATGCAAAATATAATTAAAACCACCACAGGTAACAAAGCTAAGACTAGTGGGATTTTATGCAAGTATAAAACCTCTAAAGGCGGTAATACCGGTCGATTATAGGGTTTTGTTTTGCTAGTAATTAAATTGACAAATAAGATCCCGTGGAATTATACCCAAATTGATTGGAAATTTCCCACACGAGATGTAATGTAAAAGAAGAATTATTTAAACAGAAATTTTATTAATTGAAACCGATTTGTACAAAATATAAGAACATAAACAGATATTGAGAGAAATATTGAAATTTTGAGGAAATAATTATACTTCAGGAAATAGGAAGAAGCAAACAATTATGCTTCAGGAAATATTTGATTGATTGTTAGAAACCAAAGTTAAAAGTAGGAAAGGAAGAAAGATGAGATGTGAGAGAGAAGTAGAGGAGAGAAGAGAAGAGAAGAGAGATGGAAGCAGAGAGGATGAGAGAGGTAGGGAGAGTTGTGTGTCTTTCCGGCCTTGGTTTACTGATTCAGAATGATATGTTTTATAGGAAATTTCGACTAGTTACTATTATGAACAGTAGTATAGTGGCTAACAGTATACTATAGGAACAATAGTATTGTAGCAGACAAGGTACTGTATAAATAGTAGTATTGTGATACTTTATTGTATGATAGTAATATGTCAAATGATAGGCAATATTGTGCATTGTGGTACATGTGTAAAATACCGTATTTCTACTTTTACAGTGCAAAAAGATACAATATTCATAGATACAATATTCATAGATCCTCTAAGTCTATTCCATAGCAGTCATCTTCATTAATATTTCCGCTGTAGTGAGATGTGGAGTCCGAGTCTGAACTTGATTCTTGGGCTAATTCATTAATATTTGCCAATGTCCTTTTCAGAATTTGTTTCATTTAGTCTTGAGAAGTTGCACTTGCCAGTAAAGAAATTAAAAATCCTCTATTGTGATATTGTGGAGTTGCAATTTTGGATGGTGGAGTTAAGGAATTGGTCTTGATCCAATTTAAAATTGAATCCTTTTCACACCTATTCCACATTTTGAAGCTATCCTACCCTTTAACTTTGTACATTCTGACTAAATTGGTTGTATTTGATGTCCGATCTGGCTTGTAATCAAACCACCAAGCCATGACCCAAGATATTCCAATATGAACAAAATATAACATCTTTTTTTGAAAATTTTTCTCATAAGATGTAGCATTGTATTCTTTTATGAAAGTGTTGAAACCATCTCTAGCATTTTCATAAATGATTTCAGAAGTTACACCAAATTGTTCCCACCAGTATACAAACCAGTTAGGAAGATTTGAAGAACAATTATAAAAAAATATTAACCAAGTACGTGATCTTTTTGGATTCGTTTGATAAAATACATTTTACCATGCCTATTTATAATCATAATAATTATAAGTGGCTCGATGACTTGGTTGTGCAAAAAATGGTTCTATATTGAGTTTTATTAAAGTGGTTGGATGAGTTCGCCATTCTTTCAGACTGATTAATCTTAGTATTCTAGCTGTAGAATAACTGATTATTTCTTCCTTTTCAAAATATTTGAATCTTATTGATCCAATTTCAATCAAGATTTTTTCATAAAACTAGATTGTTTTGTAAATATCATATGGTATATAATAAAAATCTTTTGTAAATATTTTTCTTGCAAATTTAAAGGGATCCTTTTCTGATAAGTCTTTTTCTATAGAGAAAACATATCTAAAAATAGGTTTTATAAAAAAATTTGATCTTTGATTTGTAGGCATTAATCTAGAAGATACCGAAGTTGATATCTCAATGAGCTAAAAGTTCTGATTTTTCCTCTGACTTTCTATTGGTTGAAGAATTTCAGGCAGCATTGGGATTTTATTCTCTTATCGTAGGACTATTGAGATTGCCTTAAGTAAACCAGGAGTTGGCTCCATATCTGCTAATTTTAAAAGGACTTCATTAGATTGGATGTTAGAAATGGATTGATTATTTAAAGACATTGGTTTCGAGGCCTTAGAAGAGGATTCTTCTTTGATTGTCAATGAGGTGTTAGATGATTTACATACATTTAACCATGATTTAATATTGTTGATCCTATATTGGAAGTTGAGGGGATTTTTTCTTTTTCTTTTTCTTTTTCTTTTTCTTTTCCTTTATCCTTCTCTTTTTTGGGAGGCATCTCTCTGCAAAAATTCACAAGTATGGAAATCAGAAAGAGAATTTTGAAGACCCGTTGATATGCTCTATTTCAAAATCAATATAGAAAGAATGGATTGCCATCCGGCAAAAATTTGTTTTAATGCAATATTTTGAACATCTTTTACAAAAACATTTTTAGTTATTTTACAATCAATTCATAAAAGAAATTTCCGATTTAACAAATCTCCTTAGAATTTAGAAATTATTAAGACAATAGCTAAAATTTCCTTTTTAATTGTAGAATAGTTATGTTGACAATTATTCTAATTTTTTTATACAAATTGAACAATGTATTCCTTATTATCTTGTTTTTGTTTTAGAATTCTTCCGAATCTTAAATTAGAAGCATCAATTTCTACTATTTTTGGTAGAGAAGGATCTGCTATATGCAAACAAGGAATCTCTTTAATTCTTTGTTTGATCAATTTTATTATATTTGTATGTTCATTTGTCCATTGAGGTAGATTTTTCTTTAACCTTTAATATAATGGCTTACATATTATATTAAGATTTAGAAAAAAATCTGCAACATAATTTAAGCTTCCCAAAAACCTTTGGAGTTGATTTTTATCTTTGATTTCATTAGGAAACTTTTCAATGAATTTTATAGATCTTTGTATTGGAATTATTGTTCCATTGTGAATATTAAAGCCTAAGAATCTAATTTTAGTTTGGAAGAGACTTATCTTAAAAGGTGAAATTGCTAAACCATTATTTTTTACTATATTAATAAAAAATTTTATATGCTTAAAATGTTGATCTATATTAGATGAAAATATTAAAATATCATCTATATAGATTATTATAAAATTAACATAATCATCAAAAATTTCATTCATTATTCTTTAAAATTCAGAAAAAGCATTTTTCAATTCAAATAGCATTACATTCCACTCGAATTGACCAAAAAAAACTGTAAAGGTAGTTTTGTACCTATCACTTTCCTCAATCTGGAATTTGCCAAAATCCAGATTTCATATCAAATTTCAAGAATATTTTGGTATTATTTAACCTATTAAGTAAATCTTTTTTATTGGATATTGGATATCTGATCCATTTCAGAGTAGTATTACAAGGTTTATAATTGATTACTAATCTTGGGAAACCTCTTTCTATTTCTGCATTTTTATTGATATAAAAAGCAGAACAGCTCCATGGAGATTTACTTTTTTTGATTAAATTTTTATTAAGTAAGTCTTTTATTTCATTTTTACAATGGTTCAAAACTTCATTGTTCATTTGGGATGGTCTAGTTTTTGTTGGAATATTCTTTTCATTAAAATTATTTTCATATGGTAGGTTTATTATATGTGATTTTCGATTCCAAAATGCATTGGGGAGTATAGAACAAATTGAATTTTTTATTTTAGATTCTAATTGAGAAATTTTTAATTTTTATTATAATTAAGTTGATTTTCAATTCTTTTAACTTCAAGATCATTTTTTAAATACATCAAATGATTTTCTTTGTGTTGTATTAAACAATTTAATTCATGAGTTTTTAATTGATTTATGTATTTGGTTTGTGGTTTTGTGATGAATTTGAACACTATTTCCTTTTTTAGATATTGTGTTTTAATTCTATTTTTATCCACAAGAAATGGTTGGATTTGATTTATGAATGGCGTTCCTAGAATAACATTTTTATTTAAATTTTTTACAAGTATAAAAGAAGTTTTATATAAAGCATTGTCTTTTAATACTTTAGCATTAAACAATTTATATTTGATGCATAATTTGTTACCCGATACAGAACTTAAAGATTAATTAGTTTTTTCAAAATATTTGATTAGAATTAAGTCTTCTCTAATACAATTTAAATCTGCACCAATATCAAATAGAGTAGGTATTTGTAAAACAAATTCATTATTAATTCTGATTGATATATTAATTAACCATTTTCTTGTTGTTATTTGAACAAAATGCATTAAATAATTATTATTTTCAAATGTTGGCAAGATTTCTTCATTTGAGGTTTCAAAATTATCCTCTTAGATTATTTTTTCTTATTTAATTCAAGAAGTTCTTTTTGAAATTTTATTTACATTAGTTTTAATTCTTTTATTTCTTATTTTTGGATGTTGATTTCATTTTGTAGATCACCAATTATTATTAACTTTTTTTTATTTTCTTTTACCTCTTTCAAGGATTTCATTAAGGTTATATGGTAATTTTAGCATAAGAATTGTATTGGTTTTAAAATTATTAATATATTCAAACTTTTCATTATCATTAGACATTTGATCAATTCTTTTAAGAATATCTTCTTCTTCACTTGTTAACAAATTAATTTCATCATTTTCTTCAGCTGACAAGGATGAAGTGGAGTCCATGTCATTAACTTGGATTTCATCATCACAATCATTTTTTGATAAAGAAGATTTATTGTCTACAAAAATTTGCTGTATGACCAATTTTTTTG
The DNA here is from genome assembly GCA_024138015.1 of Lumnitzera littorea. Classification (NCBI taxonomy): domain Eukaryota; kingdom Viridiplantae; phylum Streptophyta; class Magnoliopsida; order Myrtales; family Combretaceae; genus Lumnitzera; species Lumnitzera littorea. The sequence continues at coordinate 27,723,151 of JAMXBB010000003.1, forward strand.
CATTTATAAATTTTTTTGCATTTATAACACCTTAGTTGTTTGAATGATTTTCTTTTATATTTTTTATTTTCAAGTTTCTTTTCACTTTCTAATTTTTTAAATGATTTTTTCCTAAAATTTCTTTAAGGTTTTTTATGTGAACATTGAGGACAATTTGAAGAAGTATAAGGGGATTTTTTATTATTTTTCAATTTTTTTATTGACAAAAGAGGGATCATATTGAGTACAGAAATCATCAAGATTTTGGCATTTTAAGTGCTATTCATTCTTTAATTGTTTTTGTAATCTTATAGTATTACACAAATTGGTTTCAATTTTATTAATATATGATGCTAATTCCCCATATGATAAATTATCATAAGGAATCTCACCATTGTTTTCTTCTCTTAATAATTTTCTAACTTATTCACCTATTAATTTTGGTAAACCGGCTAAAATTTTTTCTTTCCAGAAAGGTTGATTACAATCATTTCTGAGGAAAACTCTTTAAAAGAAAATATCTTTATATTATCTAAATTCTCCTAAGGATTTACACTTCATATTAGATAATAGATCTACAGTTTTATCTCTAATATGTGAAAAGTCTCCTATGAAATGTTGACTTATAGAAAATATTAAAGTATTGACTATATCTTGAATGGGTTCATTATTTTCATCTAATATTCTTCTACTATTTTCATCCATTTTGAAAGAAGTGAGTATATTAATTCTTTGTTCCTCAATGAGGTAATTATCGCACCATCCTTTTAATTGTCCAGTAAAACCAGAAATTAAAAAGAATGCTACTTGATAATCAGTAACATTTGAAACAGTTTTATTAGTATTTGAGAACATTATCATTTAATTAAGGACATTAAGAATTTTCTGTTCTGAGTATCCATCTATATTTCATTCATATGTAGATCCTATTGAGTACTTATTCTGGTAACTATCATTTTTTTTCTTTAATTAGTATATCAGAAGGTGTTGCTCTCTGATAATATAATTTTTGAGGTTCTTTTTAATTGATTTTATTAACTTCATCATTTGACTCATTAATATTATCTTTTAAAGAAATGTTGGACATTGTTTCATTTATTGATTCAGTATCCGTTTCATCCAAAACATGAATTTTTTCTGAAGATATATCCTCAATGACAATATCCTTCCTGATTAAAGTTGGTGTATCCATATTTAGAAAATTTGTTGGTTTTAAAGAGGAAGTTTCTTCTTTTATTGTTTTATTTTTTAGTATTCTTTTCCTATCTTTTAAAACTTTTAAAAATTCACTACTAGGATTTTTAAGCATTTCAAAAGGTTTAAATAAAGATATATTTTTGTTGATCTTATTTTTTTAAGGATTTTTCACTTATCATATTAATTTCAATATTAATTGTATCTTCCATTCTGTTTAATTGTTCTCCTATTGTATATAAATGCTTATCAGTATAATTATTTTGATTTATTATTTTCTTTATTCCTAAACCTTCTTCATTTGTAGCATTTTTAAAAGGGGTAAGAGTTATTTCTGTGTTTTTGTGAACAACTTTTATATTACTTAGTGGTGGATGATTTGATTATATTATCTATACATCACTTAATTTCCATTTAAAACACCTATTAATTACATTAATTTCTTTGGGTTTCAGATAATATTCTTCAAACCATTCGAAGAAATATATCTGAGCTCCAATTTCATTCATGAAATTATAATATTGATCTTTTATTTTCATTTTAATTTTATTAAATGTTTTAAAATACCATTTTCTAATTTTTTTCATTTTTGGGTGAATTGAATTTATTATTTAGAAGTATTCTATCTAGTTCAAAAGGTTTTTTTATTACATTTAGTTCTGGGTCACCTATTTCTGATAATGAAGGTACTCCATATTCTGGCTTATTTGGTTAATAAACTGATTGAGTTATACTAGACCTATTGTAAACAATTCCTAAAAGGGATAGGTTATCATGAATATTTGATTGCCTATCTTGCTGGTTATTAGATTGAGTAGGGAATGGAGTGTAAATTATTGGTAGAGGATTTAAAAGGTCTACTGATCTTTTGGAAGAAGATGACATAGATCTTATTTCCAAGAGTCTATTGGGTTGATCAAAAGATCTTCTATTAAATTGGATGGTGACTTTACTATCCGGATATTGAATTACATTTAATGGTTCAATATTGTATATTGGTTGTTTAGGAAGTGGATTTTCTACTTGCCAATGTTCAGATAAATTGACCTAGGACTATTTAATCATTTTTGGGACAGATATATTGGCTTTGGTTAAGTCTGTTTAAATAAGAAGAGTTTGCCCTCTCTTATCCATTTTATATGCTTTAGAACCAAAAACAGTTTTCATTCATTTGAAATATATTCTATATATTATAACCATTGGTATTGATCCTTCTATCATTCTATAATTATGTGTTTTAATCTGGAGGATTAAGGAACCCATTATTGTCTTATCTCTAAGAGCAAGAGTAATATTGGGATGACATTCAAATTGTATTGGTTAACTATTAAGACTAGTTTCAATGGTAACATAAATTGATCTTTCATATATTAGTTCTCTAGCATCTTTGAGAATCGTGAAAACAAAGATAGCTAGACCTAGTTTAGTAAGAGGTTTTGCTTCTATTTGCACTAAACCTAGATGTATATAATTCCAATCTTCTACATATTTTTTTATTGAATATGTATTTAAGAGTTTTATTATTGTTAAGCCATTAAAAATTGGAATATCCTTTTCTTCAATAGCTATAACATAATCATTTTTCCCAAAAATTTTCCATTTGCCTATCTGGTATATTTGATCATAAGAAGTTTTTGATATTTTTCATTCATCTATTGCTTTATCGAAGTCTTTTATATATATTTCATCTTTATTATTTAGCATAGAATCTTCTGATTGCTTAGTAGGAGCAAAGCTAGAAGGAGATATAGATCTTCTAAGTAAATTCATATTTTCGAAAGAGACTAACTTATCTTAAACTTATAAATTTAGATCACAAAACTAAATTTAATCTAATATTGTAATTTTTAATTTATGACCCTTTTGCAACCCCAAAATTAGAATAGGATTTACGTTAGGTCTTAGTAGGCTTATCACAATATTAAAATTTTCCACTAAGAATTCGTCTTAAGTAACTTAGAAAATATAAGACTTAGATTGTTATAAAGACAATCGTCTTACTAAGAAAATATAAACTTAACTAAATATATATATATATATATATATAATTCTAATTATTTTTTAGATTGATTCACCACCTAATTTGACTCATGAATTATACTGATATATCAAACCAATGAAGAACTCAAATAAAATGATAAGCCATCTTTAGAAAATAATTATTACTGTATATTTGTATAAACTATTGATTTTATTATACTGCATTTAAAGAAAAATTTTAAGATATCAATATTTTTTCGGGGGGGGGGGGGGGGGGGGGGTGTGGGGTGGGGTGGACATAATCTCGATAATTTATAGTTAATCCAATTTTATCTCCTACAATGTAATTTTGGGATGGACCATTGGAGTAGATAGAAGCCGTCTTTGTTTCAATCCATTTGTGGGCGTCCAGCCAAATAATCTTCAATTAAGTAATTAGATGTCCATCTCCATACATCATTATGATTGGTCATACTACTAAGAAAGAAAAAAAAAAAAAAAGAAAAAGAATAGCAAGATAAATCTGAGAAGAGTTCAACTAAACGACATCATATTTGAATCTTTGCTGCCTGAGTTAAATAGGTGGCCACGAGAAAGAGATAAATTGGAGATCGTGTTATAGGTATCTATTCCCAATCTTCCCTTCACTTAGGAAAAAGTCTCCAATTCACACTATTGAATTAATTCTTTGATTAATTTTCACCGTCAGATTTTCTTCTATAAAATTTCTTTCTCAAAATTTTTACCATCTAACCTGTGAAGACAATTTGATGGCCCATTCATGTTTTTGTCGGGACAGATTCGATCCTTTATCTAATTATTAATATAATATCGATTTAATTTAAATTATTTAAAATATAATCAAATCGATGATCCAAATTTAATGAATAGTATATTAACGATAGGATGAAGTCTTAAAAGCCAGATTCACCTCTAAAAATCATCAACAGAATGATAGAAAAATTCGATGTTTGGAGTTACCAAACGGTATCTTAATATTGAAATTTCCGAAAAAGCAACGATGCGTGATTACTGCATAGCTCCCGTGTTAGAGTGAAATTCTTGAAACCATGGTTGGTGTTTTATTGGAAAGTGAACTATGAATCGGTCCAGTAAAACCGGCCAAATACAATAACATTATAAATACAGTCAAGGAGGTCATAAAAGTGACCGTGGCTGTAAAATAATCACTGGCTATGAACAGTGAACTTAACCCCATCATTTGGGGTGGAATAAAATACAGTTGGACTTGCGTACCAACACCGAATTCTACGGTTTAGTTATTTGTAACTTCCTTTTTCAAATTGAATCTGTCTTTTTTGGCCAAAAATTGAATCTGTTTAAACGGATTAAAAAGAAGAACTAAAAAAGCATTAAATCAACTCGGTTTGCAACGCCCTTTTCAAATCGATCTGCTTTAAACTGATTTGAAAACTAAACCCGAACAACATTAAAGCAATTCAGCTCAGTTCAACAATATATATATATATATATATATATATATTTTTTTTTTTTTTCTTTTCTTTTTTCCATCTTATTATGTCATTTATGGTTATCTTTTGATATATTTTGATCTCCTTTTGTAATTCAAATTAAACTTTTAACTATTTGATCATAATCTATAACAAAGAAATATAAGTACTTCTTTATTTATTTGATAAATAATTATATATCAAGAGCCATAAATATCTTTGATGTATTTAAATTAAATGACAAAACAAAGTATAACATGTTAATGAAAAATAAAATTATTACTATAGGAGGTAATATGGAACCAACCCATGCAAACCAGAAAATCTTTTCATTTTTCTAAGCAATATGATTCAATTCATATTTAAAAAACAAAGAAAAAAGAGGCCGCATTGTGCTTTTAGGTGTTGTTCAGTGAAATCTCATAGCAGCAATGTTAAAGCTTAAGGCAGAAGATCCATTAGCGAATAGGTAATTCGATACTAACTGTTGTGCTTATATCTTGAATGCACACGAAGCACTGCGGCGAAAGAACATTTAGACCCCAAACCCCCCACTAAAACCCCTCACCACCACGCAACAGCACACACCCACCCCAAACCAAAAAAAGAAAAAGGCAAATGGCTAAATCAGAGTACTTATTTATTTGGCTGTTTCCAATTTTTTTTTTTTTTTTTTTTTTCTTTTGTACCTAAGTCATCATATATTATGTAATAGGGTTTAGCCACTTGTAACTCCATGCTAACAACCCATCTTATATATACATATATATATATATATATATGTTTCAATAAGTGTATTGAGTTGTAATAAGGAGAATCTAATAGACTCAAAATAGAAAACCCACTTTTTTTTATCAAACGAGTATGTTACCCAAATATAGTTGAGTTGGAATTTATGGATAACTTCATTAGCCTAAAAGTCTACTTTTGACAAGCTTTCTTATAAAAGGCCGACGCATTTTTTGACTTCTTGTATGTATTAAGCGTGTATCCCTCTTATAGAAAGACCTTTTATTTAAAGAATAATCTTTGAAAAGCTTCCCTAAGTTACTTACAACACACGCAAGTATTGTCATAACTTACCCTATTTGATCTTATTATACAATGTAATTTTTGGGCAAGATTAGATAAAAGCCCTCTTGCCTAGGTCCATTTATGGACATATACGACCACGTCATATTCAATTACGGTCGTCTTGAGAATTGATTTAAAAAATCTGATAGTGGTGATTTTAAAAAAGAAAATCGTCAACTTAATTCATGAAATAATTCAACTGTCTTAATTGGAGACTTATTTTTAAGTTTTTTCTCTTTTAACATATTGTAATTTTAGGGTAAGAAAAATCAAACACGGTCGTCCCATTCGAAAATCAATAATTATATTATTAAATTATAACTTTCTTAATAAATCACTTGTTGTTGACTTATTTTAGCACCAAAAATAAGGATACGTTGCATAGCTCCCGTGTCAAAATGAAATTCTTGGAACGGCTGTTGGTGGATTACTAGAAAAGTGTGCTATGGACCTATCAAGTTAAAACCAGTCAAACACAATCCTGTCATAATACATTACATTCAAGAAGGTAATAAAAGTAACTTACCCAGTCGTGTAGTAACTAGGCTTACGGCACTAAATCCACGTACGTTGTTAACAGTGTATCGTTTGTCATTTAGGTCGCCAATACGTAGTAATGAATGATGTCCCAAGTAATTTTTACCATAGTATATGTCGAAGGGTGAATCATATGTTTACGTGTTCTTTCCTTTTCTCTAAGTTTAACTAGTCAAATGTGGATATATCTCTGGGCACACAGCATTGGGCCTAAACCATCGGTCTTCTAACAATTTCCCTAGAAATTATTGGTATACCATTTAGAGTAGCAAGTGACCCATAAGAGCCAATGAAAATTTTCACCATCATCTATTTATGTTAAATTGCAAGCAATTGTCCTTAATGTGGAAATACTCTCTTGAATTTATTAAAGGATACTCTTAACACTTCATAAACTTTGATCTACATGTTTTTAACTGAAGAAAAATGGTAAATATTCTTTATAGTTTTAATTTATCAAAATTCAAAAGGATATCTAAGTATATTTTGAAAATTCAGGAAATATATCACCATCAAAATTAAAGTTTAGCGATATTATTTAATTTGTAATTTTTCATGAATCTTTTTTCCTTCACAAACGAAACAATAGAAATGGCAAATATAGCTGTGTGATTACTAGTTGATGCATCTCTATCTAATAAAGTTACAAGCGGGGTTTGTGAAGAATTTTATGTCATAATCTGGGCTCAAGTATTATGCAATTAAAACTTAAATATTTTTTTTTATATGCCTTTAGAGAAAATGTTCGGAAATGACTAGTAAATATTCATTTGATATGAAAATGTAGCTACGAATAGAAATATTTTTCAAAATGATCCCATACTAGTAAAATACTTAAAATAAAAATTTATTTTTTCCAACTACATTACATATTACAACATGTAGAATGAGAGATATGGGAACCTAGTCTATCCAATTACTAAGACTAATATTCATATCACAAGACTATAACGGTCTTAATACATAAAAATAAGATTACAGTAGTTGTAATGGGTTATTTTGGTAATTAGGTTATCAACCTAATTTAATGTCATGGATTTATTTCTTAGGATAATGGCATAGTCCATGGAATTGAGCGCAATTAGAGATATTTTAGAGAGATATGGCTTTATAGGCTCAAAATGGGGATCGTCAAATTAGATTTTCTACTTTCAATCTTACTCAGTTATCTCATGCATAAAAAAATAGAATTAGAAAAAGCCTTTCTAAGCTCATTTAGGCTTTGTTTGGCTTTATTAGGCCTTAAAGAGGTTTAAGTATGTTTTAGACTTATCTAAAGTAAAAATGGGCTTCTTTTAATTATCATAAGCAACCCATATCTAAGCCCGAAGCTCATATCTAAGCTCATGAAAGTTGAAGGAAGGAATAAGCTTTAATAATAAAACTCAATTTCAACCATCCATCTTGGAGTCATCTGATACATAATATTAACTTCCATATTCTATAAACAGGAGGCTCCTATTCTCATTTCATTGATTCAGAATATGGGTAAACTTGAAACAAATACTAAAACTCTACTGAAATCACTTCTCAAAAGATTAAACAGGTAATTTATCAAGAACAATTAAGAACATTGAGTTTGGTCCATCCTTACTTGTACGCACTTGAAATATCGAGTTTGTCGTTCTTCCTCCTATGCCTCTTTTTAACGACATCCCTTCATGTGCCATTAATTGAAGACATCTTTTAAGCTAGCCTACAGACCTGTTGCATATGATCGGTCCGCTTCAGTAACCCTACCACACAGTATTAATCTTGGTAAGCACTTATGAACTTGTAAAACATTCCTAAAAAGAAATAGTATTAATGGTCGGCTTTAGATTATGAATTAAATTAATGAATTTAAAAGGCTATTTTGGTAATTTAGCCTTTAGCCTAATTTATGTCCTAGTTCAATTTAATGGGATAGTGATGGGGCTAAGAAAATGGGCCTAATTAGTGATGTCTTAGGAAGGTCTGACTTGGTAGGTTTGTAATAGAGATCGTTAGACCGGTTTTTCTACTATTAGCCTTACTTAGTTATCTCACACATGAAAAGTAGAATTAGAAAAAGTCTTTTAAAGTCCATTTGGGTCTTGTTTGGCCTTTATAGGACTTTAGAAGGCTTGAACAGACTTATAAGCTTCTTTTATATGAAATTATCTAAGTCTTCTAAAGAGAGTTAAGCCTGGTTAATCCCATCATCAAAAATGATCCAATAGTCATCATCAATTGCTCATTTGATCCATCCATCTTAACTTCATCTCCTCTTCCTCATTTAAAACATTTAAATCATTGGTAAACTTCAAACAGACATTGTTACTCTATTGAAATTATTCCATAAAAGATAAAACACCAAACTTCATCAAGAACAAGTAAATAACACATCAAGATCGCTATACTTAATCTACTATCACATGCACACACTTTAAGAACCAGACCTTACATATTCCTCCTCCTACACCTCTCTTCAAGATCATCCTTCAACAAGTAATCAGATCAAGACTTCTCAAAGATCAATTGCACATCCATTAAACTTGATTAATCATCAACAACAACCACATATACAATGAACTTTTATTTATACGATTTATGAGTAAAATCAGAAAGAGACAAGTGGGTATTATATTTGTAGGTGGCTATGTAAAATTACACTAGTGGGGTTATGATGGATTGCCGACCTCTGGCCACTCATGCACGCCTCTAAGGCCTACATTCTCTCACAAGGAAGGTACTCTTACGTCAGCCTAATGGGCATAAGCGCCAATATATGAAAGGACAGTAGGCAAAATTCCCTAAGGTCTCAACTCAGATGCATTCTTCTCTACATAAACCCCTACCCAATCACTAGCTCGCCTAATGCCAAGGCTGAGGCCTCAACATACCGAACTTTACTTACTTAGTTTACAAAATAGTAGCATTCATCTTTCATCTCAACAGTTCCAGATATCATCCATCTACAACAACCATAACTTCATCGCAACTTAACCACTACATCCTAAGAAACACCAATATGATGCCGCCACTTGTCCTTGCTTTTTTGCAGTTTATACTATATTCTCTTTTTGTCATTTTTCCTATTTACCCTTTTCATACATTTTAGGAATCTCCTTCTTCATAATCTTTTATGTAATTTTCTCTATTTGTATTATTAACCTAAAGACTTACTATAAATAGTCATTTACTGTAGCTACAAGGCATCTTACATCCTTTCAAATACTGAATATATTTGTTCTTGTGAGATATCTCTCTTTAAGTACAATTTCCTTACACTCTCATCTAATCTTGCTAAGTAGCTAAAGCTTAGTGACGAGTAGACTTTAACATTAGCTTGTGAGTCATATCAAGTGAAGTGTTAAGTTGTTTTGTGTTCGCTGGTTCGTCGGTTCGTCGATTCGTCATATCTTCCGAGCAGCTCTACAAAAGCTACCATGTTTGCCAACCCTTTCATCTTCGTTTTCTTCGATATCTCGAAGGAACCACTTGGTTTTATTCTCTACAGTAAGTCCTAGTAATTACTGAGCTCCTAGGCACATCATATAATCTTAATATCAAAGCTTGAGGTTATGACCGAGAGCTAAGTTTCGAAGTAGTTGATCTTGTTATAGTATGTGTTAGTATGTTCTATTTTACTATGTTTTCTTGCGAAAAAATAGAGTAAGTTCTGAATCATAGTAAGAAGTTGTATTGTCAAGTTATGTGAGGATTTTCTATTAGAGTAGTTGATTTTTTGCAGTCTTGTATTGAAAATGTTGAATCGCAGTATCCAAGGATAGATTAAAGATACTAAAAGTGATGCTCATGGTCATAGTCATGGTCATATCCCACAATAGACCCTACAAACTACTGAAAAGTAGATACAAGATCTTACTACCATTGTAGCCAATCTAGATATTACTATACAAAAGGCCATCGAGACTAGGCCGTAAGAGAGAGTTGTTGTTGAGCAGGGTCAAGAAGTGAGAGATAGGTTGAGAAGACAAATGGGTGAGAACCAAGAACTTGAAGCTTTCAACATAAACCCAACTCCTCTCCGATATGCTGGTAGAATTGTGGAAGGAGACTCGAGTTAGATGGAGTTAAGGAGTATGAGGAGGAGGAGGAGCGGTATGATGGAGTCAAAGAGCTTGAGCTTAAGGCTTCTAAGGGAGCTAAGCATCTTAAGGTACCGATTCTAAGTTTTAATAAATCTGGTAGTGCTGATGACTACTTAGACTGGTAAGAGAAGATTGAAAAGATATTCGACTTTTACGATTAGTATGTAGTAATGTGGTGGAAAAAGTTGTAGAATGTACGCCAAAGAGCTCAATGTGAAGTTTGAACATTGAACGAGATGAAAAGACTCTTGAGAAGTAAATTTGTTCCTAAAAACTACGAACAAGACACTTTCCAATGTCTCCAAGGCTTAAGACAAGGTAACAGATCAATGGACGAATATGTCAAAGAATTTCAATTACTAATGATCAAATGTGATGTTGACGAACTTGAGACTCAAATATATTACAGTTCATTTCTAGGCTTAGAACTAAAATTAATAATATAGTGGAATTATAGAGGCTTGGGACTCTAGATGAGACCATCCAAGTAACATAGAGGGTCAAAAGGCAAAGGCAGAACTAGATTGGCCAAGTGCCAAGCAGCTGACCTAGCTTGCTAAGCAAAAGTAGTATGTCGAGCTGACCTAGATATGATTAAGCTCAATATAGTTTCGAGGTGGACTGCATTCAAAGTGGACCGTAGAGGTCCAATGCCAAGCAGACCTAATGATAGCTAAGGCAAGAGCAAGGCCAAGGAGCCTAAGGTCAAGAAGCACTAAGGTTAAAGCTTAAGAAGGAAGACTAAGAGATTAAGTGCTTCAAGTGTCTTGGTTTTGGACACGTGGCTAGTTAGTGCTTAAAGAAATGTGTCAAGACCATCAAGGGAGACAAGCCCTAGTTCAAAGTGGAGAGTGCTAGTGAAGGAGAAGATGAAGTAGGAATTAATTAGCTACTAGAAGAATTCCAAGAAGATTGTAATGCTGTGACCCCACCTGAAATAGGACTTAAATATTGTTTTGTCATACAATGATCTCTCAGTACCTTTATGTTTGATGAGAATGAGTAGAAGGAGAATCTCTTTCATACAAACTGCTAAGTGAATGACAAGCTTTATGCATTAATCATTGATGGAGAGAGTTATACCAATGTGATAGCACAGGGAGTAGTTAAAGCCTTGAAATTACCGACCTACCCACACCCTAAGTGGTACAAGATTCATTGGCTAAATGAGAAGGGAGGTCTACCTATTGTAGAGCAAGTTAAAGTGCCGATTACTATTGGTGACAGATACAAAGATAAGGTGCTATGCAATGTCATACCCATGTGTACTTCATATATCTTACTTAGTTGACCCTAGCTTTTTGATTTAAAGTGTTACATGATGGATACAGGAACACTTATATGTTCTAAAAGGATGGGAAGAAGGTTCTATTAACCCCAATGAGCCCCAAGGAAGTGCAGGACTTACAAGAGAAGATTACTAGATCACTGTAGCAGAAGTCCTTAATGATTTCCCAAGCCTAATTTTCTAGAGATAGCAAGATGGAAGAATGTATACTCTTGTTAGTCGAGAAACTTCTAAAGTTGAGAGAGGCTAGAGCGTTACCTACTAAAGTGCAAACTTTACTACAACATTATGCAGACCTATTTCCTACAAAGATGCCGAGAGTTTTACTACCAATTAGAGGTATAAAGTGTTGTATTGACCTTCGATCTGGAGTTACTTTACCTAATCGACTTGTCTATAGGCTCAATCCTGAGCAAGTTACTAAGCTGAAGAAACAAATTGATGAGTTTATAGACTATGGATATGTCTAAGAAAGCATAAGTTCCTATGTCGTACCAGCTGTCCTAGTGTCAAAAAAGGATGGCTCATAAAGAATATGTATCAATAGCTAAGTAATCAACAAAATCATTATTAAGTACCAATATCCAATTCTACAGTTAAATGATTTGCTCAATGAGTTACATAGTGCCTGAGTCTTTTCAAAGATCGATCTTAAGAGCAACTAACATCAAATACAAATGAGACCTAAAGATAAATGGAAGACTGCTTTCAAAACAAAAGATGGTCTGTTCGAATTGATGGTAATGCTGTTTAGTCTAACAAATGTGTTGAGCACTTTTATACAACTCAAGAATCATGTCCTAAGACCATTGATTAGTAAATGTGTTGTTGCGTACTTCGATGATATTTTGATATATAGTGCTGACCTCATGTCCTATCTCACGTACTTGAGATCTATATCTGATATCCTTAGTACCGAAACGTTATTTGGCAATCTAAAGAAGTATATGTTCTACCAAAGCGAGGTAGTATTCCTCGGTTATATTGTTTTTGGAGGAGGTATCAGAGTTGATGATGAGAAGGTCTGAGCTATTCTCGAATGGCCCATGCTAACTAGTGCTATTGACATAAGGAGTTTTTATGGTATAGCTTCATTCTACCAAAGATTCATTTAGAACTTTACTTCCATAACTGCCCACTAACCAAGCTAACCAAGAAGAACTATAAATTCAATTGGTTCGAGAAAGCTCAAAGGATTTTTTATGAGATTAAGACTAAGTTGCTTCAGCCCCAGTACTCGTCATGCTCAACTTTGAGAAGGTTTTTGAACTAGAATATGATGCATCTAGAGTCAACATTAGAACTATCCTTATGCAGGAGCATTGGCCAATTACCTATTTTAGCGATAAGCTCAAGGGGGCCACACTAAATTACTTTGCATATGACAAAGAGTTTTAGGCCCTTGTCCGAGCACTTCAGAACTGGCAACACTACTTACTACCAAGAGAATTCATCATCTACATAGACCATGAATCTCTTAAGCATCTCATAAGGCAACACAAACTTTCTCAATGTCATGTTAAGTGGGTTGAGTTCTTAGAAACTTTTTGCTATGTCATTCGACACAAGAAGGGAAGTACCAATATTGTAGCCAACGCTCTCTCTTGCCAACATGTACTTATCACCACTTCATAGGTTAAGGTACTTGGGTTTAGCTCCCTGCCTGATTAGTATGATCATGATCTATGTTTTGGGCCCTTAGTGATCAAATGCAACATAGGAGGAGGAGTAGAATGGTTCGATTTGAGCTAAGGGTTTTTTATGAAGGGTAAACAAATTTATGTGTTGAGCGGTTTCGCTAGAGAATTACTTGTTCGAGAAACCCATGTTGGATAATTAGCCAGCCACTTTGGTGAGAAGAGAATGGATGAGTTGCTAAAAGAACATTTCTATTGGCCTAGGATGATGAAAGATGTGTATCGAGTACTTAAACAATGTAAGGTATGCAAACTTGCCAATGGAAAGAATGAGCCGTATGGAGAGTACATACCTCAACCTATACCTGAATGGCTATGGACTAATTTGAATATGGATTTTATGCTCAGCTCACCCAAAACACCTAGAAGAAAAGATTCTATTATAGTAGTGGTCGATCGATTCAGAAAAATGAGCCACTTTATTCCCTGCCATAAAACCAATAATACTTTATTTGTTGCTAATCTCTTTTTGCAAGAGATCATGCAATTGCATGAAGTACCAAGGAGTATTGTATCTGATTGTGATTTGAAGTTCACGAGCTTCTTTTGGAGATCCTGATAGAAGGAGCTCGGCACTAAGTTGATGTTCAGTACTTCTTGCCATCTACAGATAGACGGCCAGACAGAAGTTGTGAACAAAACAGTCGATAACCTCCTTCAAGCAGCTGTTGGGAAGAATCTACGTAATTAAGACCTAGGACTACCCATCATTGATTCGCTATAATCGTACCATTCATAACTTAATAGGAAGATCACATTTTGAGGTCATCTATGGACTTAACCTGAACTTACCCTTGGACATGGTTATCCGCCCAACCTCCAAAGGAGAAAGTCACCTGCAATGCACCGAGAAGTTCGAAAAATTGCATCAGAAGGTTACCAAGCAACTAGCTAAGACTGTAGCTTGACAAAAGGAATAAGGAAGCCGAGGAAAGAGGTGAGTCATTTACAACCCAAGAGACCTTATCTAGATCCATCTCAACATGGAGCGTTTCCTAAGGAAGAGGATAAATAAGTCATCCCTTAGGTTAGACAGACCTTTTAAGATCCTTTGGCATGTCAATGACAATGCCTATAAGCTTAAGCTACTAGAAGGATACACAGTATATTCTACTTTCAATGTTGCCAACCTAATATCCTATGTGTCTAAAGAAGAACAAGACCAAGATTTGAGGGCAAATTTTCAACATCCCATAGATTGCTGACCTTTATCCCTTACTCGTGCACACCTTCAAGGCCTACAGTCTCTCAAAAGGAAGATCCTCTCACATCAGCCTGTCAAGGACAAGTGCCAGTATATGGAAGGACAGTAGGCAAATTCCTTGAGGTCTTAGCTTAGACACAATCTTCTCTACATGGACGTCTGCCCATTTACCAACTTACTGAATGTTAAGGCTTACCTACTAAGTGCCAAAGCCTCAACATGCCAAGTTCTACTTATTCAACCTACAGAATATTAGCATTCCTCTTTCGTCTCGATTATTCCAAATACCATTTTTCTATAGCAACCATAACTTCATCGCAGCTCAGCTACTACGTCCCAAGAATCACTAATATGATGCCACCACTTGTCCTTACTTTTCTAACATTCGTACTATATTCCCTTTTCGTCATTTGTCCTATTTACTCTTCTCATACATTCTAGGAATCTTCTTCTTCATTGTCTTTTATGTAATTTTCTCTATTTGTGTTGTTACATTAAAAGACTTATTATAAATAGTCCTTTTACTATAGTTGCAAGGCATCTTACATCGCTTTAGATACTGAATATACTTGTTCTTGTGAGATATCCCTCTTCGAGTATAATTTCCTTATACTCTTATCTAATATTACTAAATAGCTTGAGATTACTAGTGAGAGGACCTTAACATTAACTTGTGAGTCATACCAAGCAAAGTGTTAAGTTATATCGTGTTCGTTGGTGCATCATATCCTTCGAGCAGCTCCACGAAAGCTACTATTTTTATCGACCCTTCCATCATAGTTTTTTTTATATCTCAAAGGACTCACTTGGTTACTCTTCTTTATGATAAGTCCTAGTTATTACTGAGCTCCTAAGCACATCAAGCTACATGCTTGCAATACGTATTTGAAATAAAGAAAAAGAAACACATGTAACATGGTATAAGAGATAATCATAATACTAACATATTAAGATAATGAATAAAATATAAGATAAGTGGGTTTCGTCGCATTAAGATAACTATCTTTAGAAAAATTTTACAACAATTACCAATTTCAAATATTTCTTTGCTCATAAGGCTAATTAGTAAAATTAAAAACAAAACAATTTTTTTTTAAATGATAAAACACTAAAAGTGAGAGTTTGATATTAAAAATATAGATATAAAAGAAATTAATCTAGACTAGAAAAATAATACAACAAAAACTTCTAAAGATCCTTCGAAATTATCTTAACATATAACAAAAACAAAATGAGATATTTCTATAAACATAATTGAGAAAAACAAGCGTATAAAATTGTGAAATATCCCATAAAAAAAAATTAAAGTGAGGAAACATTAGTATTAGGAAATTATTTAAAGTTTGAACTTCAAACTTAGGTAGGAGTTTGACATTAGATTACCAAAGGATTTAGATGATTTAATTATTTTATTATGGTTTGATTTTATGATGGATCTAGATGTTCATATTAGAGTGGTAAATTATTGATAGGTAAAATTTATTGATGTGAGATATCAAAGAATTATAATTTATGTATTGTTTATGAATTTTTAGTTGTTCAAAGTCTTAACATGTCAATAGAAACTACGGACACATAGCAGATTGTGGTATTATGAATTTAGAGCATTACAAATGTGCCCTTTTTTGGCATATCATCTTCTTGTTCTGATAAAGATTCACTGTAGAATCTAGATTGCATTTTTCTCATGGATTAATTTGTAATATAAGGGAAACTATGTTAAGAAACAGACTTTCCCTCTTACATCCTATGTGATGTTTGCAACTAATGCATGCTCAAGGGCTTTAAATGTACTATTTTTTTTTTCTATCTTAAGAAAAAAAAAAGCATTATTTTTTTAGTATTAAAGAATGCTTAAGTGTGTTCAAGTCATCAATCTAATACTAATGGTAAACATTTTACTATATGTTATTCAAATACCATATGTCAAACGATTTGAGCTGGTTTTTAACAAGCGAGGTATTTTTTGCAAGTGGGATGTAATAATTAATCTTTCTCTAGCTTTAAGCTAATTCATGTAAAATGATGTTGTTGATAGCTAATCTTCATCACTAAGGCTTTAAAGGCTTAAGCCCACTAAAAAGTCTAGCCTGAATGCTCACAGAATTTCTCCAGCCCAAATAAGAAGCAACCTAGAGTGATGCGAACCGCAACCAAGGACAGACAAGGTTGGTCATGAGGATAGGTTTAAGCTTTCCAAAAGCTTGAAAAGGGTGATGGGGGAAACTCGTGAAAGGATGAACAATAAATGAAAGAGTAAGCAAAACCCACAAACAACTCTAAAGGATATGATGCACTAATGGAACTTTTAAGGATTCACGGTACAGCTCAATATGATACACATGTTAGTCCGGTGAGGTTACTTGCCACCTAACCTTACTTAAGGGTTAGGATAAAAGTGAAATGATAGTAAACAATCAATGTTTACGAAAGGAAGAATATTCAATATATCGATAGCATTCTGATGCTCACTACTACAAGTACAAGGGGTATTTATATCTTATAAGTTAGGACAACTTGCCTAAAAGGGAAAAGAGAAAAAGGGTATTGTCTTAAAGAAGACATGTACAAGGATACAAAAGGATAAAAATGAATATTCAAGAAAAGCAACGATTAGTGTGGTAGATTTTATGTGTATTCCTATACATGTAGCAGAGATACATTAGTAATGCCATTAGAAGATGTAGACAAAAGGGTACGAGCTAATTGCTTGTCCGAACAGGGGTAACTAGGGATTAGTTCGGGGTCTCTCTCTCGACCTCTCAGCAAGAATGATGCCTGGCAAGAATGATGGCTCAGGCATGAATGAGTAAGCGTACGAGGTTTGGCATATGTCTTAGTACTCTTCTATTGGGCACACAATCTTTGAAAGATAGGCAGTCATTTAACTTGACACATAGAATTGATCGATTGTAAAGAGTAACGTGGCTTCAACAAAAGTCGGCTGCAGCAAGAGGATTCTCCTCACCAGTCCTTCTAGTCCTTAGGTTCAGCTACGAGTTAAAAGCCCAATAGCCAAATTCCTATCATAGAGCCCATCCAAACTTAACCCCCCAACTTGTGGCAAACCCCAAGAACTTCAAAGGCTCCTCCTAAGGGCTCCTAGCCCCTTTACTCTCTATCCTAGAGAAGAGAAGCTCGCTTCCCCCCTCCCTATGCCTACTTTAGGGGAGCTCGCTAGGCTATAAATTGAGTACCCTTCCCACTCCCTATCTTTTTTCTCTCTCATCATTAAATGCTGAATGACACTTGTCGCACGGCCTACGATCTAGCTACTGAACTAGGGCGACCACCTACCACCGATGGGACAGGCCCATCTCCTAAGCGTCTACCAATTGACAAAAGGTAGATTGTCTTATCTTATACTAGTAATGCTACCCCTTAGATTCTACACTGGCCAGTCCCCTCCTCTACTTATTTGCACAAGTCAACACATTCAACCTATATATAAAGGTAAATTTTTCTAGTAAAGGGATCGACTCTCTATACACTTTTAGGAACTCACTACTTACTCTCAATTATCCTCCTCTTCTCCTCACTGACTTGAGCATCGAAGGGCCCTCGCTGGTTATGTCATAAGGGGCTTTTTATAGGTCTACATCCACCTACAACCGACAAACTACTAGGAGTTCACCTAAGAGTCATATTCATGATATCCACCATCACCATTTGGTGCCCACCATTCATTGAAATTCATAAACACGGTAAAGGACAAAAACACAACCCCCCATCTGTTATTCCCAAACAATGGTGATCAATAGAATGTGGACCTACCACCACCTTCGACAAACATACAACCATCAGACATGGAGCAAGTCAAAGCAATGTTACAATAAGTTATGGAAACTAATGCTAAAGTCCTCCAAGAAAACACCAACTTAAGATGACAATTATCCACAATCCAAAAACTAAAAGAAAACGTCAATCTAAATCATAGGGTTAACCTCAAGGATACAACACCATCTCCTCAAGTTGACACGGCAAGTGCTCACCTACAATACCCCTAAACCCTGTGCACCCACGTAATGGTGTCCAAAACAAGCAGCATCTACTACCAGATTTGTACAAACAACTGAACACTAATTATGGCAAGGCGCACCACTAGGGCACTTACTCAAGAATGAGCAGAATCAAGAGAGACCTCTCTCCCAAGCATTCACCAAGAAACCCGGATCATATGAATGTCTATGAACTCGATGAACACATCTAACCTACCTCCAGCTTACGTGACCAAAAGCACCTCAAGTCTTTTACTAGACTATCCAAAGTAATCATAAGCAAAAGCCCCTTTACTATGGGTATCCATGAAGAAACTCTCCCACAAGGCGTACGCCTCCATCGTCTAAACAACTTTAATGAGTTAGGCGATTCAAATAACCACCTAGCACACTCTTACATGGTGATTAGTCTCCATAACTTCTTTGACATAATAATGTGCAAGATATTCCTAAGCACATTAACTAAAGTTGTGCTGGTTTAGTTCAACCAACTCCTAGGAAACTGCATTCGCTCCTTCAACAACCTTACCACTAGATTCTAACAACACTTCTTGAGCAGCAAAATACCATGTAGGGATTCTCCCAAGAAACTGCATTCACTCCTTCAACAACCTTACCACTAGATTCCAATAACACTTCTTGAGCAGTAAAATACCATGTAGGGATTCATCTACCTTATACAATGTGCACCAATGTCAAAACGAGACACCATAAGCGTATCTCGAGCACTTCAATGGCACTAAACTGCTCATTCCCAAAGTGGAATCCAAAACAGCACTCCAAGCCATCATGTACGACCTAGACCCTAGTAACAAACTCTTTGAAGCAACAGCATTACACTAACCAGATAACTTTGAGGAATTCATGACTGTTGTCGAACAATACATAGCATAAGGAGATGCCATCCGTACATACCCTAAAGGCAATCTACAATGCAGCACATCAATAAAAGACTACCTCTATCCCTACAAAGATCACCTCCCTCGCTCTAAGGAATGACAAGAAAGGCGAAAATAAAAGTTTGCTAACTTCCACAACGATACCCCATTAACCCGCCCCTTAGCATGAGTGTACTACAAAGTTTGCGAATGCCTACCGTAAGCTCCAGCCATCAGAGAAACACCTGAAGCCTTTGTCTTAAGCAAATTTTGCAATTACCACGGAGTATGGGACCATAATAACGCAGACAAGTGTAGATATCTCAAGAACATAGTCAAAGGCCTTGTTTGCAAAGGCTGCATCAATCATCTCGTCGCCAACGAGTGAAACCACACCTAACTCACTCAGCAATGCCATACTTAAGAGCCATAGCAACAACCAACCACATATAGAGCAATAGAACCCATCAGGAAACAGGAAACACAAAGGCAACTAAAGCCCAGTACAGATGATCATTGGCAAATTAGGCTTATTAGATGAGGACCTCTTTACCCTACCACAATATGAGGTACACTCAGTTCGACCAAAAAAACCAAGAATCTATACAACCATATCCTTCATCAAGGAAAACAAAGCAAGTATTGAATATCTTCACATTGATCCCCTAATCATCAATATCGAGATAGGATATTTTGAAGTCCTCAAAACCTTTGTGGACAACGGCGACTAAACCAATATCACTTGGCTGATATCCTATTCTTTTTTACCTACAAGCAAATGAAAGACTAACTCGATGAACAACTCCGCTCATATAACTAGAGCCTAGCAAGGTTTACAAGAAAGACAATCCTCGTAAAAGGACTCATCATACTACCCATCAAAGTAGGCAACGATAAGCACATCACCCCACAACTCATTGACTTCATGGTCGTCGATCACTAGTCCACCTATAGCCCATTCAAAGGCACCCTAGCCTCAACAAATTTGGTGTAAGTTCCTTAGACCTATGGGAATTGGTGTCACAAGTAGAGACCAAAAACTGTATTGTACCCTATATCTTATCAATATCTTGTACAATAAGATCGTGCACATTGAGTCTACTCCAAAGACTATGTTAACCCTCCAATGAGTATCGACAGAACAGACCAAGTTCATTCAATATGGTGACCATCCCAACCAATCTACACAAATAGGAACATCCCTATCCTCCTGAAGAAAAGGAGGAAATGATAACCTTCTTATGTGTATGCTTAGATGTCTTTGTGACGTCTCCAGACGAGATGCCCAGGATAATTAACATCCTTGAGGCCATACACCACCCAGGGGTTAACCAACACATTCATCTATTCAAGCAAAAGAGGCGACATTTCACACTTGAACGACAAGCCACCATAGAACAAGTACAGAAACTCTTGAAAGCCAATTTCATCAGAGAAGAAAGATATCCTACTTAGCTAGCCAACACAGTCCTTGCAAAGAAAGCAAACCGAAAATGAAGAATGTACATAAATTACACTGAACTAAACAAGGCATCTCCCAAACACCGCTTTCCTCTCCTTAAGATTAACCAACTCATCGATTCTACCTTAAGCCATCCTAAGCTAAGCTTCATAAACGCTTACTCCTACTATAACTAAATTCACAAGGCCCTTAAAGACTAAGTCTACACCTTCTTCGTCATAGATTTCGAAACATACTACTATAAATTCAAGCCGTCCGGACTCAAGAATGCCGAAGTCACATACTAACACCTAGTAATAGTGGCCTTCTAACCATAGCTTAGGAGGAACATTGAGGTTTACATTGGCGATATGATCATCAAAAGCAAGAGGAAGATTGACCACATCACCGACCTCCATGAGACCTTCATCACGTTAAGGAAGTACCAGATGAAGCTCAACCCCTAGAAGTGCATCTTTGGAATAGGCTTTAGCAAATTTCTTGGCTACATGGTCATGGAGAGAAGTATTGAAGCCAATCTTGACAAGATCCAAGCAATCAAGGACATGAAGGACCCATAAAAGATCAAAGATGCCAAGCGTCTTACGAGCAGAATAGCCGCCCTTAACCATTTCCTCTCACGAAGCGTCGACAAGTGTTTCGAGTTCTTCATACTGTTGAAGAACCCATCGTAGTTCAAATGGATACCTTTTGATAAATTGAAAGAATTACTCCATAACCCACCTATGCTCTCTAAACTAGTCCCCAATGAAGACCTCTACTTGTACTTGGCTATCAGCAACCAAGCCCTCTCCTCATTACTTGTTCAAGCAAATGGGCAAGAGCACAAACCGGTTTAATATGTCTACGATATCCTGTAAGGCCTGAAGGTCAAGTATACCCAGATCAAGAAGTTTGCCCTTACTATAGTCATCGTTGCTTTGAAACTCCGACCATATTTCCAAGTACATCACATTATTGTTCTCATTAATCAACCATTACGAACCCTCTTATAGAAGCTCGACACATCAAGGCGTCTAATCAAGTACTTAGCCCATTTCTACTTCTTGCCCCAATTACTTGGCCCATTTGATTGAATTAATCTTCAATTTTCAACAGTCTTCTACGGTATGCCCCACCTAGATCATATGATATTTACACCATTTTTTTGGGTCATGCTTCTTTGATTAGCACTTCTTTGCTATGATTTCACATGCTAACAACCCTACCTCTTTCAGTTGCTTGAACACTTAGGCCATTGGAATCTTAAACTATATAAGTTGCTTCTTTTTGCTATAGACAGGCTTGTCCTGATTATAGGCTTTCCCAATTGGCGCATTTGTTCCTAACTTCTCTTTTGCTAAATCATCCTTATGCTTGGGCTATAATGTTTTGTCCATACTAGGATCTAAGTTTTTTAGTTGCTTGAGTACATAACCAATTACCATTTCTATACTTGTAAGTCTTTCTTCTAACCTTTTCAACTTTTCTTCTAGAGTTGCAACCCTTTTTTTCAAACCTTAATAATGACATGGCCTTTAGGCTTGACCATTCAAATTTATCTCTAGCAAAATTTCCAAACTTTCTATCATGTTTATAATGGGCTCCATGTGGAATTTGGGCCTTGAATCCCTAAAGAAGTCCAGTTGGACCAATTTTTTGTCAATCAAATCTTGGCCTTTATTCCTCAACTCCCAGCAATGATCAATAGCATGCCCTTGTTGACCTATATGGTATTGACATTGTGCATCAGGGTCATATTTATGAGGTATGTACCCTAACATTGAAGGCTTAGGATGCAACAAACCCTCTTCTTTTAGGTGGTGATAGACCTAAGACATAGGAAGCGAGATATGAGCAAAACTCCTCTTGGGTGTTTCAGGTTTAGCTTATTTTGCTTAAGCTTTAGGCCAATGCTTAGGGCATTAGGTCCACATATCATTAGATGGAGCATTGTAGTGTTCACAATGGCCTTTGAATCCAACAGGGCTAATCCCTTCCTTATCAATCTTCCTACTCTAATGGCATCTTCAATGTAACTACCTATGGTGACTATGTCTGCAAATGTGGAAACAGTATGACCCATGAGTTGATTATAATAAGGTTTACCTAATGTGCAAATGAACACATTGATTAGTTCATTTTCTGTCAAATGTACTATAACTTGAGAGGCTATAAATCTCTATCTTGGGCATACTCCTTAAAGGACTCGGTTGGCTTCATTTTCAAGTTACTCAAGTCCATCAGGGAAGGAGCCACTTCTTCATTGAACTTATACTACTGATAGAAGGCCTAAGCTAGCTTATTCTAAGTATAAGGCTCAGTTAAGTCTAATTGGACATACCATGATAATGCTGGCTCAGTCAAGCTATCCTAGAAATCTGAATCATCAATTGCTCATGTTTAGCGAACCAAGCCATCTTACGGACATAAAGCCTAAGGTGAAGCTTAGGGCAACCCATTCCATCATACTTTTCGAAATTTGGTACCTTAAACATTTTAGATAACTCATGGTCTTTAGAAGTGCAAAAGTTGTTCAAGCCCAAATCACTCTACACATTATGATCCTTTAAAGCTCTCGCTTTCTCTTAAATTTTATGAAAGATTTGTTCATCTATCTTCATCAATTCCTACTCTAATTCCTTCTCTAGGACTTTGTTACTATTGTTGAGCTTATCAATTGACAATTCTTTAGACTTATTTGCCTCAAAGGATGTGTCAATAGGCCCTTGGGCTTAGGTATGGGTCATAGTCTCAACTTACTTCGCATGCTTACTAAGAACCCCTTTTGCTGTAGCTGTACTCTGTTCAAGAGCTTCAAACATCTTGGTTTTGAAAATAAGTGATTATGAGCTTCAAGTTGGGTTAGACCACCTAAAAGACAATCTTTCAAATCCTGCAAAAATCCCTTTTTATTAGCAACATTGCATCCCCTCCTTTAAAAAAAATGAAGTTTTTAATTTTGAAAACCTTTCTTTCTTTTTTTTTTTTTGGAAACTTTTATTGAAAAAATCAATGTCAATTTTATGTAACAAAAGTCTAATACTAATGTTGACGAATTTAAACTCATTATACAAAAAAAGGTTTTTTAAACAAAAATAGGAACATTGGGATTGACAACTAAAGACATGGGATGATAATTATAATATAAGGACAATATAAAGAAGAAAAAATTATTTTACTATGAGAAACTTATTTAATATATGACATAAAGGTGACGACTCATAGAGAAAACTCTATCATGACTGTAATAATTTAATGTATAAACACAAAGAACGAGAACTTAGATATTTAGACGATTGATAACCTTAAGTTGAAAAATAATTTGTAATGGAAATCTACTAGTTAAATCTTTTTTTATTCTTTTTTATATTTTGTTAGTTCCTAATAGCATGGTACATATGGGACATTGCAATAGGAATCAACCAAGTAAAAAAAAATTATCATGAAACTAATTTTTTTATCATAAAACATATTTTTGAAATTTCTTTAAAAAAAATGGTTAAAAAGCCTTAAAAATGACAGTTACATAATAATCTTTACCGTAATTAATTTCCATAATTACATGCCTAAAAAAAATTTACAAGTTAATACTATTGGTTTTTTTTTTTTTTAAACATTGGCACATCATGATACTGGGGAAATATTAATGATTTTGAGCCTTCTATGTTAAATTTTATGTTACACAATCATTTACTCATGAAATATGATACATATATTATAAGACAATATTCATAGACAACACAAAAAATAAAATAAAATAAAACAACACATATAAATTAAGATAAAACTAAAAATTAATGCAATATGCTACATACGCATATAATAAGATAAGGATTGGTAATTAATGAACTATAGAAATGGAATTATTATAAACCCACAGTTAATATTCATGTAAACTTACATATATAAGTATGTGAATTTCTAAAATTATTTTTTTTTTTAAATAAAGGCCATGTACACTTATATATATATATATATAAGTATGTTAAATTTTGAAAAGAAGGCTCAATTTGTCGTGAGTTATAACAATTTTTTCTAGCTCCTATAATTTAAAAATTACTAACCCCCTTTTTTATTTAAGATGATGTAGGATGGTAGGATCTATGGATCTCAAGCTCTATAGCTTCAAACATTTCCAAGCAAACCTTGATGGGCTACATCGAAATATGAGTAAGCTCACATATCACTACCAGGCGAATATAAAGACCTCAACGACCTGAGAGTTATATAATAACAATCCATCGTAAGTTCTTAAGATAGCCCGAGTCCAATCACATCTAAGCATACACATATGATTCTTAAAACCAACCCCAAGATAAGGCCCATTAGGCCAACTTCTTTCTAATAGGCCTGTATCACTTAAACTCGATTAGTACAACTATATTACAATATTAAATAAGAAAAAAAAAATAAGCCCAATTAATTAATTTTTATATTTTTACATGGCTAGCCTATCAAACTTCTCCTGTAGTGTCACCAATTCTATCAAGCCGCATTTCAATTTTCCTTAATTTAACCTATATTAAGCCCAACCCTTTTGATATAAGTTACTTGACATAAAATTAAAGAAAAATATTTTTCTTTAAAAAAATGTTTAGGAAAAAATATTTGAAAAATAATTTTGAGTCACTAACCAGTAAAATTAGTAAAAAAAAGTCAAATTAAGGTTTTCGAGTAGCCACTAGTCTATGGATATTATAAAAAATAATTTTTTAGAAAATTGAGATTCGGTGACTAACTTATTAAGACCAAGTTACCATATAAAAAAATTAATGGGCATTTATTTTGTTATAATTTTTCTAAAAATACCAAAATATGCAACGATATACAAAAATACAATTAAAATGAATTTTTCAATAACTTTTATTACGAATTTTCAAAAAAAAAAAATAGTCTTTATTTTTTTATAATTACCCCAAAGTTACCTACGTACCTACTAATCATGATCAAACTAACGTAGTTCTATTTTCTTTTTTAGAAAAGATATAGTGGGTTAATTCTTTTTAGTTTCAGAATTAAGTCAAGTTTACGTTATTTAATAATTTATTTTTTAAAAAGAAAAACCTAAAAGATCTAACTTCATAAATCTATTTTAAAAAAATCTAACTAATTAAATCTTTTGAAAAAGTTTTAATTAAGATTTTGATTAAAAAAACCACTACATACCAAAAATTTATTTTTTCTAAAGCCTTAAATGCAAGATTCTTGTGAATCTACTAAAATATGTAATTTATATAGATATCTTTATTAAAGATATGAATCTTAGAAAAATATATAGCTATATCTAAAAATGCAATTTAGATACGATATGGTAGATGTAAAGATATTTATTTATTTTTTATTTTTATGATGATATACCTAGAAAATTAACTACCAAGAATCAATATCATATTCTGAAAAAAAAAAAAAAAACTAAGTTGGTATCAATGAAATCATGCAATGGAAATTATTCAATGGCACCTAAATAAAAATAATAAAAATAAAATAAAAAAACAATTAAACTAATAACCTACACTAAGAAAATAAAGTTAGTAAGATAAAACAATTAACTAAAAAAATATTTAAAAAATAGAAAATAAATAAATAAAATAAAACCAACTTACTTAAACGAGTCAGATCTAGGGAAAAAACTTACATAGGTCGTGTTGTAGTTCTGCATTGCATGGAACTATTGTTCGATAGGGTGCTACAGATCACGTAGAGTCATTGTACGTTGCATAGTCGCTGATTGCATGGAATTGATATTCGTTGAGTTGCTAATTGTGTACGCATGCGTAGAATTGTATGATGATACATGTGAATGGTTCTATGATCTGTGTGTACATGTATGGGACTATGTGTGTGTATGGACTAGACTATGCACATGATCGGGTCTATGCACATATGTGAGTGAGTGGAATCGTACGCATAGAGTAGATCGTAGGAGAGTGGTCTGTGTTGTGAAGCTGTACGTAAGGGTAAAAAATAATTGAGTGTGGAAATTGTGATTTTTGTTATAACCGAAGTTTACTATTTATAAACGAGTAATTTTGAATCTTTTAAATCTTTTTAATGAGGATTCAATCTTGACAAATCTAATATTCATAAGATACAATAATACTTAGTTTAGGTGTACTATTTTCTTGAATAATTCCCTCAAGATTTAATCCAATCCATTGTCAAGTTCTAAAAGTCCCACAATCTATTTAGGCTTTTTATCTTTAGCCCAACTCAGTTCAGCTTATTTTAAATTAACCACGGTCCTATAATATAGCCTAAAATATACACGCTAACTATTTATAAATCCCGAGTCTATTTTAATCAGTCCAATTAAAATATTTTCAAATTAAATAAAAATCCATTTTATACTTTACCGAACTATTTTTAAAAAATATTTTTCTAATGAAGCTCAATTATCTAAAGACTCGAATTTTCTAAATTATACGTATATTTCCAACTATAGGCTATCCAACCTTAAACGATTAACTAACTCAACTTTAACATTTCTGACACTTTGAATTTTATTTTATTTTTTTCCATTTTTATTTTTTCTATTTTTAAATTTTTTATTTTTTATTATTTTTTTGATAACCTAACTCAAAAGTAAAAAGAGATTGAAATTAAAATAAATGATAGCAAAAATGAGGTGTCTACAACCATCATGGAGTAAAGGGCTAAAGGTTTTGTTCTGACAAACATCCTCACTAGATTCAAAATCCCCTATGCCTTCATCACTGACAATGAAAAACAATTCGATAGCATGCGGTTCCAAGAGTTTTGTGATTAATGTCATATCCAACTTCAGCATGCCTCCATCGCCCACCCCTAAGCCAATGAGTAGGTTGAGGCAATCAATAAGATTGTCCTTGGAAGCCTAAAGAAGAGGGTCGAGCAAGCTGATGGCTAGTGGACAGACTAACTCCTAACTATCCTTTGAAGATACTGAACTATGCACCAAACAACCATAAGTGAGACTCCTTTTCACCTAACATTTGAATCTGATGCAATGCTACCAATAAAACTCGAGCTCCCAAGAGTAGAACCCAAATCTTCAACATCAGTGTCAATAAGGTGGTCCTTTAAGCAAGCCTAGACACCATCAATGAAGTAAGTGAAGTGGTGAAGGCCCGATTGGCTACATACCAAAAACATACAGCCATACACTATCATAAGAAAGTATAGCACAAGGTTTTCCAACTGAAAGACCTCATTTGTAGAAAGCTCAAAGCCACAGGGTCCCAAGAAGGGCAAGGAAAATTGTCACCTAATTGGGAAGACCAGATGCGAGTCAAAGAAGATGTATGCAATGGCACTTATAAGCTCGAATCTTAGATGGACAACTTATCCCCAAAACATGGAACGCAGACAATCTCCAACCCTATTTTATGTAGATGAATAGTTATGTGTACTTATGTGTCTTTTGAAAAATGAATGCAAAGCGACCTTGACAATTATCCCATCCAATTATTTATAATTTATAGCCCTATCATCATTACACCCCACTCCATTTGTCAACAAGTACAAAAGCATTGGACTGAGCTAAGTCTCTGAACACTATCATAAGTCCATTCACTTGAAACAATCCATGCCTCAAGCTCTGCCTTAAGCACCTACTAGTTTCCTACACCGAAGGGCTCTCCAAGATCAGCACACAAACTAAGTCTATAATGTCACGCCCCGAAGCGGCAGAGTCGTAACAGCCCCCGCCGTGTAAACCATCCTAAGATAGAAGTTGGCCTTACAACCGCTATCTTAGACCTGATCTACACAAGGCGTCGACGACTAGCCCGCTTTGAAGTAAACAGTTTGTAATTTAAATAAATCATTAATCTAAGAAAGTGAGGAAATATATATATGCTATAATTCAGCTATTGTAATTAAGGTTTACAATATTTCTTCGTAATATATTTCCTAGTTGTTACATTATTCAAAATGAAAAGTAATTCTAAAATAAAAACTTAAACCTTAAAATATGTGTTTATTCTTCACATGTTTTTCCTCACTCCCTAGGATTCAGCAGTTGCTAGCTTCATAATAGTTATTGCCGCTTCTTAGCCAGCACCTGCACGATGTCTATAGGGATGTGAGCAACCACAGCTCAGTAAGTTAGAACGAAGGACTTAAAACTATACCAGAAACACATCAAGGTTTCTAATCACTTATTAGATGCAATGCATGTGCAAGCAAATGCCATCGCACGACGTTGTCCGGCCCGTCGTGAGATTAGAGAAATTGCGCCCGCTCTAATCCGGGTTGAGGAGTTGCCGTTAATGCAACAGCTCACGACCAAACCCAGGCTTATGTAATGGAGACCTTGCTCCTCCCGCGACTACCTTCGAACCACTGCCTTCACCCTCGCCGCGACCTCCTCTCCTGTCACTTAGTTCGACTGAGGATGAAGAAGGGACCATTTTGCAATCCTGCGCTATCCCCTCCGAAGGGGTCGATATTTGGCCGGAGAGTCCTAAGTTCCCCTAACGGGTTGCCATGCATGTTCGATTATGATTACTGGTCGTATATTTGATTAAGTCTAATTTAGGGTGATCAATCGTTACATACAATTCATACAATATGTGCCAAAGCAACAAACAGAATCATAGCATCACCCATAATCAAGCACATGCACACATTTAACTATCTAACAAGCACAACCAAGCATAATCTTAAGCCTCCAAAAATACAGCATCGTATTAATCCCAACTTACCTCGACTCCCCGCTCACTCACTCGAGAGCTCAGGCCATCGCCGATCATCCCTATAACACGAACGTGGTTTTAGCTTTTCATATAAATATTACAAGTTCATTTTATTCTATAACGCTTATTGTTAGGTTTTGTTTAAAGTTTAATATGTCTAATTATCTAGGTATTAAGTCTTTTACCATTATTCTAGGTTTAGGGTTAGGTTCAGGTTCGGTTTTCGCATCGATTTCTAAATTAGGTTTTTTAGCTCGATTTCTAAGTAATGTTTTCGATTCCATCCCTAGAAATCCATTTCAATCCATAATGTGAAATTAATCACATCACTTCCCGATCTCCTAAATACCATCATTACCCTTTGTCAGTATTTATTTTACTCGGTACACTTAAATCCATATTAGTATACCGAATTCACTCCTAATGTGATAAATTTTTACATTTTTCATATAATTCCATAAATTCAAGTTTCCTATCAGATTTATTGTGCATTTTTATTATTCTCAAAATATCAATTTTTATTATAATATTTTCTATTTATTATATTTTCAAAAATTACACATTATGCATTATTGCATATTATGCACATAATGCATTTCTAATATTTCTATTACCCTAATTATCATCTCTAAATATCAATTATTATTTCAAAATGTCTAAATCCATCCTAAATCAGATTTTACTCCAAATTTCCCTAATTTACAAAATTAACTATTTTTTTTTTCCTATTACTCATTTATTACATAATTAACCTAATAATTACATCTAACACCCTAAATGCTATAAGTATCATACTCCATCAGATCTTAACATCTTAAAACATCTACTTATTCACTAAGTCAGTAATTAATAATTTAATTACTTAATTAATCTTAAATTACCCATTTTATGCCTCATTTTAGGACCTAAAAATTTCGAAAATTAATTTTTGAAAAAGGGCTTCATAGCACTGTTCTATATCATCTGAGTAATCTACACAAAAATTTTGGGCTTGAAACTACACTCCTAAGGTCATTTATTTCTAAACCGAAATGTGCTCGGTTTTGCACGATTTCTTAGGGACCATATATTACGGAACATAATTTCATCAAAATAATATTTTTTCTACAAACTACATACAAAAATATCCCAGAATAACAAAATTCATAATTTTCTAATTGTATTTACTATTTTTACAAAATTACACAAGATTCGGGCTGGAAATCGGACTCACCGATTTGGGTGGCTCCGGCCACCGCGGGCCGCCGTGGCCTTGTCGGCCGGCCTGGGCGCTGCTACCACCGTGTGGTGGTGGTGGCCGTCCACTTCCAGCTGCTCGTCTGGTAAGAGTTCCCTTTAAATGCCCTAACTGCACATTTTTTCTTATTTTTTTTATTTTTCTAGATTTTCTCTTGAATTTTCGACTCTCCCTAATTTTCTCACTTTCCAAACTGTCCAAATGAGCTCTGTAAATTTTTCCCCTATTTATAGACATTTTCTGTAATTAATATGCATTAATTTGACAAGACTTTATCCAAATTCCTTGATTTTTGGCTTTTAAGTTGTTCAATTTTTATTGGCTAATTTTTATTTTGCAGCTTTGGACCTGCCACGACCTTATCTTGATTCATCTTATCATCTTCTGATTTTTTCTTATTTTTCCATAATTATTTTATAATTTTCTTTAATTATTTGCTTAGTTTTTGACCAAATTAGGTAATTACGCGTATTTTTATCTACACGTAAGTACATGTGGGGTACACGTGAACATTCCTAAATATTATTTTGGTCATTCTAAAATTTTTAGTATACATATAATCTATCTCTAATAATTTATTAGTTATTAAATTACACTTTTTGCCTTTTCAGTAATTAGCAATTATTATGCTTAAAATTTAAAAATTTTATAGTCTCCTATTTTATTTCTTATTTTCTTAAATTCATGTTTACGGAGTCATTTTTACTAATATTTCTCTCAGTAGTTTATAATTTGGGTTTGATCGGATCTTTTAACCGATCGCCCTAAACCTTGTGTTCTAAGTTCAATCTTACGGTTACTTGGCTGAACTTTGGGGCTTACATATAACGCTTAACCTCCTAGAATTGGAGCCTCACTATCTCGATGTCCTCGATCGAATACTGCTCAAACTAAGGCTCCCAAGCCTAAGTCTAAAATCACACAGCCCCAATAATGGACAAGCACACACCAACATACAAAATCACAAAGCAACATGTGAGTATAACAAAGGAGCAAAAGTTACATAACGAACAATAATTAGCAATTAAGGATTTGCCATCCAAACGATTCAAGTCATACAACTTTTGGGGATCAGCATCCTGACCCATTTACATCATCAACCATTCGATACCAAAATAACATAACCTCAGACTTTAAAAAAAGAAAAGAAGAAGAGAAAAGAGAGAGAGAGAGAGAGAGAGAGAGAGAATAATGAAAAGTGCAAAAATAGCAAAAGAAACGACAACAAACATCCCCTAAGCCTCTTTAAGATCACCTCCTCCAACCATAGCCTCCCCATCACCTTCATCATTTGACCTATCCTCGCCAAGCTTACCCCCAACCTTAGTTGGACACTCTTCTATCAAATAATTTAAAAAGCTAAAGTCGAGCTAGGGGTAAGCCTCCTCACAATCCATCTTCGCCATCCTAACACCATCTCAACCAACGTTAATGATATCATCTTTGTAGTTATAACCCAATGAGAACTCGTTGAAGAGGTCATCTATCGCTACCCAAGTTAAGTTATCACAACCCGGAAGGGGGTCAAGTCGTGGCAATACCGCCATGTAATATATGAAGATCAAAGATCAAGCACCATCCTTAATCAAGGGCCTTCAGCGTACTCAACAAAGCATTCAAAACTATGGCTTTCTCCTAGTAACTAGTATTAGGTAATAACAGAACATATAAATTAAAGTTGAGCTATTCAAATGATCACTAACAAAACATAGATAAACGGGAATATCGGGTCTCCCCTAATTAGTCATACAGTACCAAGATAAATCACCATAAGTAGTCTACGTTACTCAACAAACTAAAGATACTTAATAATTGGAAATTAAAGAGAGTTCATCTATATGTAATAAATATATATATATATATATATATATAATGGTTCTCTCGAGCTCTCAACTTCTTCACATCCTAATTTTAATTGGTGCTACTAACTTCAAGCATCTCACAGCCCAACTCCATCCATAAGCCCTGCTATAACAATAAACTACAGGGGGCTAAGCTCGACTGCTTAGTGAGTAACCTACCTACTTTACAACAAGCAATACCAAGCAAGTTATTTAACAAGCATACGAATGCATGGTCAAACATATGTAATGCAACAATATATACAATTTACCGATAACTATATATAGTAAGGTTTTGATGCCCACTGTTGCATGGGTTAAGAAGTATTTCGACACATCAAGATCCAAGTATCTACTCCCAATTCAAAGTCTCTTGTCATCAACATCACCTTTTACAGTAGACAAGGCACAGCCTCAAGCAGAAGGCAGTACTCTCCAAAGCTAAGTAGTTCCCAAAGGTCAAGGTAAGAACATGTCACACAAAGTATGCCGTATGATGATAACTTTTAATACACAAAATACAATATGAATCCTCTAGGCATGATCCCCCATTCTACTGCGTGATGCTAACGGCTATATTATCATGTTATAAGATACGATGTATGTCCGGTTTAATTAGGGGTCAAATATTCATTAATCCGGTTCATGGGTGATCAATCAAAATATACAAACACTCCAAGACCTAAGCTCTAATATAGCAAGTATATAATACTCATATCAACTTAAGATATTTTTGCAAACAAGGTCAATCATATCAAACACATACACACGATTTCCCATTTGCCCCAGCATGCAACAATTTCAGTTATTGGATATAATTAAATATTCCACTAACTACAAGCACAAATAAGTAAAGCAGGGGGCGATATACTCACTCAGCCATAATGCTCAATAGTCCCAATAATCCTCTATGGTGTCCAAGTTAAACTCCTTGTCCTTTGAAGAAGATAATTAAGTTTTATGAGTATTCTATTTGTACTAATTAATTAAGCATATCGCTCACTATCCTAGAGTTAGTTGTTTCCTTAATTTAGGCATATCTTCTTCCTTTTAACTCCTTTTTCAGTGATCTTATAATCATTTTCATCATTTTCAAATGTTCTTTCATTTGGTGAAGTTATTTTTAAGTTTCTGAATCAGTAAGTTTTTTGTTTGGGCCCTATAAGATCATGTACCTAAGTGGTGAGTTGGGTTACTTTAGGATTTTGGCCTAGTTTTGGGATTTGGGCTTGGTTTTTAACTTTAGGCTTTATATTTAATAATTTTGGGCTTCTTTTAAGTATTTTAAATGGGTTTTTTTTTTCCCAACACTTTAAAATTTTAAAGTGAGCCTTGGCGATACTCTTATAGGTCTAAATGGGCCTTTTACTAAGTTTAGGACCCTAAATCTCTAAGGGGGCCTATGGTAAGTGTCTTAGATGAGCCTTTGGGTTTTGTGGGGCTTCTAACTAACTCTTTCTAAGCCTTTTATCCTAAGGTTCAGATTTGGTCATCTAGCTGCATAGGCTCCTAAATTGGTTTTTTTTTTTTTTTTTTGGTTTTTTGTGTCTAATTCACTATTTAGGGTCTTGGACTCAAGCCTACTTATCTCTTTAGACTAAAGCCCAACATTGGACTTAAGTTTAGCTCATTTTTAATATGGTTACAGATCTTTCCATTCTGGCTCTTTAGGTTATTAACACCATTCTTAAGTCTATAATCACTAACTAAGCTAGTTTAGGGCCTTAACCAAACTTTAGCCTACTTAACTCGATTAATTAAGTCCTAAACCATGCTTAACACTAAATAAAAATGTCATTAAGCTATTAAAAAAAAAAGTTCCAAATCTAGTGGGTCAAAAAAAGTGGCAGCCAAGAGTGGTTTATGGGGTTAAACTTTCCATTTTCATGCAACACTTAATTTTTATGGTGTTTTAGCTTAAGTGACCTATGTTTCTATTAATCTAAAACTATAATCACTTCATAAAAGCATGTGGGAGTGTTGTAGGGGAACATATATGGGGCAACATGCATGGACAACAAGGGTCTTATCAACGTACTTAAAGATCTTCTACTAAAACTTACACTACTTAGCCTATTTGTGTTATAACATCTACTAAAAGGGAGTTTTTCTTGTACTTACCTTTGTGGAACTTCTTGAAATACCTTAGAACTTGATAGGAATCAACCCCCAGACCGATCACAAGAAGCTGAGCTAAAGGACTTCAAGGGCTCTCACGAAAAATACTAGCTCTAAGCCATAGCCAAGATGGGGACTCTTATCCCGATCTAACCTCCAACCAACCTTTCTATCAAATCCTTACGTGTGTCTGACATGCTCCTGCCTAGCTACGAAGTCCTGATTCAGAAGGTAACCCAAGAAAGACTAGTCGAGCCGAGCTCCCCAATCGATTACTAGCGCCTGACTCAAATTCAATTGACTTCCTAACCAGACTGATTGGCCCCCAACCTAATCTAGATCAGGTCAGCCCCTGACTACCAACACTTTCTATTTTTCTACCTATTTATATCATGTTCCTGACGTCTAGCCATCAAGCAATACGTATCTCCTGACATAACATTCCAAAATTATTCTTTCTTTTTTGTACTAAATATTCTTTATCCTTCTTACCTCTTTTTAGTATGATTCATGTAACCTAATTATAAAATACCCTTTTGTCTTTTCATACATGTAAAATAACCTTAGTGGGCAAGTATATAAACCTCCACTTTTCTTGTATGCAAATTCATATCCTTTTCAATATAGAAAATTATTCATTTGAGTAACCTTAGTGTTCTCATATTTCAACTCTTATCAATTCCCTTTAACAAGGAGTAGTGATAAGTAATCCTTCAATTCAGACCGATGTCTCATATCTGGTGGATTGTAGGCCAAGTAGGATCGAGTAGTGAGTCATATGCATTCAATAGCTGCCCAAACTTTGCTAACTTTTTTTTCATGTTTGTTTGTTTTGCTTCGTTATGATGCCTCTCCATGTGTTCCACCCTGGAGACATATCAACTACATTAGTATTAGAGCACAGTTCTACAAGGGAGTGTGTGAAGTTATAGTGAAGTTTTTGTTCGCTTTACTGTTAGTGGCTACCGTGTTCCTTCAGTAGCTACTACAGTGTATTGGTGTAATATCAAGTGTAGCTTCATTGTTACTCTGTTTTACTTTGTTTTTCATCACAAAAACAAAGCAAGTTCATTTCTACTCTATTTAGTGACTATTAGATATTAAGGTTATTAGTAGTTTGTTAATATGTTCGAAAAAGTATTACACTATATCAGATTCGAGTATTCAGGAAGTTATCGATGACCAGGGCAGTGATGCTCAACTTAGTCATGGTCATAATGGTAGCAATACCTCAGGGTCCATTGATGACAAACTTGACAAGCTCACTAACGTTATTGAGAGTTTAGTCACAACAATGTAAGGAAACAGGTAACAACCCCAAGGTGTACAGCCACTAACCTATAAGAGAATTCCCCTGAGAGACACCTTAGCCAAGGCAATCGAACTAATTGCCTAGTCCGACCACAACAAGTTGGAGGAGCAGCGGGCTAAGCTACTAGATGAAGATTGGAGTTGGAGGAGATTGAAGAAGAAGATGAAGAACTAGATGTTGAAGAATCTAGGGAGGAAGGAGAGGAAGCTGACTATTACCCATTACCAAGATGAGGACACCAAGCTTCTCGAGGGCTAAATAATGTCAAGGTTCAAATCCTACCCTTCAGTGGAAGTGGAGATGTTGATGAATACTTAGAATGGGAAGAGAAGGTTGAGAAGATGTTTGACTGTTATAGATACATGAATACTGTCAAGGTCCGACTTGTTACATTGGAGTTTACTGGGTATGCAACAATGTAGTGGAAAAATCTGAATGTTACACAAGTAAGAGATGGAAGACAAGGTATCAGAACTTGGGATGAGATGAAGAGGTTATTGAGGAGTAGATTTATGCTCGAGACGTATCTATAAGATACGTTTACAAAATTAAAAGAGCTTCGCCAAGGAAACTGATCTATTGATGACTATGTCAGAGAGTTCCAGATGTTGATGATCCGAACTGACATGAAAGAACCAAAAGCTTGTACAATATCAAGATTTATTTCCAAACTTAAGTATGAGATTCACAATATCGTTGCAGTATAGAGGTTTTATACTTTAGAAGAGACGATCAAAATTGCGCAGAGGGTCGAAAAGCAAAGGAGAAATGTTCCGAGCTGACCTGGACAAACATTCTCCCAATCTCCCATATCACGCCAACCAGTTCAATCTAAGCTAAGGAAAGGAATGATCGATCTGATGAACGATAAGTAGACTAACATGGTCGAAGAGGACAGTCGAGCCAACCCAAGATTAGGCCAACCCCGAGAACCTATGAGCAAGGCCAGCCATCCAGATGGAAGACTAGCGAGGTGAAGTGTTTTAAAGGCTTAGGTTTCGGACATGTGGTTACTAAATGTCCAAACTAGCATGTCATGATACTCTGAGGAGACGTAGTAGATAGCACTGATGAGAGCGACCTCGAAGAAGACAAGAATGTTAGAAAAC
Source organism: Lumnitzera littorea (assembly GCA_024138015.1). Lineage (NCBI taxonomy): Eukaryota > Viridiplantae > Streptophyta > Magnoliopsida > Myrtales > Combretaceae > Lumnitzera > Lumnitzera littorea. The sequence continues at coordinate 27,760,264 of JAMXBB010000003.1, forward strand.
TCAAAGTGGGAGAGAAAGAGGAGACCTACGTCTATGTTGACCAGAGAGAAGTAATGACCCTAGTCTTGAGACGAGTCCTAAGTTCCTTACCAAACTCTAAGGAGGACCAGAGAGAGAATCTGTTCAATACCAAGTGTACCGTCAAAGGCTAACTGTGCATAATCATCGTAGATGAAGGAAGTTGTACTAATGTTATTGCACAGTCCTTTGTGCAGAGGTAGGGTTTGCCGACCTCAAAACATCCTAGACCTTATAAGCTACATTGGCTTTATGATAAGGATGTTTTGCACATAACTGAACAAGTGACCGTACCGTTTAGTGTTAGGAATATGTATAAGGACAAAGTAGTATGCGATGTCGTCCCTATGGGAGCTTCACATCTGCTGCTTGGATGACGTTGGTTATTCGACCGATGTGTCACTCGCGACAAGTATAAGAACACTTATGCCTTTGTCAAGGATGGAAGGAGGATAGTGTTACAACCAATAACCCCATCCCAAGTAAATGAAACCCATAATCAGCTCACCCAAGCTAGTGAGAAGAAAGCCCTATTGATGAGTCGTAGAGAGCTCCAATCTACTAAGAAGGTTGATGACTCGATGTTCTTATTGGTTAGAAGATTGATGGAGATAAGGGAGTTGCTGGATGTCCCAGAAAAAATCCGAAGATTGCTAAATGAGTTCTTCGACCTATTTCCGGAAGAATTACCTAAAGGATTGCCACCTGTCCGAGGTATAGAGCATTGTATTGATCTACAACCAAGTGCCGCCCTGCCAAACCGACCTACATATAGGATGAACCTTAAGCAAGCTACTGAACTGAAGAGAAAGGTGGACAAACTCATTGAGCGAGGATATGTGAAGGAGAGCATAAGCCCTTGTATTATACCAGTTCTGCTCATTCTAAAAAAGGATGGTTCGTGGCATATGTACATCAATAGTTGAGCAATCAACCGAATTACTATCAAGTACAGATACCTAATACCAAAGCTCGGTGACATGTTAGATAAGCTTAATGGCGCAAAGATATTTTCGAATATTAATCTACGAAGTGGCTACCACCAAATTCGCATGAGGCTAGGCAACGAATGGAAGACCACTTCAAGATTAGACATAGACTCTACGAATGGTTGGTTATGCCATTTGGACTTACAAATGCATTGAGCACATTCATGAGGTTAATGAATGTGATGCACCCTCTACTTGGAAGATGTGTAGTTATGTACTTTGATGACATATTAGTATACAATGCCGACCTGAATGACCATGTTCAACATCTTCATGAAGTATTTAACGTTTTACGAGTTGAGAGGTTGTATGGGAATATGAAGAAGTGTACGTTCTGCTAGAGTAAGGTGATTTTCCTAAGGTTTGTAGTGTCAAAGGATGGAATCCAAGTAGATGAGGAGAAGATCCAAGCTGTTTTAAAATGGTTGACGCCGAAGAATGTCATTAAAGTCCAAAGTTTCTATGGCCTAGATTCTTTCTATAGGCGATTTATTAAAGACTTCAGCACAATAGCCACCCCATTGATCGAGCTGACAAAGAAGAACGAAGGGTTTAAGTAGAGCTATCAAGTTAAGCGAAGCTTTAAGGAGATCAAGGAGAAGCTCACCTCAACCTCTATCCTTTCACTACTAGATTTTGACAAGCCTTTTAAACTAGAATGCAATGCATCGGGAGTTGGAATTGGTGATGTCCTAATGCAAGAACGACGACCCGCTTACCACAGTAAGAAACTGAGTGGCCCAACCCTGAACCATTCTGTGTACGAAAAGGAGTTGCACTCTCTTTTTCAAGCCCTACCGTTTGGCAACACTACTTGCTACCACAAGAATTTGTTATTTATACTAACCACAAGTCATTAAAGCATCTTAAGAGTCAGAACAAGCTTTTGAAAAGACAAGCCAAGTGATTAGAGTTCATAAAGGGTTTTTCGTATATTATCTGGCACAAGAAAGAAAGTGCAAATGTGGTTACCAACGCTCTATCACAATGGAAAACCTTGTTAACCACTTTGGAAATAAACTTGTTGAGACTCTCACTCATCACTGAACAGTATGCTAATGACCCTCACTTCGGTTCCGTTGTTGAACAGTATCGCATGAGACTAGTTGTGGGAGGATATTATCTTAAGGATAGCTATCTGTTCAAGGACCGCAGGCTATGCATTCCAAGCTACTCTACACGTGAGCTGTTAGTCTAAGAAGTTTACAGCGGTAGACTTTCAGGCTACTTTGAGGAGATCAAGACAACCAATCTGTTAAAGGAGAATTTTTACTAGCTAAGTTTGGCTAAAGATGTCCATAAAGTAGTCGATCGTTATGAAGCATGTAAGTGTGCTAAAGGGAAAAGAGAACCCCATGGAGAGTATATGCCTCTACTAATGCCTACCTTACCATGGGCCGACCTTAGCATGGACTTTGTCCTAAGGTTGCTCCGGACATCTAAAGGAAAAGATTCTATCTTTGTTGTAATAGACCACTTCAGTAAGATGGCGTGCTTCATTCCATACCATCAGACTAACAATGCTTTATATATCACTGATTTATTTTTGCAGGAGATTATCCGACTACATAGTGTACTAAAGATTATTGTCTCAAATCGAGACACAAAATTTTTGAGCTATTTTTGGAAGACTCTTTAGAGGAGACTGAGGACTAAACTAGTATTCAGCTCCAATAAGCACCCTTAGACTGATGACCAGACTAAAGTGGTGAACACGACACTAGGCAACCTACTAAGAGCTATTGTAGGGAAGAACCTAAGGGATTAGGATCTATGACTACCAGTCATAGAGTTCACATACAATTGAACTGTCCACAACACTATAAGGAAGACACCATTCAAGGTTATCTATGGCCTTAACCCAACCATTTCCCTAGACATGATCAGTACCCCAACAGCTACTGAAAAGAGTCAATCTGGAGTTGACCGAGCTCGAGAATTACATGAACTGCACCAATCTATAATAAAGAAGATTGCCAAATTCAATCAGAAACAGCAAGAGATTGGTAGCCGAGGTTATCGAACTATTTCTTTCTAGCCAGGAGACTAAGTATGGATACACCTCAGCCGAGAGTGATTCCCGCACTTAAGATAAAGCAAACTATCTCCTTAAACTGACGACCCATTCAAGGCCCTGAAGAAGATCAACCACAACGCCTACCAGATCGAGTTGCCTGATGACTATGGTGTCTCCTCTACCTTCAATGTGTCCGATCTGATTCCCCACCAACCAATAAAAGAAGACCTTGCGAATGCCCTAGAAGAATAAGCAAAAATAGCTTCAGATTTGAGGATAAATTTTTCTAACCCCCAAGCAGATAATAAGAATCAACCCCCTGGATCGATCACAAAAAGCCAAGCTAAACGACTTCAAGGGCTCGTACGGAAAATAGTAGCTCTAAGCCATAACCGAGATAGGGGCTCCTATCTCAATCTAACCAATAGCCGACCTTTATGTCAGATCCTCACGTATGTCCGACATGCTTCTGCCCAGTTGCGAAGTCCTAATCCAGAAGGTAACTCAAGAAAAACTAGCCGAGCCGAGCTCTCCAATCGACCATTGGCACCTAACTCCAATTCAGCTAACTTCCAAACCAAACTGATTGGCCCCCAACCTAATCTAGATCAGGTCGACTCCTGACTACCAGCACTTTCTGTTTTTCTACCTATTTATATCATGTTCTCGACATCCAACCATCAAGCAACACGTGTCTCCTGATACAACATTTTAGAATGATTCTTTCTTTTTCATATTGAATATTCTTTGTCCTTTCTACCCTTTTTTAGTATGATTCATGTAGCCTAATTATAAAATACCCTTTTGTCTTTTCATATATGTAGAATAACCCTAGTGGGCAAGTATATAAACCCTTTTCTTGTATGCAAATTCATATCCTTTTCAATATAGAAAATTACTCATTTGAGCAACCTTAGTGTTCTCGTATTTCAACTCTTATCTATTCTCTTTAGCAAGGAGTAGTGGCTAGAAGCGAGTGGTGAGTGGCAAGTGACTATTCAATTCGGATTGGTGTGTCGTATTTGGCAAATTGTAGGCCGAGTAGGATCAAATGGTGAGTTATATCCATTCAGTAGCTGCCTGGACTTTGCTAACCTTTTTTTTCCTATTTGTTTGTTTTGCTTCATTGTGGTGCCTCTCCATATATTCCACCCTAGAGATACATCAGCACTTCTATGAAGTTTCTGTAAAATAAGTTTTAAGAAAGAAAACATTAGTATATATCATTATTTTGCAAGAAATCTAAGGAAAAACATAACTTAAGTTCTTACCAAAGCAAAGTATGGAAGGCCTCCCTTTGTGGTTGTGTGTCGTAAGCCTTAGTGTGTGTAATAGCATGTGAGTGTGTCAGTAAACAAGGGGAATGTGTATATGAGGCATGGGACTTGGTTTGGAATGATTTGGAGTTGTGGTGGTGAAGTTATGGGGGTTGGCACTAAGGCGGTTGGTGGTGGTCGAGAAGAGGAAGAAGGAGTTTAGGGCTTAATCTTTGAGAAGAAGTTTAAGAGAGTTTTTGGGTGTGTTCTAGGGTTTGAGAAAATGAAAAATGAGGGAAGGGGAAGGGAATAGTAGGTTGTGGAAGTGAAGAGAGGTGGGGGGACAAGTGGTGAGTAATTTAAGAAAACAAGGACGAGTACCAAATGGAGACCATGTGCTTTATGTACTTTTTTCCAATTTGGGTATGATCTTGTCTCCTAAGAGTACAAGATATTTTAAAAAGGGATAAGAGTTTGTCTTTTGGTCATTAATCATGTTTGACTTATAGCTAATCAAGATGTAATGGGGTTAGTTAAGGATTAGGGCTTGATTAGGGTAATTAGTGGTGATTAGGCATGATTAGGCTAATTAGGTGCAATTAGGATGCATTTAGGGTTTTGTTGGACTTTGACACTATATTTTAGCTAAACCAAATGCCCTACACATGTACTTAGGGTTCCCTTAGGGTTTGGTGCTCATTTATAGTAATTTGATCTGCATACGAACTCAAAAGTTAAGGTTTTTATCATTTAGTGATATTGATCACTTGTATTGATCGATTCAACTTTACTATTAGTGTTTATTTGTGGTATTAAGAGATTTGATCACTTAATTAGAGTTAGATGATCATTTTAGGGTTTTGCTATTGTTCTAGGGTTTTTTAAGTATTAAGGTTCTTGTTCGTTTAGTTAGGTTTTTAAGGCTTACTTCAATTAGGGTTTTGGTCGAACACTTAAGGTTTGATTCATTTACTTAGGTATTATTATCATGTTTGGGGTACTTCTAGGGACTATCCAATGACTCCTTCACCCAATTTCACTTTTGGGTTAGCAAAATTTCTTAGGGTTTACACAAGTTACAACTGTTCCTTATCTCCTCCTCCCTTTTCTAAAAATTGGCTCGGGCTTCATTGAGCTCTCCCTCCAAACAATCCGCTTCCTTCTTGGCCACCTCTTCCCTTTCCTTGTAACATTGGCCTCTACCTTGGCAACCTTCACCTTTCTCGAGCAACCTTTACCTCTTGCTTAGCTAACTTCATCTCTCCATTTATAGTAACAAGCTCTTCTCTCAAGCAACAAGTTTTGCCTCCAGGACCTTGACCCATTTCTCACAACTGCCCAACCTAGGTCTAAGGTTAGTAACTTCCTACTCCAACTTCATTTTCTCTATAGCACGCTCATTACACTTCCCTTGAAGCTTCGAATTCTGCTCCCTCAACCTAACTAGTTCCTACTTCAACCTCTCTACCTTCCTCCTGCTTGCACGCCCATGAAGCCTACAACATAATAAGGATAAATGTATGCTCATGCACACTTGAATAAAACAAGAATGTGACAAAGTAGATCAAACTATACCTACTTATGAAGAAGATTCCCTTAAGTAAATGCATGTCTGTACAAGCTAATGGCATCACCCAAACCCCTCAAGGTAACCAAAGTGCATTATCTAAAAAGCTTATCTTACATCCATAAAGCATGTTTCTTCTTCGAAGGCCACTCTTTAACGATGTAGACATTATTGTACACTTGCATCGCCCTACTCATCTTGGGCTCCTAGTGAACCACTAATGCCAACAGCCCTTGCGATACTCCCTCTGTTCTACTAGCACCCAAACCTCCTTAACCATTCAATTGCTCCTCCACATCCATTACTAGTTCTTCCTGAACACCCTCATCTCCTGAGTACATACCCCTCAATCAGGAATAGGGCTCCCCAACCCCTCATTAGTAGGTGCAACCTACTCATAAGATTCTTGCTCCTCTATCCCCTTAGCAACAACTTCATACACTCTCTACCCAAGTACCCCCTTCTCAGACATCCTCTCCTCACACAACTTCCCAGTACCACCACCTCACTCACGCTCTTACCATCTTAGAGTGCTAATAGGATCTACACTCACAGCAACTCCTCGCTGTACAACAACATTTAAAGGAGTGGTGGTTAGGACATCTCCCAACCTGTCTCCCATAACCTCCTTTGATTTCACCTTAGTGACTCCAACTTTCTTCCTCTTCTTTGCAACAAGTGCAGCCTCCAAAGTAGCTTTGTTGGTGGCGTCAGGAACAGTCTCATCACCCTCTATCAAATTCTTCCCCTTACATAGGTACCTTTCCTCTCAAATTTGCAACATCTACTCAGTGAAGACCCTGTTGGACAATCCGTATAGTACGAACACAAGAAAATACTTAGTAATCGAAACAGAAATTAATATAACATAACTATCAAGGAGTGTAACCCTGAGTCCCCCTTATTAGTGATGAACAGCGGTAAACTCTTAAGTACCCTCCTCGACCACAACAACACCCATACCTATCTCCCAGGGGTATAACATCTCCCCCTTCAAATATAACTCTACAGTCTCCACTACGTCAAATCTCAACCCCTTCCACTAACCAGTTTCGAGGATCCACACCTTAGCCTCCCCATCTTTTCCTTTCAAATGAGTATTGGGTTTAACATGTATTGGTCTCATCCACTTTGTAAGGAAATCCAAGACATGAGTCGAGCTCACAACAAAGAAATAGTTCCTCCACTCGTCAATTTTACTCTTTTACTCTTAGAAAAGCTTAGTTGGGATCCTCGATTCAAACCGTATACCTAACCACTAAGGTTCCCCTTTTGGTGAAAGATGTATCGAAATAAGCAAGCTGTAAGCCTCCTCATATTAAAAATGAATACATCATCAAATGCCACTAATACCTACCAGGTGTTTAGATGAAGGGAGCTGGGGCTTACCTGGAAATACCTAAAAACTTCCGATTGAAATTTGGTAATGGTTAACCACAATCTCATCTCTATCGCCTTCCAATATATGTAGAACGAACACCCATCATCACCATAGTCACATGCCTACACACCCTTCTCTAGCATGAATATGTCCCAAGCATCAGTATTTTGGTAGACCTCATCATGAACCATTTGCCACCGTTCCTTCCTGTACACATATTCTACCTCAATGATAACATCATCACCCTTAGTGGGCAGCAATAGAGGTTTGATTGGCTCATCCTTTTTAAGTGAATACTAGCACCAAGATCTTACCTACACATAAGCTCTCCCTACTTTCCATGAGTAACTCCTTTTCCATGCTGCCACTTCCAGTTGCCTCCACCTATTTGAGGGGAGTGAGGACCAGCTCATCCTTAAGGTTTGTGCTTACTGAAACCTCACCTATGAATAAGTTTATTCTTAGTTGTTGTATTTTAACACCCATCTCCAAAAGTCTAAAGTAAGAGAAAGAGAAGGAAAGGATGGGAAAGCGTAAGATCAAGAGAGAAAAGCTCTGATGGAACCTTGGCAAAATGATAACAGAAAGTAGAAGATGGACTAACCCTTAAACCCTTATATAGGTTGACAAGTGCTGTATGAAGCATCACTTCGCAAGCAGCTACCATAGGCAACCATGTATCACAACTAAGAGATCAACGGCCGAAGATTGATTGTTAGGAAGATTTCCAAATAGGCATCCGTACACGCAACAACATTGATGGTGCACGCATCCCAAGAACCTCAAGCACTCCCATAGTCACATTGATCACTTCAACAATCATATTTGGTCAAAAAGTGATTAGGGACCCAGATCATAGGTTCATCTAAGGTATGCTTGAATACATGCCCCCCGCGAACCCATAACAACCTACCAGTACTCAACCTTACCTCTAAGTACCTTAAAGGTCGTCATAATCACTCGAAGAAAAGAAAAACAACCGGAACAAAAGATAAAACAAAAGGGACTAAGAAATTGCACACAAGCATGAGAAAGAACTTAAATTTTTTTAATCATTTAAAGAGCGAGTTACAATACCAACCTTGGATGCAAGTAGATATAGGAAAGAAATACAAAATATACTAGATCAGCCTAAGGCCCTCCTATCCTACTACTTAGTGTCAGATGTCTATCTTCGAAATCGCTACTTCAACTCATCTTCGTGAGGCGGTCTTCCCAGCCTAATTTGCATATGATCCCAAGCTAGCAAAAGGCAAACATCTCAATATAGGTTGGTCAATTCACAACTTCAAGTCAACTCTCTATCTGCCTCGAAGACCCGTAATCGGCCCAAGAAACTTTGAACGGATGACTATAGACTTCAGGGAGATGTATATACCATGCCTCCTCTACCATTGTAATCACTAAAGACCAAGGTCCCTTACACCCGTCCAAAGCCATGATGTCAAACTCTTCCTTCACCAAGCATGTGCCACTAGGGAGGTCCTAAGAGGAAGCCCCTCTCACACTCATTAATGACTAAGGATTGCCTAACCTCTTGGAATATGTAGCCAAAAATCACTGGAGAGCCCATGGAAGTCACCGAGCACTTTAAGCTTACGAGGACAACCATTGCTAGGTTGAGAAAGTAAGCAAACTTGTACAAACCACCATGCTCCCAAGGCTTAGTAGTCTCCTTAGTAATCGTTCAGCTAACGAAGGTAGGGAACCCTCGAGCAACCAAAGTTTCCCCTCTTAGGACCAAAAAAGGTCATTAATGCTAGTAATTACCCAAACATATGACATAAGACCCCAAACATCAATGATGTTGGCACTCAGTGACTTAAAGAGGAACAATAGAGTATAGGCTAAGGGAAAGGAGTGATCCTCGTACAACCCCCCTATTAGTGCTTAGGAACAGCTCCCAATCGCTAAGCAACCCATTATGCCCCGCAATTAGTGCTTCAAGGGTCTAATAGAAGGATAGAATCCCAGTTTAAACACTGTCTCACTCGGTATGATCATGTAGGACTTACTCATTTGCCATAAGCTCTATAAGGACGAAGGGATTGTACCACACTTTCAATGAACTTAAGTAGAGTAAAACTAGAATGAGGAAGATGGTCCCCATTACCCCCTTTATATAGCAAGAGGGAAGGAAATATGATCCATCCATGTATAACCTATTGGCCCATCTAACAATCGAGAAAGGGTGACAATGAAAGGCCAACATCAATGCCCATCATTACTCCTAATCATAGTTTTCCCATGCATTTAATGATCACACGTACTGCACATTTCCCAAGGAGCACTATGCATTGGAAAAGATTAGGCATAAGAAAGGATTATTGTCAATGGTCGTGTCAACTGTCACTTCTAGAAGGTTACCCATGATGCTCTCTCCAGTACTTCGATGCACTTGCTCACCCTAGTGCACTTATGCGCCTATTCATTCACTACTGAGTCAACAAGGGCTCTGGCTTCCCAAGCCTAAGTCTCTAATACTCCCTTACCATTTGGACGCCAAGGAGAGTTGTTGGGAGGGGGGAAGGGGGTGAATGTTGATAGCTAATACTCATCGCTAAGGCTCTAAAGGCTAAAGCCTACTAAGGAGCTCGGCCCGGGTGCTCATGGAATTTCTCTGGCCTAAAAAAAAAAAAAAAAAAAAAAAGCAACCTTGGGCCCATCCAAACTTAACACCCCCTACTCATGTTAAACCCCGAGCACTCTAGAGTGTTCCTCTTAAGGGATCTCGACCTTCACTCTCCATTCTAAAGAAGAGAAGCTCACCTCCTCCTTCTCGAATCCCACTTCAGGGATGCTTGCTAAGCTACAAACCAAGCAACCTTCTTGCTTCATGTGTTCTTTCTCTTTCGTTATTAATGTTGAATGATACCTGTCATAACCTTAAAGGGGGCCTAGTAGGATTGCCTAAAATTTTCATATCATGTGTACACCCATAATTTGAAAATCATCTTACAAGTCAGAGATTACAAGATTCTAAACAATTAGTCACTAAAGCTTTTATTTATTTATTTAATTAACTTACGACCACATATATGTAACTATAGATATCCGATAAGCCACAGTCTATTAGAATTGCAGAAAATCGGTATCCTCTACTAAACAATAAAATTAGGTAGTAAAGTTCTAAAACTTAAACTTACTAAAGTCATAAAATTTAAATGTAGTATTAATAATTATATATATAATAATTCAAATGAACTATATAGTCTGTCCTTAGAGTCTAACTTCTATGCATCCCAATGTTGACACTCAACTCTCAATTCTTAACCCATGCCCAATCATTTAGCAACCTGCAAGAGAAAACTATTGAGGAGTAAGCTACAAGAGCTTAGTGAGTTATCCCTCATACTATACCAGTAAACAAGTTATCAAACAGTTTATTACCAAACATATGAATGCATGAACAAGCAGTATGCTAAACATTATATATGCAGTTGACCGGTACTGCATACAACATCGAATTTAACGCCCTCTGAAGTAAGAGTTGGAGATACATCGGCACCAATCACAACCGGGCTCTAACACTTGAGTTTTTTTAACCTTATATCATTATATATATATATGAATTCTCTGTTTCACAAAACAGGTTTCTATTTCCAACAGTTAATAGTATACAAATATCTAAGTCTAGCAGTAAGCTAGCTCCCACAGTCCACGCTCACACCCTACAACAGTGGTCTCTAGACGCGACCCTCAACCACCCTCGGTTAGCGTCTCCGACACTAATAGAACCTGCGAACCAAGGGTAGGGTCTTATTGTACCAATGCTCCTACACTGTACTAATCAAATCATATGAGAATCCATCCCTCCAAGGCCCTTCATTACCAACTGCGTGAGGTAACAGCCAGAACATTATATGCAATGTTCGTACTCTATGCATGAACCGTTTAATTTTTGTTAGGTTGAATAGGATTAAGTCAATTTATGAGGTGGTCAAACATTATCAACAAATCATTCAAATAATGCAACAATTAATTATATAACCAAATCTTCAATTATCACATTTAATAGTATTTTGCACAGTAATCAATCAATATCAGTCACATGCATAACCCCAAAACCCCATGCATCAAGTTATTAATATTTAATTCATGTGCACTAACTACAAGCACAAAACAAGTATAAAGCCATCGGGAATACTCACTTGGTTATAAATGATGTCAGGGACTGTAATAGTCCAAAGGTAAGTCGGTCTCGATCTCAGGATCACCTAACATTAGGGGAATATGGAAAGTAATAAGTTTGAGAATTAATAACTAAACTAGTATGCTAAATCGTACCGTTTACTTAAATAGGTTATTGATTTACTTTAAATCATCGATTCGAGCTTTTTATCGAATCGCGTATAACTTTTTCATTTTAATTCAAATCATTATGAAGTTATAGTCCATTTTGATCATTTTCGAGCGTATTTTCTCGTAACAAGGTTCGTTTTGGACATTGTGACTCGCAATTTGAATTGTGATATAAAAATATCACAAAATTTATTATTTTAGTTTAAAAATTATAAAATATTAATTTTAACTTTTTCTTAATATATTTATGATTTAATAATTATTTAAATCATACAATTGATATTTTTATTATTTTAAGCATACTTTTCCTATGTTTGAGATTTTAGCCTTATTATTATTATTATTGCCTTTATTATTTTTATTATTTCTCATTATCTTATTATTTATGTATTTCACGATTTGTACATACATATATATATATTTATTTTCGGTATGCTACACATGTATAATATATGTTATATGCTATATGTATGTATATACTTATTTTATGAAAACAAACATACTCTTATGTACATATATATATTCATGTATTTAGTAAATATTAGGTATCATATATGCTAATACATATTCGGTATACTATATACGTACTATATGGTATTCATATAATAACATATACTACATATTATATATATTTATATAGTATTCGTTGTAAACTATGTATATTAAATATTATATATGTATTATATAGTATATGACGTATACCAAAAAGCATATACTCTATATTATATGTCTTATATACATATAGGATTACTTATAAAAATACACCACTATATATATACTATACGACTATACATATATATATACAAAAATAATTATACATGTATATATATAGTTTACGGTACAAATATGTATGTATATACTATAGTTATTTTAATGAAATACTTAATACTAATTATATGTATTCTTTAAAGAAATATATAATACATACTCCTTCCGTATAATATACTTATGTACATATATATATACATATACAGCCTAATACATGCATATATTATTCAATTTATGTATTTATGCACATATACATGTATTAGTAATGTTATATTTATAAAAATACTATACAAATACTTCATTTATACATGTATATACTATGTAATATACATCTATACTAGAAACATAATCTACTTACCTATTATTCTTAGTTTTTCTTCTTCTTTTCCTTCTTTTCTTCTTTCCCTCACGATTTTGCTTCCCAAATTTTCGGTTGTGTGCGGATTTTTTTCTTTTTTTCCAGATTTTTATTTACTCCTTTTATTCATGTGAGTAGCTAGCTTAGAATATAAGCTAAGGTATTTTCCAATCTTTTACATTAATAAGAACATGACAAAATTAATCATTTCCATTTTTCTTTTATTTTACACTCAACACATGGCAATTTTTTTTTCCTCACGTAGTCTGCCATTTGATCTTCATTTCCAGAACGTTGTAATTGAAGAAAAAGAAGAAAGAAAGAAAAGAGATAAAATGAAAAAGAAAGAGAAGGAAAATAAAAATTAATAATAAATATATGTAATTTTTCTAAACATATAAATTATAACAATTTTTATTATAAACTAATTTTAAAATTTTTGTGAAATTTTATCAATTTAATTAGAACCCATTGTAATTATAATTTTTACAAGTTATTATAGCAATTTTGTTAAAATTTCATATAAATAGGCGTTTTAGTCAAAAATTGCAATCGACTATAATTATATCACTATTGAGTGATATTTAATTATTTTATAGGCTTAAAGTTATAGTTTTAGAGTTTCAATCAAGTTCGAGTTCGATTTCGAGTATTTACGTGCACATTGGGTTTAGGGTTTTTTTTTTACGCGATTTAGGTTTTAATAGATTTTTCTATCATTTTTTATTACTTATAATATATTCAAATTTATAATTTATTAAATTTTTATCTTGCTAGGCTTTAATGACTTATCAATTTATCTACAATATTAGGGTTCAATTCTACTCTTAAATAGCTAAATTTGCAGGGTTTACAATACCTACCATATAGCCTACTATTTAGTCATTGAACTAAGGCTACCACCTACCACCAATGGTAAAAGCCCATCTCCTAAGTGGCCACCAATCGGTAGAGAATGGTTTATCTCATGTCGTATTGGCAACTCCACCCTCTTAGACTCCGCACTGGCCTATCTCCTCATGACACATGTCTATACAGGTCAATACCTTTAATCTATAAATAGAGGTAACATCTTTAGGTAAACGGATTGACTCTCTACACACTCTTAGGAACTCATTACCTACTCTCAACTATCTTCCCCATCTCCTCGCTAACTTGAGCATTGGAGAGTCTTTATTGGCTACATCGGAGGAGGCTTTTTATAAGTCTATATCCATCCACAACTGGCGAACTATCATAAATTTATCTAAGAGTCATATTCGTTATATCCACTGTGACTAGATGCCATAAGAGATCAAAACATAATACCAGAAAATGCTCGAAACATTTGGAAGACTCTTGGAGGCGTCGCTTTTCTGATGGACATTTTCCATTCAAAGATTCTACTAGATTGAAAATGTTTTTTAGCATGTAGTTTCTTGTCACTTAATAATGATTTTCTCTTTTTCAGCTTCAATTATCATCACAACCTCTCATTCTTTTCACACTCATCATTCTTTCAACGAACAATTAGTCCTCCATCTTAGACTTGGATAATTGCAACGCCGCGGAAATTCAGTAAGAATTTTGTTTCGCTAAGAATATTTAATCAGGAATATTAACGAAGTTTTCGTCTGAAAAATTACATAAGTTTGACGAGATCAATCTAACTCTTCATCCTAGTAAAAATTTATATTTTTCTAAATCTGACCTATTGTATAGATTAGATTTAAAAAAATATATAAATCAAGATGGGAATGAAAAGCAGAATTAATTCCCTAAAAAATAAGAATAAAACTGTAAAAATTATCTATCTTATTAATATTGTAAGGATGATGAATAATTCTTTGAAGACTAGAATATTTATCACTTTTGGAGCATCATAACAAACTAAAACTATCTTTCTAGAAGATTTTGTTTGAGTAATTTTTCAAGCAGGTTCCATCCACATGTCCTATAATGAATTAGTAGCATGAAAATACCAATAAAATTATAACATGTGAAAATGTGAAACAATACACATCATTCAGTCAAACACTTCTTTCTTTCTTATTACCATGAATCTTTTTACATATTAAGATTATGTATTATAAGGGTTCGCATCAGAGGGTTGTTTGGTTGTGTGGTTGGTGGAATGAAACCGCGAGGAAAGAGCATTCTACAAGTTAAAAATACCTGTAAGTTCATTTTACCTCGTCAGAGAATGGAAATGAGTATCGTATGGAATATTTACTCTTGCAAACCCTAATGTAGTGTGTAGATCTAAATCGGTTTCTATGATTGTTTTCTTCAACAGTAAACTCGTTTTGCCCATACACCTGGGTTTTAAAAGAATTTATAAAAATAAAGAGAATTCTAAAAAAAATGTTCAACTACTTTAGTAGGAAAAAAAAAAAACATATTTTAGAAAAGTGGCTTTTTTATTCTCTTTTTTAAAATTTTATTTTATTTGAAGAACTAGTTTTGAAAATTTTCTGATTTTCCAGCTTAGTTACGTAAATAAGCTAATCACCCAATTTTACGAGCTTTGTACTTCAAGAAAGAGACACGAAGATTATTCTCAACTAATGTGAAAAATTTTTGTTCCGTTCTTTTAAATTAAATAACGGCTAAATCAAAAACAAAAATAAAAATGAAAAGTTAAAATATATCACCATATAATTCAAACTATATATTTGAATAATGGTTCACTAGTTCCTCCTACAAAGTGATGATACATTTTTTGGAATCAAACAGTGTCGTATACATATAGATCATTGCATTCTATAGTCAATATATCAATTAATAATTTTATCCTACAGTCAATATGTCACTAGAGTCTGAAGAATTAGAATAATCTTAAGAAGACAAAACATCAATGTTACTACAAGCAAATTTTCAAAATCGTCTATTCATTAGAAAATCAACTTTGGCTCATTTAGACCAACCGGAATTAGGATAGCAATTTTAAAAAGCAAGTAAAATTATTTTTTGAAAATAAAATAAAATTTTTGACACTTAGACATATGACTATCCTTCCTCGAAAATAATTAGGATTAAGCAAGTAAACCTATTGTACAAAGAATTCACACATATCTTGTCCGATCAGATAGGTTTCAAATGAATATTAAGGATTTAGATAAAAATTTTCCAAAACCTACTCTCATAAGGTGAGGTACAAGTATGAGGTTTTCCTTCCTTACATCTACCTTAGACCCCATACTCTAAATTATAAAGGGTATAGGTTATATAGTATCTATTAAATAATAATATTATATTTTTCGGCTAATAAATGTTTTAATAAAAAAAAAAGAAAGAGACCAAGACCATAAGTTAATGACCATGAACGTCTAAACTTAAGGCTACCTCTCTCACTTTACATTTTCCATTCTTTCCCCTTATTCCTTCTCTTTTGGTAAGCTATAAGATTGCACAAATTTAAAAAAAAAAAATGGAGATAGAAATTTTTTTTAATTTCACAAATATTATTGTACGTATTTATAGGTTTTACATGAGCAGGTAATATCACATATTAGTTAAGGGAAAAGTTGCCAAATTCACTAAGTCTATAAGGTACCATGTACCTTACGGGTTTTATAAGATATAAATTTCAAGGTGCTACAGATAAATTCCTATTCCAAAACTTGAGAACTTATACCTTACAAGATAGAGTACAAGTATAACCCCATACTTTATCCACTCACCCCTAAAAACAATCTATGTCTGAGCTATGGTATTCATGTCCAATTGGATACGGCGACTATTTTTCAATTGCAATGATATGATATTACTTTTTTTTTTTCGTCACTGTAACATATAGTATGCCTTTGCCCTTCCATAAATTAAGGGAAAAAATGCTTTTAACTATATATACACAAGAATAGACTATGAGAGCATGGTACATAGAAGTAGTAAAAACTATAATATATAGGAGACTCTAAGTGCTTGGTTCTCATCTCAATGACCTTAAGCTTGGTGAAATTTTTATGGATCAATAGAGCTTAGGAGGCCTACATAAAGAGCAAACTTAAGCTATGGAGGGTGCCGAAGGGTTTCTTTAATGCCGTCATTCCAACATTTAATTTAGCTAAAGTAAGATGACAATGTAAAACCAACTTTGGCGGGGGGGAAGTGGTGGGGGAGGGAGGGAGGGAGGGAGAGAGAGAGAGAGAGAGAAAGAGAGAGAGAGAGGTTTAAGGCTTTCTCGGTCCTCCCTTTACCTTAAATGGTATATTCAAAGACATTTAGGAGTTTATGTAAGAGGGACAGGCTAACTATAACTAGTCAACTCCCACTATATGGCCCTTATAAATGTTGGTGCTTTTAAGAGCAAATGCCTATAAGGGTAGATCCAAGAGGTTATAGTCTACGCATGTTATTTGTCATTTATTTTATCTTCTTCTCTCAATATCAAGTGCACTTATGGGCCAAACATAGGGACTTAGGGTCCTACGATAAAAATGAGCCATCAACAGAAACCATTAAATATTTTCAATTTAACAAAGATCTCAAGGATCCCTAACAATAAAACCAATTCTTTCTATATAAAAGATTTTGAAAAAAAAAAAAAAAAAGAAAATTAAAATTTGATTGTGCCAATTTAAATACGAACCTATTGTATGAAATTCCCTCAAGAATTATTGAATCAAACAAGGAATTTAGAAATGGAGGCGGTTGGTTTGAGTAGCAGAATGATTATTCTATGGGACATGGAAAGGGTCAATATTCACACTTTCTTTTCTTCTCAATAAGAAATTCATTTGCAAATATAGGTAATTTCCATTTCTTTTGCTTGTTTTTGTTTGACCATTTATGTAAGCCCTAAATGGAAGGAATGTAAGATTTTACAGGAAAATTTAGACAAGGCAGCATATTATATTCATGGGGCTTAGGTTATGATCGAGGACTTCAATGAAGTCCTATCCAATAGTGAAAAATGGGGTAGTAGAGTTATCAATTAGCGTAGAGCTTATTGTTACCAAAAACGTATGGATAATTGTCACATGATTGATATTGGTTTTATAAGCCCTCCATTTATTTGGAATAGTATAATTATAGATATTACCATGCTCAAAAGTCCTGTATTGATAGAGCTTAGGTAAATGTTGACTGGCCAACCCTATTTCCTCAAACTAAACATTTTCATTTGAACCACACACAATCTAACCATCGACCCATTATCCTAAATATTAGTCCTCTATATGGCCATACTAAGCCTAAGTGACCTTTTATGTTTCAAGCTATGTGTGATGGGAATCAGCCTCCAACCATATCCAAGTCGAGGCCTATCAATACTTGCCGAAACCAAGCTGCAGCCAGAAGGACAAGGAGAAGAAAAATAAACACTCGACACCAACTCTATCATTAGCCGAGGTGTCGAGAAATTGCAAGGATGAGTACCCGAGACCAAAGAACCACTCAGTATAGCACTGAGAGAATCGTGCCGACTGATTTTACTACTCAACAATTATAGGCCGACCTTTCCGGTCTCTTGGCCAAATACTACAAGACTTCGGGGACTCCTTCTTGAACCCTTACATCCAACTACTAACCCCATTCGGTTTGAATACTACTCCTTCTAAGACATACCAAGTGACTTCATGCCAACTTCACTTGTAAAACATACAGTTTTATATTCTTGTACATATTTTCCTTCATTTTTTTTATGGGCCCAATTCTTTAAGATTTAAGGTCTTGTACATTATTTACAATTTTGCCACTACGGTTTAAGACTTACTATAAATAGCAACATTTCTACTAAGAGATATAGAAGAATACATACAATGAAGAATATTCCCCCATAAAGAGAGTGAAACTTTCCTCTTTCGAGCAAGGTTATACTTAAGTTAGTAGAGCTTGTGTTTGCTGAATTATTGAGTGTTGATTACTCTCTTTAATCTCTCCTATGTTCTTATCAATCTTGTTCTTAAGATTATGGTGAACTCCTTCATTTAAACCAATTAATGA
Source organism: Lumnitzera littorea (assembly GCA_024138015.1). Classification (NCBI taxonomy): domain Eukaryota; kingdom Viridiplantae; phylum Streptophyta; class Magnoliopsida; order Myrtales; family Combretaceae; genus Lumnitzera; species Lumnitzera littorea. Next base: position 27,778,845 of record JAMXBB010000003.1, read on the forward strand.
GTTGCATCTAACCCATATTTGAATCCCGAGTGACATTTAGTGTTCGTAAATTGTATCAAACTCTATTTCAAGCTCAAACCCTTAATTGTGTTTATGTCTTACTGAGTTATATCTATTCACATTTACCAACAAAAACCTTCTTATTCTTCATACCCATTCTTGAATCATGAATACCCATTCCTGTTCATCAAACTCGCTGCCATCCCGTTGATCCTTATTATCTTGGTATCAGAGCTTTAGGGAAACACACATGCTAGTGTTCTTTAAAATAGATTTGTGGTTCTAATATTTCAGTTAATCATTGTTCTGTAGTGTAGTGTGCTGTTCGTAGCAATTGTAAGTAGCTGTAAAAGCCAAGTAGTGGTTGTTTTATTGTAATTATGTTTTATTATTTGTTCAATTTTCTAGAAAAATTACTGTACGAACAAGAATTTCGGAGGATAGTGTCAACAACACTGGTGATAGTCCTTACTAAAGCTTGAGGTGACGTGTTGACAAATTGGAATACTAGATCTAGAATCTTACCGACTCATTCAGGAGCTTACCCAGTCAATCAAAGGCCACAGACGTAATGGCTGAGAAGGAAGAAGGGTACGAACACCCACAAATGGAAGTGGTTCCAATGAGCTTGAAAATGATGAACAGTAACCGAGAAGAGCTGCCGAGCCAAGAAGAAGAGAACACCATCCAATGCCGAGAAGAGGTAATGATAGGAATGTTGACTTCAAGTTGAACTAAAGAGCCCCGAGAAGAGAACCGAGGCTGAGGCCGAGAAGAGATGTGCTCGAGTAGAGCACTAACAGAAGTAGCCAAACCGAAGTGAATCGACCAGCTCAAAATGCAAGGGATGAACCCCAAGCACTTGGCCGAGGACTTGACAATGTCAAGCTGAAACTGCCGACCTTCTATAGAAGTAGCCAACTTAAAGAGTTCCTTGACAAGGTTCCCCTAGTCGAGAAGTTATTTGAGTGCTACGAGTGCGATAATCAAGCAAAGGCTAAGTTGGCTTCATTATCTCTTGTTGACTATGCAAGTCTTTAGTAGAGTAAGCTAGTTGCTAAGTGAGATATTGAAGGAGAGGAGCCGATCAGAATTTGGAGGCTCATGAAAAGATTGATGAATACATATAGTGAAGAATATTCTCCCATATAGAGAGTGAAACTTTCCTCTTTCGAGCAAGGCTATACTTGAGCTAGTAAAGCTTGCGTTTGCCAAATTATTGAGTGTTGATTACTCTCTTTAATCTCTCCCGTATTCTTATCAATCTTATTCTTAGGATTATGGTGAACCCCTTCATTTGAACCGTTTAGTGAGTTGCATCTAACCCTCATTTAAATCTCAAGTGACATTAGTGTTCGTGAGTTGTATCGAACTCTATTTCGAGCTCAAACCCCTGATTGTGTTTGTGTCTTAGTGAGTTATATTCATTCACATTCACTATCAAAAACCTTCCTGTTCTTTGTATCCATTTTTGAATGACGAAGACCTATTCCTATTCGTCCGACCCGCTACCATCCCGGTGATCCTTATAAATGTGGCTCAAGCACTTGGGGTTTAAGGAGTTCATTCAAAATATCTAGCCAAGTCATCACATGGACTATGATAGTGGCCTTAAAATTATCCAAAACAAAATGAGAGTCTGGATCAAAGAAGTTTTCAGGATAATTTCTAAAAGGAAGCAAGACATCGTGCAATCTATTAATCATGTAGAATCTGCTCTCCATTAACATCCTTCTTAAGATTTGCTTAACAAGATTAATTTTTTGAAGAGAGCTCAATTTTGTACTGCTAAACAAGTAAATTCTCTAGGCTAAGAAAGTTCAAGTGAATTAGATTATTAATAAGGAAAGAAACATGAAATTTTTCCACCTAAGCACTATGACGAGAAGGTCAAAGAACAAAATTATGGGATTATTTGATCATTTAGGGAACTAGATATTAGAGGAAAAAGCACTAGGCAATCTTATTTCCAAATTCTACAAGGATCTTTTCCAAATAGGGAAATATATGAATTTTGTTGAAAATTAAATTCTAGAACTTGGTGGACCAGTTTTACCAAAGGATGACGAAACTCAATTACAAACTCATATTACTAGAGAGGAAAATATTATAATGGTTATAAACATTGGTGTAGATAAGTCCCCTAGAATTGATGGTTTGTACACGCAAATTTCTCGTGAGTCTTGGAGTGTACTAGGGGAGTCATTTGTAAAAGAGGTTACTAAAACTTTTGAAAAATAAACAAGTGAAGAAGGAGTTAAACAAAATTCTTCTCATCTTAATTCCTATGAAGATTAGGGCCTAATAATTTGAAAGAATTAAAGCCAATTATCCTTTGTATGACTCTATATAAAGTCATAGCTAAGGTTTTGACGAATAGATTGCATCCTATCTTAGACAATCTTATTAGACTAATATAGGCAAGTTTTGTTCCAAGAAAGAGTACTGCTAATAATGCAATCCTCTTAAGAGAGGTTATGCATGCTTTTTCCTCAAAAAAAGGTTCTAAGGGATTGGTAGTCTTGAAACTTAACTTACAAAAAGCCTATGACAGGCTTGAATAGCATTTCTTCAAAGATTCTCTTAAGAAGTTAAATTTTCTACAAAGGTGGATTAATTTAATCAGATCTTATTTGTCCTCCTCTTCTCTCACAGTCCTATCTAATGGTGATATGACTAAGGAATTCCCTGCTTCAAGGGGATTAAGACAAGGAGACCTTCTATCTCCATGCCTTTTCATCCTAGCAATGGAAATCTCAAGTTGATGGATTCAATAATCGGTAGAGTCTAAGTGGTGTGAACCTCTCAGAATCAGGGGAGTAGATTTGGAATTAGCTCACTTGATGTTTGCTAATGATATCCTTTTGTTTAGTGAAGGTTCAGTACAAAATGTCAAGAACATGCTACTACTTTTAGAAATGTTTAAGAGTGTTGTAAGCTAGAAAATAAATATGAATAAATCAACAATTACTTTCTCTAAGAATGTTTCTGAACCGCTTAAGTGAGAGACTAGATTACAAACTGGATTGAGGGAGGTTATATGTCTTGGAACTTATCTTATCTTTCCTATAATGAGATCTAGCTATATATATATATATAAAGACTTTGTTTTTATTCTAGAGAAGCTAAGGAGTAAACTTTCAAGGTGGAAAGCAAAAGTTATGGTAAGTCATAATATCCTTATTAAATCTATCATTTGAAGAACTATGGGATATTACATGTAAGCTTTCAAGTTGCCTGCAGGTTTCATGAAACAGGTTGAGAAGATTATTCAAGACTTCTTTTAAGGATCAAACACTGATACAAGAAGATACCACGGAGTAGCATGGGAGGAAATTGCCAAACTAAAGGATTTGGATGGAGTTAAGATCTGGAATTTGAAGCAATGAAACCAAGCATGCATGGTTAAACTCTTATGAAAGCTTAAGGTGAAGAAACTGATTTGGGCAGAATTTTTGAGAAGGAAGTGGCACCGTAGCAAATTTATTGAAGCAGGGAAGATCTTAAAAACAATGTCTCCAACTCTAAGGTATTGCTTACAAAGCCAACGTTGGCTAGAGGATTATCTTGTCTATAAACCAAGAAGTAGAAAGAAGATTAGTTTTTGGAATATGAATTGGACTAGCTCGGGTTCACCTAGAAGTCTACTATCAGGGCCTCTAGCTTAAGAACATCAAAATACCTCCCTAGTAGATGTCTGGATTGATACGAATCAATCGGATGAGGAGAAAATTAGATATCCTATTAACAACAATGTTAAAGCTCTTCTTGGATCCATTATTCTTGTTAATGGCTTGGATGAGGATCAGATATGTTGAAGCATAGAGATGAATGGGTAGGTCTTAGTGAAGTCTGCATATCATAAAATTTATGAAGAGACTATGAGGAATTATGACTTGAATTGAGTGTAGAAGATTCAAGTATATTTTAAGATAAAGTTTTTCCTTTAGAGATGCTTGGTAGATGGTATACCAACTAAAGACAATCTCTAAAAAAGAAATATGAACGTTGACCTAAATTGTGTCTTTTACAGAAAGCATGACAAGACCATGATACATATATTCATGGAATGTGATACCATAAAATGATTTTAATGGAGGATGAAGCCTAATACGGCATTTTCATACTCCTTTAACCTAGATGTAGGGAATTGGATTGTGAAAAATGCTAAACCAACTAGGACTCCCCCTATCTCTTATCCCTAGCAAGTTATATTTGCGTTTTGTTTATGGAGTATTTAGTTAGAAAGGAAAAAATTCTACTCCAAAATCAACAAGGCTCTTCCCATATGGAACTTACACGAATAAAGGAAAATGAATACTGGGTAGTTCAAAACTTGCAGGAGATCTAATAAGGATCAATAGGATGGCAGCGGGTTGAATGAACAAGAATAGGTATTCATGATTCAAAAATGGGTATGAAGAATAGGAAGGTTTTTTATGGTGAATGTGAATGGATATAACTCACAAAGACACAAACACAATCAAGGGTTTGAGCTCAAAATAGAGTTCAATATAACTCACAAACACTAAATATCGCTCGAGATTCAAATGACTGTTAGATGCAACTCACTAACTGGTTCAAATGAAGGGCTTCACCACAATCTTAAGAACAAGATTGATAAGAATACGGGAGAGATTAAAGAGAGTAATCAACACTTAATAATCCAACAAACGCAAGCTCTACTAGCTCAAGAATAGCCGTACTCGAAAAAGGAAAGTTTCACTCTCTGTATGGGGGAATATTCTTCACTATATGTATTCTTCTATATCTCTTAGTACAAATGTTGTTATTTATAGCAAGTCCTAAACCCTAGTGGCAAAATTATAAATAATGTACAAGGTCTTAAATCTTAAAAAATCAGGCTCATAAATAAAATAAAGGAAAACATGTACAAAAATACATAAATGTTTGTTTTATAAAGGAAGTCGACATGCAATCACTCGGCATGTCCTGGAAGGAGTAGTATCCGAACCGGATAGGGTTGGCAATTGGATGTACGGGTTCGGGAAGGAGTCCTAAAAGTCTTGCAGTGTTTGGTCGAGACACCAGAAAGGTCAGTCCATAATTGCCGAGTATTAGAATCAGTCGACATGATTCTCTCGATGCTATATAAAGTGGTTCTTTGGTCTTGGGTACTCATCCTTGTGGTTTCTCAGCACCTCAGCTGACGACAAAGTTGATGTCGAGTGTTTATTTTCCTTTACCTTGTCCTTCTGGTCGTAGCTCGGCCTCAATAAGCATTGATAGGTCTCAACTTAGATATGGTGGGAGGTTGATTTCTATCATTATAGTGAGTTTGAAAGAAAGTTGTCCTCGACGTTTAGTGTTGAGCATGAACCGAGATGCTAAATAAGCTCCTTCTCCCATTTCACTTTACCATGGGTGCCGAATGTCTTTAGATTTTCTCAATGCTCATCGGGGTTAAGAGATAGCTCTTCTCATCCTTCCGAATAGTGTAAGTGTTGAGGAATCTATCATGGATCACTTTTGGATCAAACTCGCATGTTCGACCAAGAAGTAGGTTCGCAGCATTCATAAGCACCATGTCGAAGTCGATCTCATCCTCATACTGCCTTACCTTGAATGTAATCCACGTTCTTTTTTGCAAATGGACCATACTCTTGTCATTAAACCATTTTAATCCATAAGGTCAAGGGTGCGGGTAGTTCGGCAATTTCATCTTTTCTACTAACTCGGCAGAAATAATGTTAGTATAGCTACCTCCATCAATGACCAAGGAACAGGTCTTCTCATTCACTAGGCACTACATGTGAAATAAATTTTCCCTTTGTTCGGGATTTGCCTTTAGGCCAACTCATTGACTCTTCAAGGATAACAGTTCATCCAAATTTTCGGCATAGACATTTTCTTTGATCAATCCATCTTCCGAGCTCTCATCACTTTGACTCTCTACTTGAGCGTTAGGTCCTTCGCCTTTCAAAACCATAATCCTCTTATTTAGACACTGAGAAGCAATGTGTCCATAGCCTAAGCACTTAAAGCATTTCACTTCTCGGGCCTTGTTGCTAGTGCCTTTTTCTTTCTCGGCAATCTTCTTCTCGACATAAACAAGTCGACTAGGCTCTCCTTTCTCCATTCTCTTCTCTAGCCCTTTTCTCTCAGCATACCTCTTAAGCTCGAGGCTGCCTTATTGAGGTCGGCTGCTCAACCTCTAATGCCTTCTCCTCCTCTGTCTCTCAATTCTCAATGCCATATTGATTAGCTAGTCCAGAGAGTTTAATGGCTACAATTCAACTATGTCGACAATAACATCTCGAAGTCCACTTAGGAATCTAGCAATGGCGAAGTCCTACGGCTCAACAATCTCACGTCTCGTCATCAAGGTCTCAAACTCTTGCTAATATTCTTTAACAATATTTTGACCTCATTTCAAGTGCTGGAAAGCATAGAGCATCTCCTGCTTGAAATAGGTCAGCACAAAGCATTGGTTCATCAATCTTTTCATGAGCCTCCAAATTCTAATCGGCTTCTCTCCTGCAATATCTTGCATAGCAACTAGCTTATCCCAACAAAGACTTACATATTCAACAAGGGATAATGAAGCTAACTTAACTTTTGCTCAATCATCGCACTCGTAGCACTCAAATAACTTCTCGACTCGAGGAACCAGTCAAGGAACTCTTCAGGTCAACTACTTCTACAAAAGGTCGGCAGTTTCAGCTTAACATTGTCAAGCCCTCAGCCAAGTGCTTGGGGTTCATCCCTTACATTCTGAGTTGGTTGATTCACCTCAGTTCGGCCACTTCTGTTAAAGCTCTACTCGGCTGCATCTCTTCTCAGCCTTGGTTCTCTTCTCTAGGCTCCTTGGTTCTACTTAAAGTTAATGCTCCTGTCATTACCTCTTCTCGGCATTGGATGGTGTTCTCTTCTTCTCAACTCGGCAGCTCTTCTCAATTGCCATTCATCATTTTAAAGCTCATTGGAACCACTTCCACTTGTAGGTGTTTGCTCCCTTCTTCCTTCTCGGCCATTACGTCTGCGGCCTCTAACTAACCCAATAAGCTCCTAAATAAAGTTGGTGAGGTTCTAGATCTAGTATTCTAATTTGTTAATAAGTCGCCTCAAGCTTCCGCGAGGATTATCACCAGTGTTGTTGATACTATCCTCCGACATTCTTCTTCTTATAGTAATTTTTCCAGAAAATTGAACAAATAATAAAATACAATTACAATAACCCAAAAACAACCACTACTCGGCTCCTGCAGCTACTTGCAACTACTATGAACAGCACACCACACTACAAAACAATGTTTAATAGAGATGTTAGAACCACAAACTTATTTTGAAGAACACTAGACGTGTATCTCCCCAAAGCTCTAATACCAAGATGATAAGGATCAATGAGATGGCAGCGGGTCGAACAAACAGGAATGGGTATTCATGATTCAAAAATGGGTATGAAGAACAAGAAGGTTTTTTATGGTAAATGTAAATGAATATAACTCAGCAAGACACAAACACAATTAGGAGTTTGAGATTGAAATAGAGTTCGATACAATTCACGAACACTAAATGTCACTCAAGATTCAAATATGGGTTAGATATAACTCATTAACTGGTTCAAATGAAGGGGTTCACCATAATCCTAAGAAGAAGATTGATAAGAACATAGGAGAGATTAAAGAGAGTAATCAACACTCAATAATCCAACAAACATAAGCTTTACTAGCTTAAGTATAGCCTTGCTCAAAAGAGGAAAGTTTCACTCTCTGTATAGGGGAATATTCTTCCTTATATGTATTCTTCTATATCTCTTAGTACAGATGTTGCTATTTATAGCAAGTCCTAAACCCTAGTGGCAAAATTGTAAATAATGTGCAAGGCCTTAAATCTTAAAGAATTGGGCCCATAAAAAAATGAAGGAAAATATGTACAATAATACAAAACTATACGTTTTACAAGCGAAGTCAGCATGCAATCACTCGGCATGTCTTGGAAGGAGTAGCATCCAAACCGAATAGGGTTGGTAGTTGGATGTAAGGGTTCGAGAAGGAGTCCTCGAAGTTTTGCAGTGTTTAACCGAGACACTAGGAAAGTTGGTTCATAATTGCCGAGTACTAGAATCAGTTAGCACGATTCTCTTGGTACTATGCAGAGTGGTTCTTTGGTCTTGGGTACTCGTCCTTGTAGTTTCTTGGCACCTCAGTTGACAACAAAGTTAATGCTAAGTGTTTATTTTCCTTCCCCCTTATCCTTTTAGCTACAGCTTAACCTCAACAAGCATTAATAGGCATCGGCTTAGATATGGTCGGAGACTGATTCCCATTAAGATCAAAGGAGTGTCCCGTCACAACCAAGCTGCTCGGAATCCACCACCAAAGAATTACATTAAATTCAACTGTAACGGTGCCTTTAAGGGGAAGGAAGTTTATATAGGCATTAGGAGTTTAGCTTTTAATGATATAGGAGACTATCTAAGGGGTTTTGCAAAAGAATATCCACAATATCACCCTTAGAAGTTGAAATCTGGGCTATCTATCATTATTACATTTATACTCATGGTAAAAGATGGGAAAATGTTCTCTTAGAGACTGACTCAATATAAGCTATAGGTTTGATTATGAAGAATAATTTATAATCTAATTTTTTACCAAATGTTGTCCAATTATGCAGGGAACAATTCCACCAAAAGGAGCATTAGAGCCTAACGTAAACACCCTAGATAATAAATAAAGGGGCTAACAGATTAGCCAATTTTATGATGGAAATTGCACAAGATCTTTTCTTTTCAAAAATGATGCCAAAAAATGGTATTAGTTGTCTTTCGAAAACTAGGTTGAACTCTTGATTTTTGAGACTTGAGGAATCTTTATTATCTACTAAAGCTCTTGATGAAGTGATTTTGTTAGAGAAAGGGAACTTGGGTCATAGCTCAAACCCTTACTAATCTCCGTTTACTTTGTTTCTTTTATAATAATTTCCTTGTTTGCTTACAAAAAAAAAAAAAACAAGAAGAAGGAATTTGATAGCCCTTTCTCTTGAATTTCGTTAACAAGTGTTTGCAATTCATTCAATCCTGTATTTTTATATATGCTCCTCCTTATACTATATATGTGTTTGAAAACTCCAATTCATATTTTGACGTATTAAGGAAAAAAAAATAACCAAGTCTCTAGGAGCAATGCTTATGTTGCAATATGACTCATATCCTAAGTTTAATAGGTTAATAACAAGATACTTTGATATACATTGGAAGTCGTAAAATGCAAAATCAAGTTAAAATTCAAAATAATGGCTACTTCAAAGTAAAGTTGGGTGTGACAACTGATGTATTTTTACATGTCAAATGAATTAAAAAAATGTTGAAGAAAAAAGTCTATATTTCATTTTTTGTTTCTTACTCTTTTTTTCTTATAAAAGTGAAATAAAATGACTATTTTTCCCCTCCAAATCTATTTCTACATTTTGTTGGTAAAGTTATAGTTCCTTTACAATTTAAAAAAATAACTATTCTTTAGTCTTTTATAAAAAAATTTCATCTTATGATGACTTGTATTTATTTATAAAGATGGCAAATATTAATAGGTCCACGTGTCATATTTACATTAGATAGTTGGTAGGCATTTGCTCTGTATATAAACTCCTTACTTAGTCATGTTAGTTAATAAAATTACACAATTTTTTTCATTTGCACCTTCTGTTCATCTTCTTTACATAATGCAAATGATCACAATTACATATATTTAGAGTTCTTCATCAAATTCATCATGACCCATGCATAATTTCACATGGCATTAGAGCACAAAGGTAACTTTTCTTGCAATTTGAATTTATGACTCTAGAATAGTTGAATCATGAATCATTGAATGATAAAGGAACTCTTGTTATTTTAGTTTTGATAATTACGAATCCTCTATATCTTAATGGTTCTAATAGCCATGCATAATTTCACATGGCATCAGAGCATAGAGGTAACTTTTCTTGCAATTTGAATTTGTGACTCTAGAATAATTGAATCATGAATTATTGAATGATAAAGGAACTCTTGTTAATCTATTGGTAGTATAGTTTTTATTAGTAAGAACTACATAGCATGGAGTTGTTCCATTAGAATAGGTTTGGGTACAAAGGTCAAATTAAGGTTTATTGATGGGACAATTAAGAGACCTTTTGATGCTTCGTCTGATCTTATGAAGTAGCTTCATTGTGACTACATGATTAGACGTTGGATACTTAATTCAATGTCCAATGAATTGTTATAGAAATTTATATACTATAAATCAACTTTCGATCTATGGAAAGATGTTTAAGAGCAGTATGAGCGTCTAATGCTCCTTTGATTTTTCAACTAGAATATGAGATTTGTAATCCAAAACCACATAATCCAAGTATAAGTATGTATTATGATAAGATGAAAAATGTTGGGATGAGTTATAATACTTACATAGTTATCTAGCTTGTGACTATTGCAAGATTTCTTTGTGCACGTGTGGTTTGAATGAAAAAATTCAACAATTTAAGTCGAATAACAAATTGATGCAATTTCTTATGGGGTATCAATGAAGCCTATGATAGTGTAAGAAATCAAATGTTTTCCATAGATCTTCTTCCTTCCATAAGTCGAGCATTTTACTTAATACGGCAGATTGAGAACCAAAGGGAAGTTTTTAGTTTAATTGGAATCGAAATGGATTCATTAGCCTTTCTTGTAAATAAGACAAACAATACTAGAAATCAAGTTGAAAGAAGGAAATTCAAAGGACCAAGGAATAAGTTGATTTGCAAATGTTGCAAAGGGAAGAGACATTTCGTAGAAACTTGTTTTCAACTTATAAGGTACATGAAGTGGTACAAGGAAGTGAGTTACTGGTAAAAATAGAGGAAATTTTTCTAACATGTTTGCTTCTATAGTTTTTTTACAAATCTAACTCAGCTACTCAGATACTTCAAACTCCTTTTGATCGTGCTGATATTGTTGATTGGGAGAATTCTCCTGGTAACCAAAATAATAAAGGAGCTTTGATAAGAATTTGGTTAATAAGCAATTGCTTAGAAGCGTTTTCCATAAAGTGATGCAAATAATGAAGGGAAAGGAGAATATTGTAGAAGTAGCAATAGCCAACCATGTGCAATTTGCAAGTATTACTTCTTATTCTTCATTTCTCAATCCTTTAAGTTGTATAATGGATTCTTGGATAGTAATCACTGGCATTCCAATCATATGACACCTTTTCTTTCAAAACTACATAATATCCATCTTTTAGCTTAGCCAATTCAAGTTAAATTGCCTAATGGAAGGAAATTAGATGTAAAGAAAGTTGGATCTGCTATTATATCACTTACTTTAACTATACATGAGTTCCTTTTTGTTCTACAATTTACTCACAACCTCTTATCAATGAGTAAACTTGTCAAAGACCAACATTAATGAATCACATTTGATTCTAATGAATGCTTTTTCAAGGATACTAAAGCCAATGAGCAAGTAGCAAACATTTAAGAATGTAATGGGTTATATGTGATTACTACAATAACTTCTCATATCATTTGAATTCTTGTACTATTAATAATTGTAATTCCACTTCTTTACTTCATTTGATTCACAATCAGCTTATACATGTTTATATAACTACCTTGAAACATTTGAAGTCATGTAAACATCTTGATGTTTCCTACTTTGTGTGTAATAGTTGTCATAAAGCTAAACTTCATGGGCTTTCATTTCTAAGAAGTATATATGTTTTTTATGTTGCTTTTTATTTGATTTATGTGGATATTTGGAGTCTTTATTGTACTCTTTCAATTTCTTATGCTCAATATTTCTTTACTGTTGTTGATAATTGCATAAAAGCTACTTAGATTTATTTGCTTCAACATAAATCACAAATTTGTCCTGCTTTGCACCACTTCCTTCTTTATGTTTGAAATCATTTTCACACTACTCCTAAATTCACGAGAAATGGTGATGATGTTGAGTTTGTTTCCTTTTCTTATAAGCCTATATTACATAACTTAAGAATAGTACACCAAAGGTCTATGCCATATACTTCACAACAAATTGGAATGATCGAGAGAAAACATAAATATTTGTTGGAAGTTATAAGAGCCTTATATTTTCATGCTAATTTGCTCAAGAAATTTTGGAGGGAATGCTTATTGACGCTACATACTTAATCAATCAAATGTGTTTACAATCCTTGGGATAGAAATATCCATATGAACTTCTCTTTCATACACCACCCAAATATGACAATTTGAGTGTTATGGGCTACCTTAGCCAAATACCACACAACGATAAATTGACCCAAGAGGACTTAAATATACATTCTTAGGCTATTTTCTTGGACAAAAGAGATACAAAGTGTTCGATCCCACTTGTAAGAAGATTCTTGTGAGTAGAGATATATATTTTCTAAACATATGTTTCCCTATAAGGAGTCTTGTTCTGAAGTTCGACATGGTGATCCATACTTGCATTTTTCTGGCTATTTTGATACATAAGATAGTCATCACTCTGTTACTTTTCCCAATTGCTCTAATCACATACCAACTACTGCATCACCTATTGTTCTTTTGTCCACACACTTGCTACTACTGTTCCTATACAAACACATGCATCTCTTGATATGATCCTCCTAATCACCATGATTTATCTATGAATATTGTTTCTCACGATTTGTCTACTGTTATTTCTTTGTGTTAGTCCTCATACCCACGTATATAAAACACCTTAATGGTTGCAAGATTTTGCACATGCAACTTATCGTGCTACATTACTAATGCTACTTATTCTCGTATGTTTAAATCAACTCCTTCTTGTCCTTATCCCATGTTTGATCTAAATACTTTTCAACATTATCCACCTAATCCTGTATCTTCTCTTGCTAATGTCCTTACTATTCGAGAATTCACTTCCTACTTAAAGGCTATTAAGGATGAAAAATAGATAGAAGCAATGAATTTGGAATTGCAAGCTTTATAACAAAATGAAAATTAAGAACACACCTTTCTACTTAAAGGGGAAAAAGCTATTGGATGTAAATGGGTCTATAAAATTAAGTTTAAACCCAATGGTAATGTAGAGATATATAAGGCATAGTTGGTAGCAAAGGATTATATACAAGTAGAAGGGGAAGATTACTAAGAAACTTTTTCCTTCACAACTAAACTTAGCTTAACACGAATTCTAATAGTTATTTCTATAGAAAATAAGTGGCCAATGTATCAAGTCAATATTAATAGTGTATTTCTTCATGGTTTTCTTAAAGAAGACATTTATATGCTAGAACCTCAAGGCTACTCTTATGCTAAGTCAAGACAAGTATACAAATTGAAACGATCTTTATATGGCTTAAAGCAAGTCTCACGACAACTATAATGCTCCAAACTCAGGACGTCACAAATGGTCACTTGTCCTTAGTCCTCTACTGACACATTAGGCTATGTTTCAAAATCTAAAAACTTCAAAATACATTCAAATAATGACTACTGAATTTATTAATTAACAACTCCATGATAAATACATCATGTCTCCAAAGTAACTCATCATAAAATTAAATAGAACTAAACAACATCTAAGAGTTCCTAGGAATAATATGAGAATCAAATGAAACATCATCTCGAAAACAAACTCTAAGCCAACATTAATCCTTTGACTCCTAATACTGATAATAATCATCATAGTAGTAATATCTTTCATCATATTGATCTCCTTGATAATAGTTATCTCCTAAGTCCTCATAACTGTGATAACTCTCATAATCAGCTGGATAAGTGTAACTATTAAGATCTTCATAACTAACATCCTATCTTATAACTGTAGGAAAAAGAAGAGTAAGTTAGAGCTCAGTACGTAAAACACAAGCACATGCACGTGAGCAATCATATATAGCATAAACACATGCGTTTAAATGCAAACAAATAAATATATATATCGCAGTCATTCATTTAATTATCTTTAAATCAATCAAGCACAAATTTCACAATAAAGGTCCTCATAGCCTCCATCACAATAGGAACCGATTCAATAACCTTACGATGGGCATGCCTCTCTAACCCTTTTACAATCTTACATTAGTCATGCCTCTTTGGGCCTCTCTATAATCCTACATTAGGCATGCCACTTAGGGCCCTATCTAAACATCCTAGATCATTTCAATGCGAGACTCCACAAGGAACAACACGTCGCATAGATCATTAAGATTGCTTCCTAGAGATCTGCCACTCCAAGCCTTTAAGCTGAGCTACATACAAATAACAAGTAATATTTAAGCCGAATAAGTTATTAGTCTATTTGTGATTATATATAAGTATATAAACTAGCCTAGCAAGTACAAGCAACACACAGTATTACGTACCTAAAGTCCAATGAAAAAGCCTGATTGATTCTAGCTTAGAAGAATAATCTATAGTAAAAAGATGAGTAAAAGTTGTTTTAGTGATAATCTATGACTTATAATTGCCTTCCTAAAGTTTTTATACTATAACCCTAAGCTGAATTAGACTAAACTTACATTAAGAAGAAGGAACAAAGCAACATAAAAGACCATGATTGGGGTTCATGCTCGTAGAGCCAAACAAGAATCAAAGTGTAGATCACACTTTTCACCATTGTCGTATACTTCGCCTATGTTCCTCTTTAAAACACCACAGTCTTGGATCACAGTCGTATACTTTGACTATGATCCCTACATCTTGAATTTCTTAAATTTCTCACATTTTAAAATTTACAAGAGGAACACGGTCTGAGACCATACTCATGGCCCTGGCCATATTCGTGCCCTGTGATCCTTTTTCTCTCCTTTCTCTAAGAAAAATGCTCTTCAACCCTAGATTCAACCTCCAAACAAATCTATAACCCTCAACACCACTGATTACTACTCCAAAATAGAAATTCTCACCTCCATAACTTCTTATAATCATCAAAATCATAAATTTACAAAAAAGATCAATATTGTAAGAGAAAGAAGACATTATCTTGCGATGTTGAACCTTAGAGAGAGAAAGAGAGTTCCTTTAAAATCCTTCACCAAAATCAATTATCCTCACCTATTGTTTACAAAATCCTCAAATCTCTTACCATTAGGAGAACTACGGTTGTGCCTGATCTTGTGCAATAATCCCACTGCCAAAACTACTCTCTTGTGCTAACAAAAAGAAAACAACAATCAATAATATGATCCAATAAATCAAATATGCCTTAGAGATTCTTGTCTTAACGTTAAGGTTTGCGTTGTTCACTGTGAGAAAGCCTTGCTCTGTAACACAATAGAGGCTTTTGTGAGTCCTTAGGAAAGGAAAAGGTGTTTTGTTGCAAACCTAAGTTAAGAACTTTTCTATATTCCCAATATGCCTCCCAGTCCTATTATTATTTAACTTATCTTCAAATAACAATAAAACGCCCTTATTCTTATTATTCCTCAATTTTATTTTCTTTGTATTTTATCTTTGCCTAGGTGTTACAACAATGGAATGTAGAATTGTCCAAGTTTCTTATCTCTCTTTGTTTTGTTCAAACAAAATGTGATCATTCATTGTCTATTTGTGACTCCTCTTCTGGTTTTCTAGCTATTTTGTTATATATAGACAACATGTTACTTACAAGGACCTCTATTGCACAAATTATTGACTTGAAGAAATAGTTGCATGATAAGTTCACTATTAAGGATTCGAGCGTTGCTTAGTTCTTCCTTGGAATTGAGATTTTTCTACTGTTGCTAGCACCTTGTTGAACCAGTTAAGTTTCATACTAGATGTCTTATCTGATGCAGGGTTAACAAGTTCCAAATCCACAAAATTTCCACTACCAATAGGTGTTAAACTAGACAATGTCCTTCCTTTTATTGCAAGTTGGTTGGCAAACTTCTATATATTACTTTGACTAGGGCTAATTTATCTTATCCAGTACATAAGCTTAGTCAATGCGTCACCTCATACCACTCATCTTCAAGCTTTGTTTCATGTTCTACATATTCTTAGGTAGGCATCTTCGTTAGGAGTGTTTTATCCAATTGATAATTCTCTTTCTTTGGTTAGTTATGGTAATTTGGATTGGGCCACTTACCTATTGATAGCAAGTTTGTTTCCAACTATTGTATATTTCTAGGGCCTGCTCTTATCACTTGGAATAATAAGAAGCAATCAATGGTTGCAACTTTGATAATGGAGGCCTAATATTGAAACATGGCCATGGCAACCAAAGAGCTTCTCTAGACTTCTTTTGTTCTACGTACTACTCAAAGTTCATATTCTTCATGTATCACTATTTGGTGACAATAAGTTGGCTCTCCTTATAGCATCTAATTCATGTGTACATGGATGCACAAAGCATTTCAATATTGATGTACATTTTACTCGCAACCAAATTAGTAGTGGTTTCCTTTTAACTAAAGGTTTAGGTGAATTTAGATTACAATTCCTACTTGACAAGTTGGAACTTTGATTTAGGGGGAGTGGGGAATGTTATGACTTGTATTTATTTGTAAAAATGGTAGATATTGATAGGTCCACATGTCATATTATTATTGGATAGTTAGTAGACATTTGCTCTGTATATAAACTGCATGCTTAGTCATGTTAGTTAATACAGTTACACATTTTTCCATTTATACCTTCTGTTCCATCTTCTCTATACAACGTTGATGATCACAATCACATAGATGTAGCGTTCTTCATCAAATTCATCATGACCCGTGCATAATTTCACGCACATCTACCCCTGAAAATTAAAATTAACTATGAAAAATAACTACTACTTCCTTATTATGTTTCTCAATAATTATAGTTTTTCTCTTATTTTACTTCGCTCTGCAAACCAATCATAGGTATCGAGCATGCCAAAGTGTTGAAGAACCTCATTAGCCATGTGGGCACGGATGGCTACAGATTCTTTTGCTGCATTTTCAATAAAGCGGTCGTGGTCTTTTTGGCTTTTTATTGGGATGAAGAGTGTGATGTCTGCATCTTTTTTGTTCTAATACGGGAAATGTTGTCTTGAAATTCATGAATCTAGTCGACAACGACGATGACGTCTCTTCCCTAAATTCAACATTTTCCACTCGAAAAAAGGCTAGGGAAAACAACAAAGCTATTATGCTGAAAGGACACCACGGTCCTAACGTGATCTAAACATATAATTTCTATTGATGTTTCAAATTATTATTTTATCTCGTGATTTTTATAAATTTTTTTGTTCTAATATTTGTAAGAAAACTCAAATTAATAAAAATCCACTGAGAGCTCCAATACAAAATGAAAACTTCAATATATATATTGGGAAAAAAAAAATTGATCCTGTAAATTACCTATTAGTAATTAAAGCGCCGCTCACTTCATCAACGATTAAATATTTCGCTTAGATTTTGAGTATTGCATTGAGTGTGGGGATTATTTCAGGGTGGAGTTTGCTTGCTTTCTAAAACAGAACATAGAAGTCAATTGAGATTTGTGAAGCTTTGCTTTGAGCTTGTGAACTAAAATCAGGGCCGGTTACATATTAAATATAAGTAAAATCTAAAACCTACAATCCTTCAAGATATGATAATGACAAGTTGATGAAGATTCCTCTTGGTTCAATTATTTTATCATATAGACTGTACAAATTTCTAAGTTCTTTATTTGATTTGCATAAATTGGTCAAGTCAAAGAATAAAAAGAATCTCAAGTGCTACACTAAATCCAAAGAAAAAAATCAGTACCATGTATTTAATAATAAAAAGGTTCATTTTACTCAATAATATAAATATATTCTTAAAAGTTCGTATCTTATTAAATATTACATAAAAGTATCGTAATATATTATTCTTAATAATAATAATAATATCCTTTTTTTTATACCGTCTTGTTCTACCAAATACACTAACTTATGATCTTTATATATCAAATTCCCATCTTTTAACCACTTTTTATTTTAAGAACTTCCCCATTTTATGTTAAGATTCTTTGAAAGTTGTTTATAATTTTATTTTATTATTTATAGGACCAATATTAAAGAAAGAAGCGAGGAAAGTTGCTTTAGAAGAAGATGAAGAAAGAAAGATAGAAAAAAAAAGAGGGAAAAAAAAAAAAAAGAAAAAAGCAAAGCAAAGCAATCACGGAACAAAATCCAACAAATTGTTAGACGGAAGAAAAGTAATATAAATAGTTGGCTTTTGATAGACGACCGATGTTTAGATAAGCACCCATCTTTACCCCGTAAGCTTCTTCTTTACATTTGCAATTTGTTGGTAGAACTCTTGTTTTGCTGTCGGTTTTTCCCTTATTACGAGGATTTCCCAAGTAACAGTTTTTTTTTTATTTTTTTCAATTAGATTTTGTAGCTTGCACGCTATTTTTTAAATTTATTTCTTGCCGCTAATGTCAACTTGTGTTCTCGCACTAATCCCCAAAATCCTTACTTGCTATCACGTGAAAATGAATGAAGATAAGCAAATAACAGACCGTAGGCCGGGGCTAAAAGCCAAATCATCTAAAACTTTTGTTCCATCGCATCATCTTGAAAATCGCGAACTATAATCACCCACCATCAATTAAATTAAAGCATGTAGAAAATAAGCTTTTCATTCTCTCACTATTATTGTTGCGATACTAAACTCTCTTTTCAGTTGTGGTTAACATCCTTATTGAAGGGTGCAAAATCTGAAATCAAATTGAAATTTGGTTTAAAAAGATGCATGTGTATCAATGTCAGTTGACCAAAAGGTTTGACCAATCACTAATAGGTTACTATTAGTGAAAGTACAATTGATCGTTAATCTTAATAGTCTAATAATAAGAGTTAATAGTCGACCATCAATACTGACAGACCATTAACAATATCCAAAATAGCCTTATGCGTTTCTTGTTTTCTCAATTCTAAATCGTGGAGCCCTTATGAGGACTACACATGTATGTGCAGTAGAGTCTAAACACAAAATAAAATCTATCCTTATACCAAAAACATCTTTTCTAACGGTTTTACAAATCAAAATTTTATTTAAAGTTTTCCTTGTATATCACTAAGTTGTTTATTTCCCCTAGAGCTATAAACGAGTCAAATTAAACCAAACTAAATCTAGTCGAATCAAGCTTCTAAAGGATCAAACTCAACTTATTTAAAAATTATTGAGCCTAAGTTAGTATCGAACTTTTTATCAAGCTTGCAATTAAAGTTTAAACTCGGCTTATATAAATAAATGAGCTTTCTTTTGAATTCAAGCTCGACTCGATTACTATTTGAACTATAGTCGAGCTGAGCCTAAACCAAACTAATTTTTAACCTACTCATAAGTCTAAATATACAAAATGAAGAAATATATAAATAAATTAATTAATGAATAATGAATAAATATTAGATTCTATATCATATATTATCCTATACTATATTATATATATTTATATATATTATGTAGATATTAACTTTTAGATTTTCATAATATATAGTACATAATACATAATATATATGTAATATTTATAATATATATATAACTTGTAAGCTTACTCACAAGTTTATAAGCCTAAACTAGAACTCAAACTTGACTTGTTTAAATAAACGAATTTTATCTTAAGTTTAAACTCGAATCATTTACTAATAAAATTTGAGTCGTGCTAAGCTTAAAATGAGCCGACCTTAAGTAGCTCAACTTATTTGCAACTCTAATTTTTCCCATTATTTTCTTTACCACTATTTGCTTATATTATAACAACCTATTTATCTAGAACTTCTACATAAGCATTGCAACAATCGAATATATCCAATTCCTAGCACGATGCAAGTCTACGACTACATCAAATACAAACTAAATGTAGTTATCATGAGTTCACCCCCTCTTGAAGTGTCTGTATAGTGCTCAACCATCTTTTATCTCATCATATTTGCTGGTATTACAAATGGCAAGCCAATATTTTTCATTCCTATCTTTCTAAGACTCCTCCAAGCCAGTTTATTTTTAGAAATGCCATCCAATATTGCCACCAACCCCTATATGATTGAAACATTCAACTTCTTAACTAGTTTGGGTCGCTATAACCATCATTAAAAGAGCGATATCGACTCCAACTAGTTTGCTCACAAAAGGCCAAACTTACCTTGAGATAATACATATCCCACAAACAAACAGTCGGCTGGCACTACACACTTCAAATTAAGCATCCCCACTTCCCTTTCAAAATACAGACTATGATATAAGCATGTAACAATCTTCGTATGATACGTAGACGTGACAATTTAATATATGTATAGATGAGGAAAGCATCCTTTCCTTTTCTTTAGTCGAACCGGACCCATAAACGTGAAGCTTTCCCAATGCCTTTTACGTAGGACGACCGACGAATACTATATATTAATGCAATCTTTGGAATTATACGGTGGGAACGCTATGCTTCATATAAGAGCATTCAATATCTTAATTCTTACCACTTACGATAAGTCAGATGTGCGACAACAACGTTCAAACGAAAGGATACGTCCTTTTGAAAAAAAGAATGGAACAGTTTTTAGGATGATGTTGTGTGGTTATATATAGTTTAGGGGACGGTGTAGTCAATATGATATGGACGTCCATGGACGAAGCACAGCAACGTCGATGCTCTATCTTATTTGGCTCGTTTGATTAAGTCTCTATAAAGTAGAGATCTTGGTGATTCTCTGCGTCTATTTTGCAAAAGAAAGTAATTAATAATCTTAGACTTTTTCATATTTTTTATATACTTTTACACTTCATTTTGTAGTCCTTTGCCAAGAGATTGATATAAAAGGAATAAATAAATATAATCCCTAAGGTCATCCTAGGTCCCTATGGCTAAGGGTCTTTTCATAAAGATGCTTATGGAATGAAAAGAAAATGTTGGGCGTATAAGTCCAACCTATACGTGGATTGTAGCTGTTAACAAATAACAAAAGAAAATATAGAAAAGGAAACCTATCTATATATATATATATCGAAAGATATAAAGAAAAAAAAAAAGGAAAGCTAATCCAAGGGTAATCCAGCCACAAAGAAGAATCCGCAAGGAGAAGACTAAGGGCAATTTAAATTTAAAAAAAAAAAAAGTCGAAAGGGAGAATTTATAATGGTCAAAAGAACAGACTAGTAAACTTGACATCATATCCAACCCAAAACCTTAAGGTATTAGATTAATGGATCTTCTCCACTTATATACAAGTCACTTAATTCCCATCCTTCAAATATGGGATTTTTTTTCTTAACTTACTTACACTTATATCTTAATAATCTCCTCTCAAGTGTAAGTCCCATCCACGTTGAGCTTACATCTTTTTTCCTCTCAAATGGAAATCACTTACAGCCACATTAAGAGCTCATTAGTTGACTCCACTAAGCCTGCCTCATGATTCACTCACAACCTATCACTCACCTTATATCGTAGGTTTTACCTAAGTCACCATTATAGAGCTCTTCTTTCCACATGGGATGGCCCGTTCATAGAAGATAAACTGCCACATTCATTCCGTCTCAACTTAGTTGAACCATCATTTCTAATACCACCTGTTAAGGAGAAAGGGAGTATTTATAATGGAGAAAAATTTTTTGAAAGAACAAACTCGTAGACTTGAGATCATATTCAACCCAAAACCTTAAGGTATTAAATTAATGGGTCTTCTTCACTTATATACAAGTCACTTAATTCTCATACTTTCAATGAAAAGTTTTTTTCTTAACTTACTCACACTTGTATCTTAATAGAAAATAAGGGAAAGTTCAAGAAAAGGGTCGAGAAGGGCCTTGGCTCAACCTTCCCACCAATATAATATACATAAACTCCAAAACAATAATTAAGAAAATTACATATGAGAGGATCAACATTTTGAGTCAAATTCAAATAGATGATTGAACTTTTAAGTGATTCAAATAGAGAATAAATGTTACGTTACGTAGTTCACATAGAAGACTGAACTTTCTAATAGTTACAATAAAATATCAACATTATAATAAGTGGTTCAATCTTAATCCTTTAATTTGAATCACTTATCATGATTTTCTATTTTAACTATTTAAAAGTCTAATCCTCTATTTGAACCACTTAATCCACTATTTGAACCACTTAATCCACTATTTGAACCAACTGAAAGTCCAATTCTTTTTTTTAATGTTGCACTATGTTATCTAATTGACCTACTCTCTTATCTACTTGTAGCACAAAATTTTGACCCAGCTTTAGATTTCGCAACTACATATCGTATAGTAGGGCATTGCTCCAACACCTCATAAGCACTTGAAAGTTTGATGTACTCTTGTTACGTTATACTTTACTCAACTTTAGCACTAGTCCACTAGACTTAGGATATGAGTCACAATCAATACATACGTACGCATTACACAGACATTCTTCTTTGGACTATTACATAAGGAACTAAGCTCTTCAAGCTTTCTGTGGAGAGGCTCAGTTAACTTAGCCTACTCGGCCTACCTATACCTACCAAGGCTCATTGTACCTAAACAATTCTAGAACATTCTTGGAAATGAATCGTGATGGACTGTCGACCTCTAGTCCCCTCACTCACCTACGCTTACGAAGTTTATAGTCACTTGCATATAGGATACTCTTATGTCAACTTGACAAGGATGAGCGCCAGTATACAGAAGAACAGTAGGCGAATTCCCTAAAGTCTCAACTCGAACGCATTCTTCTCTGCATAAACCCCTACCCAATCATTAACTTGCCCAATACCAAGGTTGGCTTGTTGAATAACGAAGCCGAGGTGACTACACATCGAGGCCGACTATAATCTACCAACATGGCAAATGCCGAGCCCTCAACATGGCAAGTTCTATTTATTTAGCCTAAAAAACAATAACATCCCTCTTTCGTCTCGACAATCCAAACACCATCCATCTACATCAACCATAACTTCATTGTAGCTTAGCTACTAAGTCTCAAAAATCACTAATATGAACCCATTGATAAGCCACCACTTATCTTTACTTTTCTAACATTTATACTATATTCCTTTTTCGTCATTTGTTTTATTTACCCTTTTTGTCATTTGTCTTATTTACCCTTTTCGTCATTTATCTTATTTATCATTTTCATACATTCTAGGAATCTCCTTTTTCATTGTCTTTTATGTAATTTTTTTTTATATGTATTGTTGCCCTAAAGGACTTACTAATAATAGTCTTTTTACTATAACAGTAAGACATCTTTTCATCCTTTCAAATATTGACTATACTTGTTCTTATGAGATATCCCTCTCTAAATATAATTTTTTTACCCCCTTATCTGATCTTACCGAATAACTCGAGATTAATAGTGAATGGACCTTAACATTAGCTTGTAAGTCATATTAAGTAAAATGTTAAGTCGTGTTGTATTCGTTGGTGCATCATATCCTCCGAGCAACTCCACAAAAACAACTATGTTTACCAACCCTTCCATCTTAACTTTTTTTTTACATCTCGAAGGACCCATTTGGTTACTATTCTTTACAATAAATCCTAATGATTACTGAGTTCCTAAGTACATCGAATCGAGCCTTGATCGTAAGCCTTATATTTAGTGGATCTCTATGCACAAGTATAAGAAGTAAAGCATAGGCTTAGGGACAGCCACGTTATGTTATGTGGTTCACATAGAGGACTGAACTTTCTAATGGTTAAAATATAATATCAACGTTATAATTAGTGGTTCGATCTTAATCGTTTCATTTGAATTACTTATCATGATTTTATATTTTAATTACTTAAAAGTCTAATCCTCTATTTGAACCACTTAATCCACTATTTGAACCACCTGAAGGTCCAATCCTTTATTTTAATGTTATATTATGTTAGCCAACTAACATACTCTCTTATCTACCTGTAGCACAAAATTTTAACCTAGCTTTAGATTTCGCAACTGCACACCGTATAGTAAGGCATTTCTCCAACACCTCCTAATCAATTGACAATCTAATGTATTCTTGTTATGCTATACTCTACTTAACTTAAGCACTAGTCCACTGGACTCAGGATATGAGTCACAATAAATATACACATACGTATTACATAAATGATCTTCTTTGGATTATTACATAAGGAACTAGACTTTTCAGGCTTTATGTGAAGAAGCTAAGTTAACCTAGGCTACTCTACCTACCTATACGTATTAAGGCTCATTATACCTAAAAAGTTCTAGAATATTCTTGGAAATGAATCATGACGGACTGCCAACCTCTAGCCTCCTTACTCACACACACCTCCAAGGCTTACAGTCTCTAGCACAGAGGATACTCTTACGTCAACCTACTAAGGAAAAGCGCCAGTACAAAGAAGGATAGTGGGTGGATTCCTTAAGGTCTCAGCTCAAACGCATCCTTCTATGCATGGACCCTTGCCTAATCATCAACTTACCTAGTGCCAAGGTCAACCTACTGAATACTAAGGTCAAGGTGATTATGCATCGAGCCCAACTCTAATCTACCAACATAATAAGTGCCAAGGCCAAGTTACCAAGTGCTAAAGTTAAAGCCTCAACATGCTAAGCTCTATTTATTCAGCTTACAAAACAACAACATCCCTCTTTTGTCTCAATAGTTCCAAAAACCATCCATCTGCATCAACCACAATTTCATCACAACTCAGCTATTACGTCCTAAGAATCACTAATATGAAACCATTAATAGGTCGCCACCTATCCTTACTTTTCTAACATTTTTACTATATTCTTTTTTCATCATTTGTCCTTTTTACCCTTTTCATACATTCTATGAATCTCCTTCTTCATTGTCTTATGTAATTTTTTTTATTTACATTGTTACCCTAAAGAACTTGCTATAAATAGTCCTTTTACTATAGCCACAAGGCATCTTTCATCCTTTCAAATATTGAATACACTTGTTCTTATGAAATATCCCTCTTCAAATACAATTTCCTTATACTCTTATCTAATCTTACCGAGTAACTAGAGATCAGTGGCAAATGGACCTTAATATTAGCTTATGAGTCATCAAATGAAGTGTTAAGATATGTTGTGTTCATTGATATGTTATATCCTTTAAGCAACTCCACATAAGCTACTATATTTGCCGACCCTTACATCCTACTTTCTTTCGATATCTCAAAAAACCCACTTGGTTACTATTCTCTATAGTAAGTTCTAATAATTATTGAGCTCTCAGGTATATCAAATCAAGCCTTGACCATGAGCCTTATATTTAGTGGATCTCCATGTACAAGTAGAAGAAGTAAAGCATGGGCTTAAGGAAAGCTTGTAATACATGCGCATACACACACAAACACATGTATATGAACTAGATGGGACCAATTTCAACTTCCATTTTTGGCTTCATGGAACCATAAGACCATTTATTAAGAGCTAGAATCGTTGTTCTGGAATCCTAACCATGACTACTCGTGACTTATAAGGTAATAAATAAAGTGATTATCTAATTAATACCTCAATGTTATCAATGGACAAGCACAATTTGAAATGTGTTGATAGGTGATTTTGGACTTAAGTTCTCTAGGCCTAATCCGACCTCACTCACATTCTTAGACAATCTAGGAAGGCCCATTTTGATAAAGGCTTAACCTCTTCACTAGGTTAACCCAACTTGATCCTAGGTTGGATCTAAAGTCTTCTCCAGCCTGCCCTTAAGTCAAACCAATCAGTTTCTCTAACAGAATTCTATGCTCTACTCCTTTTGGTGAGACAACCTACTCAACTCAACCGAACCTAACCTCAAGTCAGGTACCCTATAACACCACCCCGACACCTATTAGGACCTCCACACTCCATGTAGCTACCTCTAATCAAAACTTTTAACTCTACCAATGAGGGCTCATCCAAACTCATCCAAACTTGGCCTCCCTTAGCCCAAGTCAAAGCAAATACGAAGACACCCATATTTAGGGTAAATCTTTAATAAAAATATACCCTAACTTCTAAAAGATGTGTATCTACGTAATTGGATACACTTACATATTTAGAATGGATTTAACTTCAGATACTACAACACATATCTTTCCTAAAATACCTCAATTTTATCACCTACAAATATGAGATAAGAGCTCCAAGTACGATCAACTTCATTAATATAGTTGCCACTGTGCTACTTTTTAGAAAGAGTCAAACGTAAGTATTAAAGTATTTGCATTAGATCAAATACCAATGTAGTTTTGCAAGTAACATCGTCCAAGGATCAAGCTTTCAAACATACTTTGTACAAGATTCAAGCCCACCATCTCAACTTCAATCTCGGGTGAAGACGACAAATAATAGAAGGCATAAAGATATGGAATTTATATTTGTGAGAAGTAGGAAAGCATTTAGCATTGACAATATACACGTTGTGAGAACGACAAATAATGGAAGGCATAAAGATATGGAATTTATATATGTGAGAAGTGGGAAAGCATTTAGCATTAACAATATACATGTTGTGAGAAGTGGGAAAGCGTTTAGCCTTAACAATACATGTCATCTCAAATGAGAGAGACGTCACAAATGAAGCGTTGCTTTGGCACATCCATCCTGTTCAATATCTCATACAAGCAGGAACTCCCTACATTGAGTAGATGCTCTTGTTAGTTGTTATGCTATACTTTGCTCCACTCTTTAACACTAGTCCATCAGTCTCGGAATACGAGCTGCATGCACATACATATATACATATATTTTATATGAAATAGATAGGGATAATTCCAGTTTCAATTTTTGGCTTCATGAAACCGTAAGATCGTTTTTTCAAGAATACCAACTATTTATAACTTATTAAGGAGACAGACGCACAATTTGGAAAGGCATAAAGATATGGAATCTTATACTTGTGAGAAGTGGGAAAGCAACGAGCTTTACTTTAACAATGCATGTCATCTCGGATAAGAAAACATGGAACAAAGGAACATATGAATGCGAAACAGCTGTCCCCGACATCAGTCTAAACGTTTGACTTTGTTGACGCTTACAAAACACACAGTCCTATATTTCGCTTTCCTAAACTGGAGACAAAGAGCCAAACTAGCTTTATAAATTAAGAAAGCAAATATATATATACTTATACGTATACTATTATATATATATTTATGGATATAAATATTAAACGTGATTTGTGTTTTCCCAAGTAAACTCGATTTCGAGGTCTTGTAGTATGGTCCACCAGCTGAAAGTTTAGACATGTTGAACAGTGGATGCTTTGGCCAAAAAGAAAAACAGAACGGTGGATGAACAGAAAATGACCTATTCATGAAATTCTGTGCATAGGCTTTTAGACAACATATCGTTTCATAACTTTAGTACTTAAACAAGAGATTCAAAAATATAGATATATTAGAATAGAGTTGGAGTGTTGTTGAGTCGACGTCTACATTCGATCGGAAATTCAAAATTAAAACTTAAATTTCATCTAATAAATTCGAGCTTCAATTTAATTTAATTTATTTTTTTAAAAAAATTATATTTGTGCAATGACGCTTTATTCGAAGTTTACTTGATATAATTTTGAGACCAAATCAAATGCAATTAGGCTTTTAAACTCATAAAATCAAATTATTGACAAACTAGTCAAGAAGTGATATACTCAATTTTGAGTCCCACCATAACATACTGAACTTGCTTATAGTAAATATACAAATTAGACATGAGCACTCGGTCAAATTAGCCTTGCGTTGCCTCTAAACCGTTAATTCACAAATATGTGTTATGTTGAACTATGATCGGCTCGTGACCCGATGGTTCAGCGCTGATTCAATGGGCCCGACAGTTTAAGAGCTTTGAACTAATCCTTGAACCAGTTTTTTTTTTTTTTCCTTTTCTTGATTATTGCTTCTCCTTTTTTTTTCATTCCTTTACATAATTTTTTTTCCTTTTAACCTTGTCGATCATTCACTCTTTTTTTTTTTTTTTCATTTCATCCTTTTATAAAGTATACATTAAAAATTAATAAAAATTAAAATATAGAAAAATCTCTTACAATATAAATACCTAATCTGATCGAATAAAGTAAAGTGGTCAGAGAGAAAACATTTTTTATTGTATTTTATGGTCACTCAAAAGGTATCTACGTATCCAAGTATCCACTAATTAGAATCAGACCGCCATAATTCGATTTGAATATTTAAAAAACTTTTAATTTATTGGTCAATTTTACGTTTTGCAAAAAGAATCAAAGTGCACGTGACCATCTAATTTAATTTTTTTTAGAGAAAAATAATTTTAGTCCATCATAATTTAGAAAAACCTAATACTAGATCACCACTTTTGGGAAAACAACACCATTTACTTTTTTTGAATAATTGGAAAAAAAATATTTTTCTACATGATAAAACTTTTTTGAAAAGAATAAAAAGAAAACTTACTATGTCTCTTCTTGACTGTTCATAAGTAGGAGTAGAACCCGCAAGTAAGCTTAGGCTTTTATTAGATCAATTCCAGTCACTGAAGTAATCATCTTTTTCGCTTGATATCCCACATAGTTCTTGTCGTCTGCAAGCCACCTTATACCAATCTTCTGTGCAAGTATTTGCCTCAACATTAACAACAAATAAGAAAGCTCAACATTCGTCAACAATCAAGCTTGCTGTATTAAACACTTGCTTAATGACGACCATTGAAACCGGAGCAGCAAGTACTTCACAGGCGATGCGAGATAGTAATAGATAATCCCTTCTGTACCTTTACCAACACTCTAAAATATCAAAGTTGTTGATGGAGATATTCTTAGATATCTCAAAATTCGTATTGGTGTAGTGCTGCATCTCAAACATTAGACCATCAAACCATCACCTCTTTAATTTTTGCGTCAATAACTGCTCACCTATAAATGAATAATGCCACTCATTAGTGGGTAATAAAGGAAATATTGATAATTAGCCACCGTATTGACTTTGGTAGTGGTTGAGCATCTCCTCTATGTTGGTCATCACTACTGACACTTCCTACTATGCTTTTAAGCTGTATATGTCTTAAGAATCTGTTAGAAGTTGAACGTAACCATAATAAGTTTTCAAATATATTAGTAATAATTCCACTTTACAACGAGGATCTATAATAATTGCAATAAGATAAATATAAGAAATGTCTTTATAATAAGTTAACCACTTCAACGTCATATCATATACGCATGCGTGCAAGTTTAGGTCCTTATATACTTGAAGTAGCACGCTAAGTATACTGACGGTTGACATAACAAAAAAATGAACAATGAGCCTATAAACTTATGAAAAAGTTTTAGTAGCATCATGAAAAACTTTCAAAACTTTTAGTAGGTGAATACAAATATCTCAGTTATTGGGGAAAATGTCAACTTTCTACATATTGTACATTGTAAAGTTACACAACAATTCACTGTAAGGAACTATGCTATGCAACAACTCGTAAGTCGAGTTCCAACAATGTTGCACATCAATCTTAAACTTCCGAAGCCTCTTCTCACGCTCCATGCAAAGGTTCCTCTACTTTTTATGAAGAGACAGCCTCTATGTTATTATCTTAACGATGTTCTTAATCGAAGCTGTATTATCGTACAAAGCTACAATGCTATCCTTGACACACAAGTTAAGAATATGACATGTACAACGTATGTGGAAAAAAATCCCCCTTCCAACACTGGTTGATAGTAATTTTACAAATCAAATATTGATGCAGTATTGGTACTTACATTATCAAAACCAATAGAAAAAATTTTCCTCACTAATCCACACTTATTTAAGATTTCTTTAATAATTTTATAGATATTTTACGCCATGTGTCACTCGTTACATACCCTTAAAGCCAATAGTCATTTATTAAATTGCCAATTATCTTTTATCTAGTAAACAGTAACATCCATATAAGAATTATTATGAAAAGGATTTGTTCATATATCTGCAAATATGGACACATGCGTATTGAAGGAAACAAACTTACCTGTAAGCTCCTTCTTACCTTTGTAGTAGAGCTCCTGCGTAGCTCGGGTTAACAGTCTACGACTGAGCTATTGCGAGCTCGGGTTGAATGTCTCTCGCTCATATCGACTCTACCACTCTAATGCACTTACATTAAATGTCAGGTGCATGTTCGCTAAGTATTATGCCAGGTTATACTTATGTCTCTCTTCATCATACCTTATTAGTAGTTGACCAAATGAATCACCGCCTCAAACAATCTGTTACTGCATTCTATCTATTCCTACCTTCCCGAAATACTTCGACCTTAAGTGCCTGTTAAGGATACTATATCCTTTTCCCGTTTTCTACTAGTAGCTCGTGTTGCAGTAGTTGCAAAATGCCTTCGAGTTCCTCCTTTCGTTTGTACTTTTATAGAAATGAGTAGTAAAAATAATAAACTTACCGGGTTTAAGGGGCTTACTTGAGCTAGATGATCTTGAACTGTTAGGCCAATATTGTCCCATATGTTGCTCTTTTATTTCAGGAATAATTTCTATCTCGTCCTCCTCATCTTCGAACATGCTTGCAGGGTAACTCGTCTGTAGAGGTTCAAATCCTACGGATCGTACAAGGACACTCATACAAGGAGGTTTGAATCTAGCATGACGTTTAGGGATACTCATGCGAGAAGGTTCAAAACCGGAAGATGGCATGCCTTGGTAACTCGTATATTGATATTCAATGCCAAAGTCAAGAAATAATGTATCGCAATTACTTGTACGATGAGGTTCTACATCGAAGCTTGGATGTAGTTTAACTTCTTCTTCCATGTTTTTAACCACATCGTATGCCTTTTGCTCATTCAAACTGTATTCATTATCCGGATATGCCTAAACGTCCTCGAACTGTTATGGTTCAGATGACGTGTTGAAACTTTTATTGCCTTTACCCTTACTTTTCCCACTAGATGACGAACCGTGTTTTTTACTAGAAAAAGTATAATGCAAAAATCTTTTCATTGATATTAATATTTTTTCTCTTATTTACTACAACAAAAATTTATAAATAAAAAACAGAAATAATATATAAGACAAAATAAAATGAAAATTATATAGTAAGTATGTGTACATCAGCATCATTTGCTAATGCAAATTATTTTGTGCAATGAAATGGAGAATTATGCACAGATATTGGTGGTTAGTAAAAGGAAATATTTCTCTAACAATATTTCACAATTGAAAAAATTCAAAGATAGAATGGTTGAAATTGGAGAGATTTAATTACTTTGTGGAAAAATAGCTATTGCATATCAAAAGCTGCCACTTTAAGGACCGAGAAATATGTAAACGTGTTGTTTGAATTTTGAAAATTCAAATTTTAAATGATACAGCGCACAAATTTTGAATTACAAAGTTCAAAATTTGCTTATGGCACATGTGCCAAAAGAGAAAATTACAGGGGGTAAGGGAAAGGTAGGGGGTAGGGGACTAGGGGGAGGGGGTTAGGGGTTCTAAGAGGTATAAAGGGAAAGGGAAAAGGGAAAGCGGTGGCGGCCTAGCCCATTTGTTTTTTTTTTTTTTTAATATCCAGCGGTCTTTGAACTACTAAGTTGAATCGACAGTTCACGAATTGCCGAGTTGAGCATTTTCAGCGATTTAACCAGCTACTATCGAGTTGGGTCGGTTCATAGTTCAAAACCAATCCTTATCTAAGTCTATACAAAATTTAATAAAGTAAACATGCAATTGATAGGAGGTATAAACGTTAACGAATTAAACTTTTAGTAATGGAAACAAATTAGATTAGTTATTACATTTCAAGAAAAATAATTATTTGAAAAAAAAAATATGGTAAGTTATAAATATATCCCTTATATTTTCTTCATTTTTTTAGTCTCTTTATTTTTTAAATCTAACATTTAAATATTTGTGTCTTTAAAATAGTGTTTTTCATCCCTTAAATGACATTTTACTCTTAAAAATGACAAAAAGAAATTATTTTTAATAATTTTTATTTATTTTATCCAATAACGATATAGTACAATAGGATCTAAAAGAACAAGTTTTTTAAAGATTCTAAAAGTTTATTAACTTCATTCAAAAATTTATTTGATATTTTACTAGTTAATATTAAAATATAAATATTTGGAAGGAATCACTCACATGGAAGGGCATGATGTCATGTGTACCGTCATAAATAATTTAGTGTAGACAACAAGACTGTATAATGTGTAGTGGACCCCGCCAACTGCCACGTAAATTATAACTGCCAGTTTACAGTAGTAAAATAACAAGTCATAACTCAGCCTTCTTCTTATTATATATTTAGCTACCTGTATTATTCTCTTACCTTCCCAAACTCTCTCTCTCTCCACCACTTTCTCAAAATATCAAGAAGAGAAATGAAGAACAATCGAGAGTTAGCTTTGCTTCTCTCTGTGTTTCTTCTGCTCTGCAATTCCTGCTCTGCTCGTCTACTGAAGAACTATAAACGAGGTTATCTTGATAAGGGTTTTAGAAATTCGGGTTTTTATAATTTTGATAGTTTTCAGGGTATCGTCATAATTTAACCCCTTTTTTTTTTCTAATTTTTAATTTTCAGGGCATGAGAAAGTCGGACTTGACTTTGTCAAACGTACTAGCAATTTCTTAAAGGAAACAGAGGATTTCTCAAATGTAAGATCACTATGAGTTTAGTATTCTTTTTGTTGCATGCACTTTTTTAAAAAAATATTCATTTATTGGGTAATTTCAATTTTTTTTTTTTTAATATGTTTATACCGACCATGTGGACATGCAGTTGATGGGTTCAGAATCAGAAGAGTGTGATGGTGACAAGTATACTGAAGAAGAGTGTTTCAAGAGAAGAATGACTGCAGAGGCTCACTTGGATTATATCTACACTCAAAAGCACAAGCCCTGAAGTCATCAAATGAATGAATATACATATATATATATTATATATATAGAGCGAGAGAGAGAGGATAAAGGGTATGTGAACTTTGTTGTATGTCAAGTGCTTTATGAGAAGAGTAATAATCCAATGTAATTATTAGAAGGACCGAAAAAAGAGGACTTAATATACCTTAAATTTATGTACTTTCAAGTTATATTTTGTGTTTCTACAAAAGATATACATCGTATGGGCGTGCAATTAAGAAATAAAATTAAGAGATATTGAATAAGTCTGTTAAGTAATATCAGTATACTCGATCTTCATGCATAGAACTTATATCATCTGTTTCCTTTTTTCTTTTAATTTCTCTTTTTCTTTTTTCACCTGTGCCCTGATTACTTCGTTCGAAGGGTGAGTGTTTTCTTTATTTTTTTTTTTTTTTTGGGTTCAAATGTTTTTAGCTTTAGTCCCAAATGATAATCGAAATGGTAGTGGATGTGTAAAATCTTTGAAATTGGCAAGAAATTTCCGAGTTTTGTCCTATTGGAAAAAACAGACGGTCTCGGATGCTCTATGTGAACTGCACTTAACAATCCGCACTTCAGGCAACCATAAACATCAATCATTGAATTTACTGTTGCCCCATACTGCCCGTTGTCTTGAGTTAACACATAAAAATGAATTCAAATTTTCATAAGGGCTTTAACGGGTATGTGAAAGAAAGAGGGTAAAAATAGCATACCATAGCTAAGAAGTTAAAGATATTGGTTTCCTAAAGATGCTGATTTTTTTTCTCCAATTTCTGAAAAGAGTCTTTCTAACGAATGTTCAGAAATACTGATAACATATTTACTCAAGAAATTTTAATAGCTTACGTTTGTTTAAGGTTTTCGTTCTCGATCAAATACCATTATCTCCATAAAAACCAAACGCGATATACTATTAGAGCATTGGTGGTGCCTTAGCACCAATTTCAATAACCTGGTGATCCTTGCTATGGAACGTCTATCTGAGAACCAACCTGCTCTAAGCATCTTTTTATTATTTTAGTTCTGATTGGTTAAAATACAATATGGGGACCCACAAAGATATTTAAAAAATATATATTAAAAAAGCTTTCGTAAAAACCTCAGGATAAAGTGATAATTATTGACACACCTTTGTCTTATCACTAAATGGTAGTGAGGGGTGAAAGAGGCTACTATTAACGAGTATTGACACTCAGAGAGAGAGAGAGAGAGAGAGAGAGAGACTTTCATTATAGACACCGTTTGCTTTAGTTAATATCAAACTCTGGTGCTCGTGTGCTACCGGCATCTTCCACCTTTTTAGCTCTAAACGCTACTAGCTGGTATCAATCATTTATTATCTTACATCACATTTAACAAAGATGGATAATAAAGTCGACCCAAACCAAAAAGGTCCCAGACAAAAAGCATCCTAAATTGCTAAGAGTAACAGAAGGTGTTCGTGCAACTCGAACACGATTATAAGTGACTTACATGGGACTTACTAGTACTAGGGACACAAGCTGTCAAGTACAAACTCGTGAGATTCGGTTACAATATGATGCTGAACTTGCTGATAACTAGTCATATGATACGACAATTGAGAAAAAAAAAAAAAAGCCTAAAAAGCCTACAGCATTCAATGGTAAATGTTACACATTCGTAGGAGACTTAACAGAGGAAAGTCCGATAACCTCCTCTCGGTTGCTTCAAGTAGTATTCCCAAAATAAAGCTTCTACACTACCAAGACTTTGCACGCAGATCTGGCCGAGCTACCTGTTTGCTTGTCTTGAAATATACATCACGACTGCAAAGAGATGACAAAGAAAATCCTACCATCTGCAGAGAATACTTTTCAAGTACATCAAAGCAGAAAAATATAACTATAATCACGAGTCGCCCTCCATCCACGACAAGGCTTTCTGGCCAAAGTAGCCGTAATTCTCAGTTACAAACTTATAAACACAACTAATAAGATTTCAAAGCTCACAGAATGTCCATCATCTATGCAGTAGCATATTATAACCAACAGGAAAATAAACTAAAGCTACAACAAAGACTGGAGAGAATCATCGCGTTCATCATTATCCAGCCCTGAAGACAAATGGCTTTGCTGGAAGTACCTTCTACTTTAGTGCTGCGGCGGATGATGGTACAAAGCTCTATCCCACTCCAGAAGAATACAAAAGAAAATATAAAAGGAAAAACAAAAAAAAAAGTTCAAAAGACCAACAAAAAAAGGGAAACAAAAATTTAGCCATGTTGCGAATAAGATGACTGCAATTTTATATTTCTATTTCTTCTAACTATGAACTATAAAGATCAAAATTAGAAACATCAAAATGTTACATGTGCTACCAGCATCATCTCCAGCACAAGAAAAGAGAGCCAATACAAGCATTCATATCGAACCCACTACATGTCAAACATGAATTCCTTGGTCAGCTGTAACACCACCTCCAGAAAATTAGCATCCGTTTTTCACCACTGGAGCATTATGAATCATTTTCCTGCAATAATATGAGAAAATAAGTAAAAACAGTGAAGCAAAACGTCTAAAGAATCCCACAAAATAACTTTATATCAATCACAGCAAACCATGGTAATTAATGATCTATCTATGCCAGATACTCAAGACATTATGCTTCTAAAAGAATCAAACTTTATCATTCTAAGATAGTGAACCACACATCTATAGGCTTCAGAAGTACCCAGGAATAAAGAAAAGAAATGTACCAGCTTTATATTGTAGGACAATCCAACGTCCTGCAATGAACTTTCTTTGAGACAATGTCTATGGACAATTAGACCCGTATGAGCAATCTCACTTTTTGCAAAACTGTTGTCATCGGTGGGTGCCATGGTCATGCAAACTGCTCCTTTGAACATCCACTTGCCTCTTTTGACATCATAAACATCATCAAACAACTGGCCACACAGAAGACATGCACATTGAGTTTCATCCACAGGAACCATGGGCTCATCTGTTTGCAGTCTATCATCAAGCTTTTCATCCAGACCTTCAGACTCGCATCCAAATGAAGGCCTCATCTCTCCAGCAATCCAGTCGCTTAAATTTGCATACCATCCCCTAGATGCACTTTTCACACCATTCAATTCATATTCTTTCAAAGAGTGCCATTCCATGTGTCGATCAAGACATTCCTTGAGTCTTAGTCGCAGACCACAAATACTACAATCATGAGGAAAATCATCAAAGATCTCACTTATCACAGATGAATGAAACTCCCGAATGACATCTGGCCTGATCTCAAAGCCGATAAGGTTTTTAATCTCTTCAGTCATTAATGGAGGCAACATGACTGGCGCTTCGGAATCAGGTTCTGAATTTGATACTTCATCCACTGCAGATACAACTAGCACAGGTGCAGCTTCTGCAGCCAAAGAAAGTTGCCCAGAGCCACTTTCAGAACTATTCTGACCTTGTTTTGGTGACTCATTAGGAATTTGCGAAGACTTGGAAGTAGGTAACTCAGCCTTTGATGCAGAGATTAAACCCTTCGCAACTAACGAGGTCAAAAGATTCGATATTGGATCTGTGGTTTTTGCCTTTTCAGTTGAACTCTGTTCAGCTGTAGTACTTACAAGAGCTGCAAGTGGTTCAATGTTTGCTTGAGATACATCCACATGAATTGACATGATCTCATGGGAAGCACTTGAGAGAGGCAAGGATGCAGCCTTGAGCTCTGAGGAGGCAGACTGGACAGGGGGTGGTCCAGTTGGCAAAGGAGGCTGGATGCTCGTTCGTGATTGAATAGGCTTGCCACCTGAAAAAATCTGCTTCTTAACTCCGGAAGACACTGAATTTACAGCAGCCACTAGACTAGCTGTGCTAGGTTGTCCAGAAGTCATTACTGCAATAGATGCAGAATGTTCTGTTGTGGAACCATCACCAGCTGAAGTCACCTCACATCCAGAAATTTGAGGAGAAAGCGGCTTTTTTGTCCGTCCTAAGCCCTTGGGTGCAGCATCAGACTGAAGTTGGTGTGAAATGGAAGGAGTCCGTCTAGTTTGAGAAGTGTTTGTTGACAAACTTTTCAATTCCCGGAGCTGAAACTTTTTTTCCACATGAAAACTAGGGTCCTTGGCATACTGGTCAGTTGGTCCAGCAGATAACCTTCCCGAAAATTGAGGTGTTCTCAAATCGGTTCGAGCCCCAGTTTGTCTTTGTGGATAATCTCGCTCCATTGGCACTTGTGGATGCACATTTGCTTTGTCAGAAGGTGAAGGAGAACGCTGTCCAATAAATGATTGTCCAGAAGGTGATGATGACCTGAGTGACTGAGCTTGTCGCTGTCCTGCAGTTCCTGGGGAACCCAATGAAGCAGTCCCTGGAATCCCATACCCAGAGGCTCCAACATAAGATCTTACCTGCGATCCCATTCCCACCCTTGAAAGAGAACTAGCACTGGTTGACAGCCCACTAATTCCAGTGCGATAACCCTCAGAGGGACCATAATTAGCAGTTCCAGCATCTAACTGTGCATCCTTCAGAAGTGCTTTCGGAAAATTATTTTCTAACTCCTGCACGAGGGTAGTGAAATTCAGACAAAGCAGATATGGTTAACACAAAGATGGGTATGCATTGAAATATATCAGCTGTGTAGTCCAACATAAAATCCCGAGTCCATTTGCATGATAGGGCACATGTTGGTACAGATATCTATCCTATTTTCCTGTTTGTCAAATCATTCAGACAAAACACCATGATCATATCTTCCCTTCGCCAGAAGATAAGAAAATGAGGTCTTAAGATGGTACCAACCAATATTAAGGTGTTGTGGAAGTCTCGGGTGCATCTGCAGAATATAAGTACTAATAGTCTTGTCATGGATGGAAAAATGTGGACTAGATTTCCAGATCCAATGACATAAACAGCTTTGACAAAATATTGTATTAGCATCTGGCAAGTAATGTTGTCAATATTTTATGGGATATACAGACAATTAAACCATCAACGTGAACTAAATTATATGCTTGAGGATACTTTTCTCAAGGTGCATGTAAATGCAGAAGTTCTAGTAACAGATCCAATAGAGAAATTTTTTAAACCGTTCTTTCATTCAGTGATGTCTTTTGAACAGATTTCCCGATTCCTGAAATCCTTCTACCCAGTGCTGTTTATCAAGTACAAACATCTTACAGCAGACCCACACAAGTTTGTGATACAAACCCATCTTTCCCATTCTAAAGATTGAAATGTTACTGATCATATATCTGATCTTCCATGCATAATGAAATTGGGCAACGTAGTCCAAAACTTTAAAAAGGAGGGCATCCCTCTTGCATGAAATTCTTCAGAAGTTTACATGATACAATAGAATACCAACAGTTCAAAAGAGGGAAGGGGACAATGTTTGCCAATCTGATTTTGGCTAAATATTTAAGCATATCCAACAGCACAGATTATACACACATAAATTTAACACTTATAAGTATGATATGCATAGAGTTTGATATGTATAAATGTGATATATCAAACTAGTAATGCAAAACCTATCTGCAACATTAATGCAAGGTTCCTCTGAGAAGGAAGCCTAAGACACACACATCTGTCAGTAACAAACCCATATAGTCAATTTCCCCCAATTCCAAAAACATTATGTGGTCAAAAATAATGGCTGCACTGTAATTTTAACAATATAAGGGAAATTTTCGGAACATTCTTAATACTTACCTGTCTTTCTGAACCACCAAGAGTCCAGGGATCTCTATGTGAGACACTGGAGATATTGCTAGAATCGTCATTAGATCTAGAATCCATCGAATCCCACATGAACTCTTCCTCCTCAGAGTTTTTCCAGCTACTAGAAGATATCGCACCACTTCTTGCAATGCTGGGTATTGGCTTCCGATGCACATCAACATTTATAGATTTAGGTGGAGGGAAGCTTGGAATGCCCTGCTTCACAGAGAAACCATTCCTTTGGCCGGACAAAGGTTCAGAGACATTATTACCAGCTCCATACCAAGGTTTTAAATGTCCCTGTTCAATAATTCTTCCACTGGTTCTTCCAGTTGCTAGTGTTGTATTTCTTGAAACATCAGAACCATACCCATGATCTCTATATACACTTATATCCTCATCTTGAACAACTTCAGGCTCAAGCACTGGATCGCTGCGAGAGCACTGAAGGCTCTGTATGAAATTTAAAATGTCATAACTAAGTTAAAGACGAGAGCATTATAACAATTATAACAGCTCAATGCATTTTACCTGGGGATCCATCCATTGCCCACCAGGAGTCCTGTCCAATTGTTCAGCATCCTCAGTGGAGGCCAGAGTCTCGGTCATATCATCTGCTTTTGCCTTGAGCCCCATAAAATAAAAAATAAAAATAAAAATAAGAAGGAAAAAAAATTAAAGAAAGATATAAAGGAAAAGAAAAGAAGATAAATATATAAAGCTCTATACTTAGTTTGAGTCATTAAACAATCAAATCAATAATGATAATACATGATATTAGAGTAAAGCACAACAGAAAAGATTAACTTTGGAACATTAGGAGGACACTATGAGACTACAGTAATCAAACAAGAACAACAAGAAGTTGTACAGCATGCACAAGCAAGAGAGGAAATGTAAAGCAAGACAAACATAATGATCAAAGCAAGCATCCAGAGTACGCACACTGGGCTTTCTTCCTTTTAGAGTAGTCTTTTTAATATAGGTGTTGCCCGAGCAAACTTGTTCTGTAGTTACTTACATACATATATATGTGTGTGTGTGTATACATATACATATAAGTACAGACAGGAATCCGTAACATATTTGTCAAACTTTTCACTTTCCCTTTTCTCATGGTGCTATGTAGCCGCAATAGTTTATTGAGATTACAATTCCTATCTCTTTATTGGAATCTCTAGGTATGTCGGAGCTTATAGCCTCTTCCAATAACCAATACCAAACTTTACCATTTACCATCAAGATTAACCCATAACCCATCCACCATGCAACCTTTCCAGTTATAAAAATTTCTTCATTAACAAGCTAACAGACTTCAATCTCCTATGGATATTTAATGACATCAATTTGTTAATATAATATCAACTTAGCTGGTCTACCAAAAATTAACATGGCTGATGGAAGTATGATGAGAGCCAGTCAACCACAACAGTGACACCAGACTGGTTGCCCACGTAAAGTAAGGTCAGTTTTTTCAAGTTACACACTTTATTGTCCCAGTTTTTCCAAACACATGGGCAGAAGTGCAACATTCCAGGGGAAAAAATGGTGGATAATTCAATAGCAAACTCAGAAACAGGATGTGATTAATTTTCTTATGATTCTGTTTGCATCTAAAACACTGGTCATGCCATAAAAAGCAATCTGTCTTCACTCACTGAATAACTAATGAATGATGAACAAAAATGCTACAATGCCAGGGGCCACTGACAGAGTACAATATCAGAGGGGGAAAATCATTTAAAAAAAAAAAAAAACAGAAACTAATCACATAGAAGAAAGAAATCAATAATGCCAGTTGCAAGTTCACTTGTTTGGACAAAAGCTCCTGAAAACATACTTTCCAGGAATAATAATTAAATGGTGAACAGCATATCGAGTACTTTCAATGGAATTAGCACACAACAAAATAGTTAATAAATCACCTTTAAACAACACAGAAGCTAAAGATAAACACAGGAGCAGATGCATATGTAACCGTTATTCCATACTTCTTCCCACCCAGAAATCTCAATACGGTCAATGGGCTTGTATATACTTCATTACTACTATTACTGCGATTCTTTTTTCATAAGATACTTCTCATATACTCTAATGACCACTCCTGAAAAAAACTAAAGGCGTTATTAGCCAAATGTATCACACAAAATCCTCAGGGAAGGGCCTGATACTATTCCATTTGTAGAGGACCACGATCAGATCCTCATGATATCTATAATTCAAAGTTTGTAAGGGAAAGAATTTTTAATCAAACTACTTGGTTAATTATGAGATGCCCAAATGAACACAAAAGATAATTACCAATCCTGTACAGTCAGTCTGATTGAACCTGGATTGCTGAGACTCAAGTGGAAATACCATAACAGAGATCTTGCTTGGAAATTTAGCAACTGATAACACATGTCAGAGCAAAGATCCACTTATGGAAGATGCAGTAGAAATCATATCTTCCAATTCATAAATATTACAGAGATCCGAATTGTCTCTATGTTTGTCTTAACACTCAATTCCATTCTGCTAACACATCTTAAACTTACATATAATATATCTAATACTAATAGAATTACCATAAAAATAATAATATAAATAATATTATTCCTACCCAAAAAAATAAAATTTATATATCTACATATATAATGCCACAATTAGAAGGCCAATCTACCTCTTCCTCTCTTGGCAACATTAGAAGGGATAATGCCACAATTACTACTTGAACTTTTAAGCGTTTTTTCAATTACATGCCTAATTTACATTGCTAAATGCCATACTCAATCATTACCTGTTAGCATTACTACCACTGTCGACTTCCCTCACTTTCATCATCCCACATGTACCTTTTGATGAATAGCATTATGACATATCAAAAGCAAGGACATGTAAGCATCTACACTAAGTGCCAACTAGGAAAAAGAAAATAATATCAAGATTGAATTAGTATGATACTTAAAAGGGAGAGCATCGCAATTACTTAATAAACTTTGGATGTTTTTACTATTTCACACCAGAAATTTGAAATCAAATGTCATACCCAATCAAGCTTTTGATCGCCAAAGACACTAACTTACCTATGATCATTCACACTCCACTTTAACCAATGAGTATTCTAGCCAACTTTTTGAAAATTGCTAAAGTAATACATTTCAAAAGTGAAAGTTTAATTAGGTATGACATTTAGTTATTTCAAACTCTAGGTGTAAATTTTAACAAGCAAAAATTTGATTAAACATGACAGCAATTTGAAACATCATATACAAACTTGAAAAAATGTGCCAAGTTTAAGTAGTGATCTTGACATTACACCACATTTAACATGTCAAAGGCAAATGTGGTAACGCTTCAAAGTAAAAGCTCAATCAAATATGAAGAAGAAGAAGAAGAAGAAGAAGAAAAAAATTAAGTCCAAGAAGAGCCCATGACATTATGCCACGTGTAGGAAACATATATGTCAGTACTACAGCTAGTAAAGGGATTGTGACATGAATAAACACAGAACCAAAGATAGACATCATCTCCATATGGGCACCTAGGCAGGATATTTCATACCATTTGGAACACTACATTATAAGTTCCTTATGGCTCAAGAATCAGGGTATAGAGCATGTCACATGAAAGTAGGATTACTTAAAAAGAAGAAAATATAGCTGTATTGAGTAAGGTCAGAAAGGGATCCAGTTACTTCTATGCGTATTCATACATAAGATCAAACTACAATTACACAATAGAGTTAACTTATTTAAGTCTGGACATACCCTGCTTGACTGCTGAAGACGCTGTCTCTGTAGATACTTGGGATTAACATGAATGCCATGCCCTGGGCGCTGAGACTGTGCATCAGACCTTGATGTAGGCCCTGTAGAACCATTGGCAGTAGAGCCAAAACCAAGTTCTTTCTCAATCATCTGTAATGTCTGAGGGTGGAAGACTCCCTTCCATGTTCCAAAAAGGTGCCGCATGCTAGAATGTATAGATGAATCAACCTGCCTATATGCCTTGCAGAATACCTAATAGAGGATAAAATAATGAGCAACAAGCATTTACCACAGATGTCATAGCAACTGTTCTGTTGCCAGTTTTGTAAATTATTAAAAGAAGATTCCTCAGAGTTGCAGGTAGTTAACGGATGGACATAGAATCAGGTTTTCTTTATACTAGCTATATCCATTAAACAAGAAGTTATAGTTATACAAGAGACAAAAGCAAAAAAATACCCCCTTTTAAGAAACAAGCAAAGATATCTAGATGTGATCTAGATCAAACAAGCAAATTGAATCAAGACAGCCACACAATTCAAAGAGCAAAACTGACCTCAGGTAGTCTGGCAGCAAAGTATTTTATGTAGTCTCTTCCAATGTTCTTCACAATACTGTCTAAAAGATAAAGGGATGGTAACTTTTGATCACTCGGAACCTGCAAATCAATGTCATGATCAGACACATTCAGCAAACATCCTGCTGAGTAATAATATTGGATGCACATTACAAGTAAAAATAATATTTGTTTTCATTAAACATCCTGCTGAGTGTACAAATCCATGGAAAATACTATGAGAAAAACAAACACATAATCATGGCACTTTCCAAAGTTCAGAATCTGCACATTTCAACAGACCAAAAAAACGGAGGCTAAACAGTATCAACACTGAATTGATTGGAATTCCACAGCTAATAGATAGTTAAGATCTCTATACAATTCTGTTCAATTCTCCCCTCATCTTCATGGTTTAATAAGAATCATATCATTGACAAAGAAGCCCAAAAAAATTATATACCATGAACTTATTAGAAGAATTAAAATCTAAATCCATATACAATTTGTGACAGCTTCCATTTCTTGTTTCCAACAAGAAAAATATGCCATTTTCTTCTATGTGTGTCCAGCAACGAGGCATGTCTAATGAGGGCTTTTCTTCCTCCATGATCCCACAACTTTATGCACTTCAAACATGCCTGACTGTGTGGTACACCATACCATGTTCATATTTCACCCAAAGACAAATCTATATTTTTAAGGACCAAATGAAGGATGACCCAGCTTCCCAGTAGCTTCTTCATTCGATTACTAGAAATATCCACATGAGACTTCTATGGCAGAACCTCAGACAGTAAGTGCACAATCTTCAGGCTTCTAGTTTTCTCAGGATAGGTACTTTCTGAGTTACTTCAACCATCCCATATGGGCAAACTGGAATA
Source organism: Lumnitzera littorea (assembly GCA_024138015.1). Taxonomy (NCBI): domain Eukaryota; kingdom Viridiplantae; phylum Streptophyta; class Magnoliopsida; order Myrtales; family Combretaceae; genus Lumnitzera; species Lumnitzera littorea. The sequence goes on from JAMXBB010000003.1 coordinate 27,822,389, forward strand.
CATCATCAAACTTAACTGGAAAAAAATATCAATAGAAAAGAAAGTACAGGAATCCAATCACACTGGAGTAGTCGTGTCTGTAAATTTAAGGCAATTCTACATTTGACAATTTTTGAATAAGCTAATAGAGACCTAAAAGAAGAGTAAAGAGACATAAGATTGACACGCCAGGTCATTTGTAGGTGAGCAATATCAATGGAGCTTTAATGCTGGAAGAAATTGACTGAACACAAAGCGATGATATTTTTTCCTGCAATTATTACTTGGATAGAGAAGCAGATCTGCAAAACTAATTATAGCGATACCGTGCGCCTAAAAAAGATTCCAAAAGAGGTGGTAATGATACTATGAGAACTGCATGATGTGTCTTTTCAACAAGTTATTGCTTCCACATCTTCCATACTAGTTGCTATGGAAGAACTAGTTAATGTCTGGACAAAATTTCCAAAAGATTGGAACCAATCAAATCCGAATCTTTTATAACATACTTTTAGCCCCACACCTACTTCCAACACCCAATGCCCAGGTGGAATGAAATAGCTCTGAATAGATCGAATGGCTCACTAAACTGATCGCATTATGCATGACAAGGAGATATGGAGAATAGCACTAGCGGCTGAAAAAAGAAAATGATCTCAGCTGGCATAGGGAAAACATAAACACAAAGTGCCATCTCCAGGCATAAGATGTGATTCTACTGCCACATCAATTGGCCAATCAACCGTCACATAGAAGTTAAAACTGGCACTTGCCTACAATTATTCACATATAATGGCGGTTGAGCCCGAATACAACAAAGAATTCTCACCCAATCTTGTTTGTATAAATCCAATCCAACTCAAATAAAAGATGACCATGGAATGATAGTTGCAAATGATAAAGAACAAGAACCATTCAAAAATCGATAATTTTATCAATCCCCATTTGCATCTATTATAAAATATGCAAACTACATATGGGACAACGGACACAAGCGTGCTTGCTTGCTTTTTCATATATTCCTTTTTCTCATACAAGAAAAGTATAATTCATAAAATAAATTGAATTGCAATGACAACAGTTTCACAATTGAGTAAAAGAGCCGGTAAATTCGATCGTTTCACCTCGATAATATTGGTGCATATAGTTGCCGCGATCCCTTTCGCAGCGTGTAAACTCTCCCCAGCAATTATCGTCAGGTTCGTAATTATCGGCTTGGAATTAAACGTCAGCTCCGACAAAGCACTCTTATACCTCTCAATCAATTCCTGATGTTGCTGTTGATGTGCCGCCACAGGCTGCGGCTGGTATGCTTCACTAGCGCCACCTCCACGTGTCGAATCATTGCTGCTCGTATCAGATTCTCTCAATCTATACCGCGGCGGCACCGGATTCAAGCCTGCCCTCGATGCAGCGTATGAACGAGGGTTAGGGTTTGTCATGCTCGGGTCTTCACTCAATCGAGGCCTCTTGAGATTCAATTCTCGCGATCTATCGAATGGTCTGCGTGAACTATCCATCTCCATGCAAGGAGAGCGCAGCTCAAGAACCCTAATCTTTACCTAAAAACCTAATCTAATCAAACCTTTAAGTTTTAACCTAATTTCCTCATTACATGAAAAGAAAAAAAATTTTAAAAATTGACTGATGGATTAAATTACAAATGAACAAAACTGAAATCATACAACAGGAACAACAAACAAAAAGAAATCATTACAAAATTTAAAAAGTTCACAGAGAAGTGGAAGCTAGGAGTGAGAGACTGAGGTCGAAGCTACGGTCTTGAATGCGAAATGTGGTGGTGATATAGGGTTTGATTTGTTGTAATATTTTCTTTTAATCTATATTAATAAATTTGTTTTATTATGGGTAAAATATGCAGAGGAGAGAGAATTAGGAAAAGCTGGAAGTGGAAACTAGAAACTTTGGATGGGCGAGGATAGAGACGTTGGCTGTGATAACGTAGGTATGTAGAGCTCAATTGGGCTTTCTTTGTTTTCGCTTTAAAGATTGTGCGATGAAGCCCGCGATAAATCCTTGCCTTCTTCTAGTTACTACTTACTCTCAAATCTAATGCCGCGTGTTTGCAGGTTTGTTTTGAAGATATTATGGAAAATGAACTTGTTCCCAGATCTAACGGCGCCCTTTAAAAAAAAAAATTGTTACAGAAAAAGACCTCTATAAAATATATTTTATATAGCATGTGCTTTCAACCTTTTGCATGTACTTTCAATATAAAAAATTCTATAATTTGTGAAATAAGGAAAGTATATTCACTACATGTAACTTCAATATATTTAAAATTTAATTGAAAGTACATGTTGCATATATCATTAGACGAGAGATTAACCCCCTCCACAAGTGCCTATGTGGCACTCGACTCTTATTTACCTTATGTATTATCTTTGATTATAGAGAGCGAGCTAGCATTTCCTCTCCTATCTTTCCAAGACCATTTCAAGCCTCCTCTTGCTTTAGGAGTACCAATCGCCATTGTCACCTTCCTCTTATGATAGAGAACGTCCAACTCCTCAATTGGTTTCGGTTTGCCATGGCCATCATCGGGAGAGCGACATTAGCTCCCAACCAGTTTGCTTACTAGTAGCTAACCCAACCTTAAAAGACTACCCAACCCCACAAATAAATTGCCAACTGACGCTGCTCACTTCACATTAAGCTCCAAGTTGAACACCCTTTCGTTACTCCAAAATACGGACTGTAACATTCTCCCCTACCTAAATCCACGACGCCCTTATCGTGGGGCGCCCTTATCGTGGGGTCAACTCTTCGCTACTACCTTTCCCCTTGAGATCACCAACCCTATTCTTCCATTACCCAACTCTACACCAAAATCATCTCCACCAAGACTCTAAGGCTTCTACAAGCATTCCCTTACCCTTACCCTCACCCTCTCCCTTTATCCTCCAAGATGGCCTCTTGTTAAGTAGCCCAACAGTAAGATCTACTATTTGAAATACATTTTTACTTTTCCTTAATTTTTAGGCAGACTCTTATTATAATGTTACTCACGGCACAATTACCCCTTCTGGTAACAATGCCCTCCACCCGGTAGCCACTCCCTCTTAAGCTTCATCTGTATGAACTCAATTATCAACAAGAACTACACTTTTCCATATAGCACATTGGGTAGCATTTTGGTGGCTCCATTGGGCTGGAACTTTTAGCTCTAACACCACTTGTCACGGGACGAGAGGTTAACTCTCTCCATAAGTACCCATATAGCGCTTGACCCTCCTTTACCTCATCATTTATCTTTGATTATGTAGGGCGAGCCAACCTTTCCCTTCCTGTCTTTTTAGGACTATTTCAAGCCCCCTCTTGCTTTAAGAGTGACAACTAGCATTATCATCGTCTTCCTTATGATAAAGGACATCCAACTTCTCAACTAGTTTTGGCCTATGATGGCTATCATCAAAAGAGCGGCATCAACACCCAACCAGTTTACTTACGGGTAGCCAACCCTACCTTGAGAGACTACCCAACCCCACAAACAAATCGTCAGCTGACGCCACTCGCTTCACATTAAGTCTCAAGTTGAACACCCCCTCGGTACTCCAAAACATAGACCATGACACATGCACCTACATTATATTTCAAAAACACTATTGCCTCGTTCACTTGAGGGAATGTAGGGGAATGTAGGGGGGGGGGTAGGGATGGGGGAATTAGAATTCAATTCCCTCATTTATTCCTTATTACAGCATTCGCTTTATTTTATGTCATCAAATCACAATTCTATAGAAATCTCTATTATTTAAAATCAAGTAAGTAATAGAGATTCCTCATTTCAACCGTAAAATCATAATTCCTTACAAAATTTTATATATTTCCCAAAAATAACCCTATCCCAATTTAACGACCACCAACACTATTACCACCACTGCTACTGCCACCACCACCGCCACCGCCACAGTCACTACCTCTAACCTAAAGCTGCCGTCACCACCAACCATTGCTACTATTGTTTCTATTGTTGCTACCACCACCACTTACACAATCATTACTACTATTGCTGCCGCTACTTTTACTGCCGCCGCTACCCTTACTACCGCCACCGCCTCTACTACCGCCGCCGCCTCCACTACCGCCATCATCATCATCGTCGCTACTGACTACCACCACCATTACTACTACTACCATCACTATTATCTATTACTTTAGGGTTGGTTGAGAAGGAAGATGAACCGAGAGTAATCTAGTCATTGATGTTTTATTACGATTTATTTTAAAGTTACTTATAAATTAAATTAAATAAAGTAATAGACATTACATCCTTATTACATTCCTTATGAATTTTAATTCCATTCCCCTTTCACTCCATTTGGTGAAGTGAACGGGTTACAAAGGCACATCCACTACATGCGCTTTTAGTATATTTCCAAATACATTGAAAGCACACACACTGCATGTAACCTCTTTAGTACTTACTATAGACATCCCCTTTTTTTTTTCCCTTGTAATCTTAAGAAAATGGTCCTAATACAAAAAAAAAAAATACAAATAAAATTTTTCAAAAAATAAAAAATGCACAATAAAAAGGAAATTTTCAAAAAAAGAACGGGAAACAAGAAAAAAAATAGAAAGATGGTTTTTAGTAAAATATAGACTTCAAAAAATATATTTTTAAGTTAGGTTTAATGTATTTGGATTAGTTTATTTTTTATTTGGGTAGTTTCTTTATTTTAGGTAGCCACATAACTTAAGTTCAATTTATTTGTATTGAGTATTAGAGTATGAGCTAACAACCCAATTTATTAAGTACTTAATCTTATATGGGAAATAAGTGCAAAGTCTTTGATTTAAACCTCATCGGGCACATATGTGCCTTTTTCTTTTTTTTAAAATCTGTTGGGAGCTATGTATCGGGTCAAGAAACGTGGCTAACGTGGCACCCACATGACACTACGTCAGCATCATCCCCTTCACCAAATTCTTTTGAGAAATAAGTAGAAAGAGTGGAAAAATGCTAGAGTTTTAAGAAGGATAAAGGATTGAAATGAATCTTAGGATTTTTTTTTTTTTTTAAGATGAAAGCAAATCTAATAAGGATGATATTGAATCTTATGAAATAAAAGATTTGTTAAACCCAAATCTAGAGAAGCTTAACCATTGTTGGATTTGAACAAATCAAATTAGCAAAATAGATTTGGAAATGCTAATTTATAAAAGGGGATCATCAGCAGCAACGGGATGGATCCTCTTTACCCTCCAATCCACACTGTCTTCGTCCATCTTACTTAACTAAACACTTACAACCCATCCACTATCGTAACTCCACCAAGCGAATACCCAACTGAATCCAACATCCAAACAAAAACATGTACACTTCAATGGCCATTTCTTCTTTGTTGACCACTTAATCCCTGAGTGCACGTTACCACCCTTGCTGCAATTCATGGCAACACCACACCCAACCATGCATACTTCTAACACCAATACAGCCGCCTACTCTCTCTCGCACTAATTAAGGTAACTCTCTGACAGCGGCAAGTGACTCCCCCATCCTCTTCACCAAACATGCCCAGAAAACACACCAATCCCCGATCCCTTTCTCTCGCTACAACCTAACAACAGCAGTAAACCCAACATCTATACACCCCTATCCATTAACTCCTATCTCGACTACAACCGTACACATTGCTGCCCTTCACATTCGATACAACTACAAATAACTCCCGCTGTCACACACCACATTAACGTTCAATCCCATCCTCAATCACAAAACTTAATCATCATCCCCATTTGATCACCAACCATACTCTACATCTCGACCTAAAGTCTACCTTTAACGTGCCAACCCCAACCATAGCAGCCATAGTGAACCCAAACTCTCTGATTAGCAACCACATCGAATATCTCCAACAAGTAGCAAGCATGACCCATTCTCTAGCAACCTCAATCAAATCGACTTCACCACTCCCTATACAATACAACCACTCGAAAAACACACCCAACTAAGCTCCACCACGTCACACCCGCTCATCCACTCTTAGTCACGCGACCACCAACAAAGACCTATACATCAACCACACATATGACCCCACCCCCATTGACTAGTAGCTCCCATTCATAGCACACACAATAGCCATCATCATCCATCTTCAACATCGATCGCTATCGCTTGCTTACCAAACTCCCAAAAGTACCATTCTATGTTAAAACAACAACACCAACCCTACTTTTATCAATAAAATCCTCATCAAAATCGCATTACCCATTCAATTTGGTGCCCAAAAATGTAAGCTTAGAAGGCATTTGCTATTGTAACTTGATCCGATTCACAATCCAACCCAATCCAAATCCAAACCCGAAGATCCAACCCTAATCTATGCTCTACTGACTTAAACCCATCTCAATTTAGGTTTAGTCCCCTTTTCATTCTTTTGTTTTTATCTTATTTTAGTTTTTTTTATTATTATTTTTCTCTCTTTTCTTATGTTGTTTGTTAAAGTTCAAGAGAAAATAAATAAAGAAAATATAAAAAGTTTATTCACTTAGGAAAATTATTTTCAAAAAAGTAAAGATTAATTAACTAGGTTCAAAAAAATTAAGACTTCCTTTAGATTTTTTTTTTAAATAAATAAATAAATTAGGACTCTTTCTAGTTGTTTTTTTTTAAATAAATGGATTAAAAATGTAAACTTGGTGAATTTTCAAAATTAAAACCAACTAACACACTAAAGTTTTTTATAATAAACTACGGAAAATCCAATCCCTATTAGAGAGTACGTAGGCAATTATGAGGTAACTTAAAATAAAATAGGAAATTTTTTTATTTTACCTTTGTAAATATTTTTTTCACAAATAAATTAATTTTTATTAAGAATATATTAAAAAGGTTATTTTGAAAAATAAAATTAATCTTGGAAGGTTAGAGTAGTACCTGTAAGGGTTTAATAGGTTAACCTCGGAACTCAAGAGATCTGGTTTCTTAAAATCTTTTCAAAAAGTTTTCAAAATGTAAGTTAATGGCTAAATTAGAATCGATCCGCCTAATCGGTTCTAATTTAATCACCATTTCCCGATTCTACCAGGTGGCGACTCCAAGGTTTTCAAAAATATAAAAAACTAAGTTTTCCTTAATTCATAATTGAAAGTTTATGTTGAATGGGTATAGGATAAAAATATAGGTCGAGTTAAGGATAATAAGAAACCAAAAATCAAGTTCTACACTTACTTGCAAAAACCATCACTTAACAAAGTTGCACTCGAAATATATTATTCCCTACAAAGTATTGACACAAACAACATACAGTCAAACTCCTCTTTCCAATACACAAACTTCACTCACTAAAAGGCATAAGAACAAAATTTGACAAACATGAAAATACTCCACTTCCCAATAAAGATTAAGAATTTATGTAAGAGTTAGGAAATTTGGAATTTATTATAAGATATAAAACTTATAATACATATTGACATTCAATAGAAACTCCACATATGTTTTTTCAAAGTATATTGACACAACAATTATTTGTTTTGATTTATACAAAGAATTATGAAAATGGCATCTTTATCTAACTTCTCCTGCAGCACTAAAAGGCTTTGAAGGCCGGTGACAACGTAGAATACCTCGGTGTTGTAGAGACTCCAAAATCTCTCCGAATGTATCATCAAGATCTTAAGGAGGCACTAGACTGATTTGAGGAGCTGTCTTTAGTTGAATGACATACTCTCTTATAGACAATTACAAGTAGCTCGATTGCCACTTTTACAGAGCCAAGCAAATTAGAAGTTACATTTAATGATGGAACTCCAGAGTCATGTAATAGCTGCAACTAACCGTAGAGTTAAAATCAACTCCTGAGCTAGGATCAACGTCCATAGCTAAAACTAATATCACTTAAGTCTACAAAATACTACCCCTATGACGACACCTCTTAGTCGTAGCCTCCACTACTATGCCTCAATCAAGTGACTCCTCCTCGAACTCTAACTCTACCTTCGGATAAAAGGTAAGGAGGCGAAACAAGGTCGAGGGTAGGTGCTTCTTGATCCATGTCAAGTACCCCCTAACCATGCTACTAGTCATCCTTACATTGAGGATAGAGTATAAGCCGGTTATACTCCTTTATAAACTATAGTGCTCCATCTATAATGATGAGTACGAATGGATAGTCCCTATTAACCGCACATCATGAAGTGAATTTACCTAAAATGACTAGAGACGGTATTGCCAATTAATATAATATATGATATGTATATAAGTACAATGTAAACCAAATTAAGACAGCCACTTACTAGTTATCTTATAACAACTACCTAATGTGTTATAAAACGAAGGGTGATATACCTATACTACGACCAATAACGAAGGTCAATTCTATTCGAACCTTAAACCTGGACTAAGTAATAGTGGTAGACAACCTACAACCATATGTAATAGTCATAAACATGGATCCAATCAACATCAATCCTACCTTGCAAGTTAATCTAAAGGAGTCAATCACTCATGTCAACATCTTAAGGTAGTAATTAGTACCCACTGGACTGATAAACCACATGGTCGAGGAAACACCATTAACTATATGGAAGCAAATGAGTGGGACTTAAGCCATCCATATATGCCACCTAACACTGTAAAAATAAGGTAGTAGCTATAGCAGCTCCTCAGAGTAGGGTTCACAAACTACCTAACAACAATAATGTAGTAGCTAAATGAGTCTAAGATGTAATAGCACAAGTTCGTATAAAAAGGGTTAATACATCATACTTGGCATGCAGTCTAAAAGTCAAATGCGGTACAATAGGCTTTAACAACATGGCCAGTATGCTAGGTAGTATCCTAATCCACCCTCCATTGGGCTACCAGTGGTGTCCCTTCAACAATCATGAAACCATATCGACTGAGTGAGGCGATGTGAAGGAATTTATCTCATGCCCAAACTTAGAGAAGGTATTAGTGACCCCTCCAATCTCGTGTACATCGAACTGAGTGGCTAAGCACAGTTGTCTATGCAACTATACCAAACATATAGATTCCTAATTGTTCTACCCTACAACTGTGAAGTCCTTTAGCAAGGGTAAAAACATGAGGTAGATAAGACTACAGAATTTATCTACAAAGATAAATCCTCCCATTAAGCTTAAGATATACATACACATGTAATGCCTAACTATCTCCTCACCTGCTTCATAAGATAGTATCCTGAAATTCTCTTGTAGCCATGTTAGGGACAAATGGCCTTCTCTAAGCCTAGTAGGCCTCACTCTTAATAATCTCTCACGCTCATTAGCCTATGTGGCCTCGCCTTTTACTTCTATCCTCGCACCTACTACAGTCACCTTAATCAGCAGTCCAAACTGCACCTTTACATCCTAAAGTGTGATCATAGCCTTCTCGATGGGCAATTGGAAATTATGTATCTCTAGCTTCCATCTTTCAACTAAAGATGTGATTAGGTGCCAATCCAACGTGATAAAGGGCAGTTAAGACGCCTTAGTACCCAGCCTCTCGTATGTAAGGCTTGACTCGAGAATGTACCAAGATGTCGTCGTTATCTCGGCAGTTGATAGATTGATAGCTGGTTACGCCATACATGCAATGCAAAGGTAACATTCTGTAGACATGAATGTATAAGTGAATAACTAAAATAGTTTGCATGCAACAATATTAGGCTATAAGATATAATGTACTTACTCGACCCTCCCAAATGACTTGTAAATGATGCCCAAATTGTCCCTTGAGTATATGTAGATCAATAGATCCCAACTCTATCTAACCTACAAAGGTACACAAATAGAGTTAGAAATGGGAACAATGTACAAGTGTTAAAAAAGATCCATTCAAGATAGTAATATGTCTAGTTATATAGGTTGTATCTACCGTACCTATTAATCTCTGGAAACCTTCTCCTATTGTATCCTTCTCCTCCATAACCGCTACATCCAGTCTAATCGATTCACTCCCTAACATCCATTTCCATGTAATACCTCTTTCATCTAGGTTTACTTTTTTTACATAGTAGGTGTACGTATGTATTGAGATACAAAAAGCTCACTTGTGGCCACTTGTGTTCATCTCTAATCAAGTAGAAATGTGCACTAGAACACTCTATCCAATTTGTCTAGTTATTATAGGGACCTAGTGCATTGTGCTATCAACCCTCATTTTTTCTACTACTGTACAAGTAAGGGAGCAAAGGATCTTATATATTTGCCTTTTTTATACATATACATGTGATTCCTGAAATTAACCGTATGCAACCCTCCCTTTCAAGCCAATCTTTGTTATATAGCTGTGATAACACTCATTTAGCATAGATATTTTGGATGATTTTGCATGATTTTGTATATTAATCGAGTTAATTATATAGTGATTTGGAGCTTAATTTGTTAATATTTCATTTACAAGGATTTTAGAAGTGTTTGATGAATTTCTAAAGATTTTAATAGAGTTTTAGAGCTTAATTGAAGAAGTGCATTGATCAAGGAATCAAAGCGAAGGAGTTTCAAGTAAGAAATGAAATCTAGAAAGCACTACGTATATACTCTATGACCATGTTCCTTAGCTATAAACCTCTTGTTCTTAAATTCCATCAAATTTGAATATTTCTAAACAAAGTGCAAGACCATGGCCACACTCCACAACCATGATCTTAGGGCATTGTAGTTTTGTAATTTTTAAATCTTCTATTTTGACAAGTTTTCTTTATAAGTCTAGGTCTAGTCTTTATATATAGATGTCTAGGTTTAGGTTTACACAGAAAGCCCCTTTGGAGAAGAGTTGGTAAGGAAAAATAACAGGGGATCCCTCTATTTTCTTTTCATCTTTCTTTTATTATGTTATCATTTTAATTATTCTTAGTAAATCATCATTGAACCCTAGATTTTATTGTGACTCTTGATATTTTTATATCAATGTTTGATTATTTCAATCATGATATTTGCATGTTGTGATCTAATCATATTGATTCATAACATTCTTCAATTCAATTTTATCAGCAATTAAGTTCATATATGAGTCAGCTACAGAGTTCACGAGATCTTATAGTATGACTAACTAATACAATTAGAGGAAACTAACAGACTAAAATGTTTAGTTACTTAGTTTTTCGAGATTAAAGCAACCTAGTAGTTGGATTACCCATCAAGCTTCCAGTCAATATCTCAAATAAGCTACTTTGAAGCAAGGCAACTATTTTGGAGTTTCAAAATAAAGTTGTAACAATAAGTATGAAGCATGAGTTATCATAATATGATAAAAGATAGGATGCACTAGCTACTTGATACGCCATGCCAAGAGCTAACAAGGATAATGGTATATAGGTGAGTCTAAGTTTGCAGAAAGCTTGAAAACGAAGATGGAAAATGCATAAATAACAATGAAAAGTAAATAAGCAAAACCACGAATGGATTTTGAGGATATGACTCACCAAGAAAACTTCGTAGACTCACAAAGCTAACGCAATATAATGCATGAGTAGCTCAGTAAGGTCACTTGCCACCTAGCCTTGTTTAAGGGTTAGGATTAGAGTAAGAAGAGGAAAGTAAGCACACTTAGCTTAGGAAAAGGGAGTATATTCAATATCAAATGTATGTTGATTCTTATGGCTAAATATTACATTGGTATTTATACCCAAAATGTTAGGCCATCTTACCTAAAATGAAAAGGACAAAAAGGGTATTGCCAAAAAAAAAGTAATGTACAAGGAATAATAAAGTGTACAGATAAAAATACCAAAGAAATCAATGATTAATGTAACATAATCCTTTCACGTGGGACTGGACATGTGGTAATAGATCACTAGAGATGCGTCTAGCAGAAATAGACAAATGGCATAATCAAGATGGAGGTCACCTAATAGGGGTGCCGAGCAGACTTAATGTCCTTCTAAGAAGGCATAGATGCGAACGTGTGTGGAAGTGTGCTAGGGTTCTCGACACCAATAATGCTGAGCTAAAGATCGGTACAGTCATGGCTGAATAGACGTATCAGGGATTAGACTATTGGTAGAGTAAATTGTAGGTCGACACTTGACTATTGAGAGATGAGAAGTTACTTAACTCAGCATATAAAGTTAGTCAACAGTGAGAATCAACTCAACCTTAGCAAGAGTTGGCTGGAATAGTAGAATTTACTTCACTAGTCCCTTAAGACCTCGCGCTCGAGCTCAGGTTAAAGGTTTAGTAGTTCGATTCCTATCATCCGCTTTAAGTTGATTTGGATTTGAAATCAAATCCAACTAGTCTTCACTTAATTCTCTCTAAGGTTAGTAAGGGCTAAGGTTGGCAATGTTAAAGGTATTAAAGACTTCATAGTCCTCGGGTAATTCCATTCGATAGGCATTGTCATTGATCTTTTAAAGTATTTTGAAGGGACCTTCAACTTAGGCAAACAACTTATTCTTTCTTTTGTTTAAGAACCTCTCCTTTCTCAAATGTGACCACACCAAATCTCTGGGTTGAAGTTATGCTGACTGCCTTCCTTTACTCCTTTCTCTCATTCTCTTAGTAGCTTAGTTAATCTGCCGAGTAACTTTCTCATAAATCTACAGTAGAGACTATGTTCGAGCTCTTACATCAGGGTCTTCTTGCTCGAACATGGCTATAGAGGCGTGGTCAAGGGGTAACTTTGGATTGAAGTCATAGACGACTTTAAAGGGTGTTTGTTTCGTAGCGTCATGTACAACGTGGTTGTAAGTGAATTCTACTGTAAGTAAGTTGACATCCCATCAGTCAAATTCTTCCTCATTGTAGCTTGGAGCAGTGATCCTAAAGTATGATTGACTACCTTTGTTTAGCCATCAATTTGAGGGTGACAGAAAGTGTTAAATAGTAGTTTAGTCCCTATTTGACGCTATAGAGTCATCTACAAATGGCTCAAAAACTTTAGATCTCGATTCGAGATTACACTTCTAGGTACACCGTGTAATCAAATAATTTCCAACTAAAAGAAAGAAGTAATAGCTAAAGTATCATTAATTTTAAAGTATGGCACAAAGTGTGCCATCTTACTAAATTTATTTATGACAACCATTACAAAATCTTTACCTCGAGTAGCTCTTAGCAATCCAAGGACAAAGTCCATGCCTAACTCAATCTAAGTCGGGTCAGGATAGGTAAAGGCATTGCTTTCCCTTGTTCATCTTGGCATTTTGCCCTCTTGCAGGTAACACAACTCTCAATAATTCGATGTACATCTCACCTCATATTCAGCTAAAAGAACCATCCACTCAACAACTCATATGTCCTCTTCTCCCCAAAATGTCCGAAAAGTCCACTAAAATGAGCTTCTCTAACAAGTAATTCTCTCAAAGAATAGATTGGCACACATAACTTATCTCCCCAAAATAGATACCCATCTTCCATGTGATAGCCATCCACTATTCTTCTTTTAGCACATCGTCCAAATATGGGACCAAAATGGGGTTCCTAGGGATATTGTTCTTTGATGCTCACAAACCTTAATATTCTGGTCTACAACTCGATAAGAAGAGCATGTCTTATCGATAGAGCATCAACAACTACATTATTCTTACCTAATTTGTAATAGATCACAAAGTTGAATCCTTCAAGGCCATCGACTATTCTTCTTTTAGCACATCATCCAAATATAAGACCAAAATGGGGTTCCTAAGGATACTATTCTTTGATGCTCGCAAACCCTAATATTCTGGTCTACAACTCGATAAGAAAAGCATGTCTTGTTGATAAAGCTTCGATAACTACATTATTCTTACCTCATTTGTAATAGATCACAAAGTTAAATCCTTCGAGGAATTTAACTCACTGTTCTTATCGCTTTGATAACTTGGTATGACTTCTAAGTTACCTTAAAGATTCATGATCGGTATAAAGGAAAAACTTTCTCGACAATAGATAATGCTACTACGCTTAAAGCGCTCAAATAAAGGCTAAGAGTTCTTTATCATACACTAAGTGGTTCAACTGAGGTCTTCTCAGCTTTTTGCTATGGTAAGCAATTGGTCAACTTTCTTGCATCAAAACAGTGCCTATACCAATACTTGACGCATCACATTCGAGCTCAAAAAATTTTCTCGAAGTCAAGCAAAGCTAATACTAGTGCAAAAGTCAATCTTGCCTTTACTTCAATGAAACTTCTCTTCTCTCTCTTACCCTACTTAAACTCGACATTCTTCTTTATTAGCTTAATAAGGGGTTGTAGACATCTAATTTTTACCCCTCGTAATCCTAATTTTTTATTTTTTTTAATAGGGTTGTAATTCAAAAAATAATAAAAATTGACAAATGATGAAAATATAAAAAAAAAATGATGAATGAATAAACATTTCTTAGATTTTTTAGAAAGTAAATTATTTTATGGTCCATAATTTTAGTTTTGGTCTAATTCAAATTATTATTTTAAAGAATCATGTGGTTTAAGTGCAATTCAATTATACTAAAAAACAAGACATAGGCTAATAGCTTAACGGATAAACATTAGAGCATTGAATTGGATTTAGTTTGAAGTTTTGGGTTCGAATCTTATTAAGCACTTATGTGCCTTTTATTTCATTTTGCGAAAACTAGTTGAGTTAAATGAGTTTCAAATCTAAATTTTTTAATCTTTTGTGAGATCCAGATCTAACTTGATTTATAATCTAATTTAAATCATTATAAAAGATTTAAATCTAATTTGATTTTTATCGAATTGGGTTTAAATTGATATAAACGATTTAAATTATATTTGATCTTTATCAAATCAGATTGGGATTAATATAATAGATACGGTTTAATACGATTTGATACGATCTTTATAAATAGGATCACGTGGCATAAAAAGAGCACAATTAGACCACTCGCGAAAGATTACACACTTACAAAAAACCAAAGTAGTCTTCTCCATCCTTCATATTCACGACCAACCCTTGTCATGAACCCATACTTTATCACTGCACATAGTCCACACAATCTTCAGCAGTAGCATTCTTTCACACGGATCACACATCCTGTCCAACTACACTAATGCACACCGAGCAGCAGTGGCTCACTGCATCCGCACAATAGCCTTAAGCCCCTACCATGTCCAAACTCCTCTATCCACGACTATTGCTGCCGCAACCTTACAGCAAAACACGAGCAGCATAATACGAACACCAAGCTCCGAACCCCCACCATATGCGATCACAGTAGAAATTGAACACATATAATCAAGGCTGCTGCACCACGGTCTAATCCCCGCACTTCATAGATCATTGATCAGTACGAACGCCGACTAAACTGCATCGTTGTTGATCGCTGCTCCATCTCCACACGTTCACGTTCCCTAATCTGTCCAACGCACTATAACGACCGAACCAAGTGACAAGTCGTACTTCATTACACTAAACTTTACCATCGCACAAGCATGGACAGCTTTACGCAACTACAGCTGATCAGCAATACCCTAACCAACATCTACCAATCAGTACTGTGCAATAATTTCCTACAGCATCTCCTAACCCGATGACGTAAGCAATAGCATCTGTAGTAGCGCCTAACACACCACCCCTCACTTTAATGCCCATACATACGACTACTTGTACGTCAACCACGCCACAACACACACGATTACGCCATGAATAGCAATCTTCGCCACTCGGACGCCAACTCCACTACCAACCGCACGTACAACTCGTTGTAACAACAACAGCAATACACGATTGGTTTTCATCGAGCTCATAGACTGAACAACAACTAAGGTTTGGTTTCTTCAATCTTTTTTATTTTATTTATGTATTATTATTATTTTATTTATATAGTTTATTATTATATTATTAGATCCTTAGTCATATAATGTAGTATATATAAGATATGTATATATTAGGAGACTTTATTTATTTATTTATCATTATATTATAATATTATTAGAACTTTAAGTAATTTAGTATAGTTTATATATAATAGTTTAAGATACTTCTTTAGCATTAGTTTTAACATGAATTTAAGTGAAGGTTTACTTAAATAGTAGTGATATAGATATGAAAATATATAGATATTAAATAAGGGACTGTTAATTTTAGTTTTATGTTATCTATAAGTACACATAATATATAATATATGAATATGTTAGTATAGGGGTTTTAGTATTAGTTTTTATATAAGTGTATTAAATGAATTATTTTATTTTTTGGTAGATAGTTATAAATATTAGTTTAGGGGTTGTTAGGATTGGTTATTTTTTAAGATTAGTTTTTTTTTTTTAGGATTCATCACATAGAAAATTTTTAAAATAAAAATAAATGATAAAAAATCCTTTTAAAATAACTTTAGGACATTTTAGAGAGTTTTTTTTTTCTCACTCAAGAATTAGGATCCTTTAGATTTTTTAAATAAACCGAACCAATTAAAACGTATATCTGATTGGTTTTTTCAAAATTAAAATCAACTAACACATTAAAGATTTTTTGAAAAGAACTACGATCATTTAATTCCGGTTAGTAGGTACATAAGCACCTTTAGAGCAACGATAAAATTTGTAAAAATTTAGGTTCTTTTTCTTTTGGTTTTTGTTTTTTTATTTTTTTCTTAAAAATATTATAATTTGAAAAATAAATCTAATTTCGGTAAATAGATAGTGATACCCATTAGGGTTTAATAGGTTAGCCCCTGAAATCAGAATCCTCTAGTTTTTTCATTCAAATTGAAATAAAAGATCAGTAGCTAAATTGTAATCAATCCACCAAATTGATTAAGATTTTTTTTTCTCAACTCCGATCGGGGGGCAAATCTAAAATTTTTTTCTAAATAAAGAACTAGAATTTTATAATTTCTCTAATCGAGGATTAATATTAAATAGGTTAGGGTTTAGTATTAATCAAAAAGTGGAAAATTGAATTAAAATCAAATTTATAATAAAAAAAACCGAAAAAATTAGGCTCAACAATTTGGCAACTCTACTGAGGATGCCTAAAGGGCTAACCACTAGAATTTACCAATTTTTTTTTCAAAAATAAAAAGATGAAAAGATAAAAAATAAATAAAAAGAATAAAAAAAGAAGAAGAGCACTTAGGTTTGTTATTTTATTCATTTGTTTATTTTATTTCTTTATTTACTAACATTTTTTATTGTTATAGTTAATTTATGGGGGTAGTTTTAGAGGTGTGTTTTATTTATTTTATTTTCTGCATCATAAATGTATGGTAGATACAGTTAGAATCAAACCATCTTAAGGCCTTAGGAGGGGAGCCATTGTGTAAGCTTAGGATGTTATGGGGCAACCACCTTTTAAGACCAATTAGACTACCCCACTTAAGTTCAAATATGACCATAGAACCGTTGCTTTAAAAAAATGCAGTGGTTGTAGAACTTGAGGACCTTTAGAACCCACTTGTTGCATCATATGAAAACCTTTTTTTTTTCAAAATTTACAAGAACCCATGATGTGGTAAATCTAAACCAATAAGGGCAGTTGTGAAGTTATAGTTGTAATATTTTCTTGTAAATAATTTGTGACGATTCTATGTAAAGTTTAGAATAGGTTGTAATTGTAGTTTTGATTTTTTTAGGCATGGTTAGATCGAGTCAGGAGCCTTTTGAAAAAATTCATTTCTACCCACTACACTAGCCTCAGAGATTGTTGCAGATGTGGTTCCGACTCTTCAACCTAGATAAGTAGGAGTTTATCATGAACAAGATTGGGTTTATCCTCTCCCTACAGATGATCCCCATGAACATCACTTTAGTACTAGCCTTAGTCCATTTATGAGAATCTAAATCCAATAGTTTCTATTTGAGCCCACCTCAGCTAAGCCCAACTTTAGAAAAATACTCTCAATTATTATGGGCCCCTACTATCACAGATGAGGTCTACATCCTAGATTTGCAAGCTACAACATCGAAGATCTTTAGCAAGTTGTTAGGAATAAAAAAAACCGAGATAAACCGGGTTCTAAATCAAGGAAAGACTATTTGGTTGGAGGATGTCATGGACTAGTTTTCTACTAAACGGAAGCATAGAGACAAACGAGAGATTTTTCGTGCAAACTTGGAAGCATAGCACCGGTGCTGAGTCAACACTTTTATATTGGTGGTCCTTAGTACTATCTTGTTACCTGATGATAGACGCCAAGTCCACTTCAAAATTGCTAAAATCATAACCCAATTTTTTGAAGGGAAATCATATGTCTTGGCCTTCCTGGCTGAGCAAATTCGGTCATTGAATCATCTTAAAAAGAAGAAACGAAGAGATCTGAAAACCAATATGGGCCTACTTATAGTCTAGTTCATCAGCCACATGAGAAGTTACCGACTCGATTTCAATCGAGCTGAGTTTACCCAGCAATATGATCTCATCAAGTCTTTTGAAGAAAGAACTGAGCCGCCAAAAGATATAGGTAGCCACTACTGGGTCCAATAGTTTTAGAGTATGAAAGCAGAAGAGTTACTGCTGACACCCAGGTGGTTTTCAAGCAAGAAAATGATAAGAAGATGTGAATATTTTAAGGCAGTACCCCTAATCGGCTTCAACCTCTGCATCGGATATGTCCTAACTAATGGACTTGTTGAAGACATGATCCCCAGACCATCATTAGAAGCCGTCTCATTGGACTTTCATAACCCCAGCATGTTGGTAGCTGACAAAGTAGCCAAGCTCCTGAGCATCCAAGCTCTTTGATGTATAAGAAAGACTACCCCTACCATTAATGGAATAGTAGGCAGAAGCTAGACAACCAAAGGACTTCTTTATGGCCAACTAAAGAAGCTCAAAGATATACAAGAGACAAAGGAAAAGGAAGAAGTCTAAGTCGAAGTCGAGAAAACGAGTAAACGAGAGCAGGAGTTAGAGAATTGTTGTGAGGAGTATCACCAAAAGATAAAGGCATTGGAGGCACAACTGAAGAGGACCAAGGGTAAGGAAGAGGAGGCTTCAGATCCGAAAGAGGAAGAAGACTCAAGACAAGCTCACTAGCCATAAGAAGATTAGAATTTAGATTTTCTTTCTTTAAGATTCCTTTTTCAAATAGAATAAGTGATGTAAAGACTTCACAATTGCAAAAAATTAATAAAAATTATTTAGGTTTTGCCACATCAAAGGTCTCTTGCCAATTCTTAATTTTCATTACATCCGTGTGCCACGCATCCTACATTTATATATTTAATGACTTTCTTTCCCTAGAAAAATGTACATATGCTAACCCTTTATTGAGTTTTCGAAAGTTCAAGTAAAATCTCAAGATAGCTCCCAAACGTCAAGTCTTTCAAAGAAGTCCGATTAGAATACATTCCTAAACCAGGATGGCCACTACTCAAGGAAATGACAGAGAACCCGAGATCAATAATCCATCCAAGCTGAGATTCCGTTTCATAGGAAGGGCTATGGAGAATATGGCAAAACAAATGAGTTTCCTAGCAGATAGCATCGCTTTGCTGCGAGCCACAACACCAGCTAATGAAGAAAGCTCTAAGGCCCATTATGAGAAGAATACGCAAGCTCCCGAAGCAGAGCATGAATATCCAAAAGACCCATTCAAGTCAGGAGTCTACCCGAAAGTCAACCTAACCTTTGAACTAGACACGTATGTAGCCCCGAAACCAGTTGATCAAGGGCCTCACACAAATAGCTTAAAAGAACTAGAAAAGAAACTAACGCAATAGATAGCTGAGAAGATGAAAGCACTTGTAGGGTATGATGGATTTAAACAAGCAGGGATCACCGAGTTTTCCACATATGACATCGGATCATACCTTGAGAAGTTTAAGGTACCAGAATTTGAAAAGTATAACAGGATGGGCTACCTCAAGCTTCATACCTCAAGCTTCATATTAGGTTGTACGTCAAGAAGATGGGTAAATACGTCCAGTATGATTCACTGATGGTATGCCCAGCTCGATCTAATCTTCTTGACGAGACTGGCCTTAAGTTGGTATGCCCAGCTCGATCTAATCTTCTTGACGGGACTGGCTTTAAGTTGGTATGCCCAGCTTGATCTAAACTAGATAAATACATGGGAGAAACTTGCTAGGGCATTTTATGAACAATATAAGTTCAACGTAGAAGTAGCTCCGACTATGATGGATTTAGTCGCCTTGTGCAAGAAGAATAATGAATCATTTAAAGAATATGCTCAAAGGTGAGGTCCTTAGCTGCAAGAATACCTACTCCTACTACCGAGAAGGAACTCACATTAGCCTTCATCAACACCTTAGAAAGGCCATATTTCTCCGATCTCATCGGGCAAGCCTCGTCTAGTTTTGCTGAAGTGGTAGCAATAGGGTGTAGGATTGAAAGTGTCGTCTTTTCTGGTAAGCTTCAAGAGCAAGCAGATAGAAGACCACTGGTGTCATCATCTGGTCTTAGACCAACGAGCAACAAGCCTAAAGTATTTATGGTCGGCATGGTAAACTCAAACGTCAAACCAAATGCTCAAGTCACTTTCAGGACGAATCTTCCTTCAACCCAACAACAGTTTAAAGACCAGCCTTAAGTTAACAAGACTTTTAGACAGTTTACTAAAATACCGATTCCCTTTAGTTAAGTTTTTGAGAAGTTGCGAAAGGATAATTTGATGCCGTACAAACTTCCTAATGACCAGTACCGGCCGAGAATCTTTGATCCCATAGTAAAGTGTGAATATCATTGTAGGTAAGTGAGGCATTCAACTGATGCATACTAGAGACTGAGGAACAATATTCAGGACCTGATAGATGAAGGGATAGTGTAGTTAGATTTTGTAGAAGCCCTAGCTCCCAACGTTAACAGTAATCCCCTACCTAACCACAGGCTGATGATTGATATGATATTTGATAACTGTACCGTCAACATCATTAGTTCAGATAAGAAGCCTAAGGTTTTTGAGTTCTATACCAGCGAGTGGGCTCCAAAAGCAAAGAGGTATACATTTCACATACCGTTGGCACCAAAAAATTACAAGGCTTCCCCATTTAACTATCACTTAGTAAATTTGAAGAAACTGGGTCCTCTGGTAGGAGGGATTACTCAATCGGGAAGAATTTACCACCCAAGAGAAGAGCATGAGAGGAAGGCCATACTAAGGGAATCGAATGATAAAACAATGGCCAAATACATTGAAGGGCTATCAGCCTTTACCAAGATGATCAAGTCGAGTGAGTATAAGATCATGGACTAACTCAGTAAGACTCCTGCACAAATATCATTAATGAGCTTGTTGATCACATCTGAATCGCATAAGGAAGCTTTGTTTCATACTTTAAAGGAAGTGAAGGTCCCTCGTGAAATTCCAATTGAAAAGATGGGACTAGTCACTAATTCCATCCTTACCATGGATCGAATTTCTTTTTCAACTGAAGAATTAGGCGAAGAAGGGAACAAGCATATGAAACCGCTCTTTATCATGGTAAAGAGTAACGATATAATCATTACCAGAGTACTCATTGATAATAGATCATCATTGAACATCTGTCCACTCGCCACCTTAGATTTGCTGGGCATTGACACGTCTACAATTAGGCCTTCTTCCACTACAGTTAGGATCTTTGATGGTTCCAGAAGAGAGATTATAGGGGAGATAGATTTATCTGTGAGTATTGGCCTTTAACACTTTACTATTCGATTCCAGGTCATAGACATTCTAAGATCTTTCAACTTACTCTTGGGACGACCTTGGATTCATACAATAGGGGCCATACCCTCAAGCTTGCTCCAAAAGCTAAAGTTTATCTCAAATGGCCAAGTGATTGCAATTTTGAGAGGTTAAGATTATGAAATTTACAAGGAAATGGTCGTACCCTATATAGGAAGTGAAGGGAAAGAAGAGCTAGGCTTATAGATGTTTGAAGAAGTAAGAATGATTACTGGTCCTGAGAGAGAAGAAGATAGAAGAATAGAGTTCAAGGAAGGCCAGATCGGTACTTACGGCCTTAGCCACAAACCCACATTAGTAGAAGAATTCCAGATGAAATAAGTAAGGGGCAAGAGAGGCAACAAATTATACCATGCCTTGATGACCTTTCCACCACTAGCTGAAACATTCATAAGGGTAGAGACTCAAGCCCTAGAATCTGCCAATAAAGGATCAACAAGCTCACCTAAGTCCCAATACCATTTGAATAACTAGTTGTCCATCCTAGCGAAAGGCAACAGGTCTTCCTTAAGGTAAAAGGTGACCCTTAGTCAGTATTTTTGAATTTTTATTTTCAATAGTCATCGTTCCAAATGTATCATTAAACCTTTCGTTAAAAAAAATTAGTTAAGCCTTTATCTCATTTGTGATTCACCTCCATCCATTCAATAAAATCATTAGTTCGTTTCTTTCCTTTATTGCATTTCAGTTCTCTTTTGCTTACATACATTTTTCTTTATGCACTTTACCTAGATCTAATGAACCAAGCAAAAACCAGGAATACCTCGTGTAGGTAGAAAATGAGAATATCGATATCGCGTTCGGCCTTACTAGGTTAGTCGTCGAGAACGATATTGATGACTACAATAATATATAAGAAGAATGACAAAAACATCAACTAAGTAGAATTACTATCGATGAACTGATTGAAACAATTAATGTGGGGGATGAAAATAATCCTAAGAATCTAAAAATCAAAGGAAATCTAAAAGAGAAACAAAAAACAGAAATAATTACATTATTGGTCGAATATCAAGACGTGTTTGCTTAGTCATATGAAGATATGCTAGGGTTGGACCCGTCGATCATAGTCCATCGTTTACCTACACAAGAAGATGTCAAGCCAAAAAAGCAAAAGTTAAGGAGATTTCGACCTAACGTCTTGTTGAAAATCAAGGAAGAGGTTAAGAAAATACTGGAAGTTGGATTCATTGAGTTGTTAGATTACCCATAATGGGTAGCTAATATTGTTCTAGTAATGAAGAAGAATGGGAAGGTTAGAGTGTGTGTAGACTTTCGAGATCTTAACTTGGCAACGCCTAATGACAATTTTCTATTGCCTTACATTGATGTCTTGGTAGATAATACGATCGGAAATTATTTATTCTCATTCATGGATGGTTTTTCGGGATATAATCAGATCCGGATGTCCAAAGAGGATAAGACTAAGGCGACTTTTGTTACAACCTGAGGTACATTTTGCTATAAAGTAACGCCGTTTGAGCTCAAAAATGCAGGGGCAACATATTAGAGGGCCATGGTTGCAATCTTTCATGATATGATGTACAAAGAGATAAAAGCGTATGTCGATGATATGATTACGAAATCCAGGGAAGAGGAAGATCACTTAGAAAACCTAAAGAAGCTATTTAACAGATTGAGGAAGTTCCAGTTGAAGTTAAACCAAGAGAAGTGTGCTTTTAGAGTGACGTTAGGAAAATTGTTGGGTTTCATAATTAGCCAAAGGCGTATCGAAGTCAATCATGATAAAGCAAAAGCTATAATTAACATGCCTCCTCTATGTACACTCAAGGAAGTACGAGGGTTATTGGGGCATTTAAATTATATAACTCGATTCATATCATAGTTAACAGACAAATGCTTCCCTCTATTCAAGCTATTGAAAAAGAATGCAAGGATTAATTGGGGTGAGGAATGCGAAGAGGCTTTCATAAAAATTAAAGAATACCTTATGAATTTACTAATGTTGGTGGCTCTTAAGCTTAGAAAGCCATTATTCTTATACCTGACCATATTGCTCGAATCCATGGGGTCCGTGCTTGGTCAGAAGGATGAAGAAGGGAAGGAGTGGGCTATTTATTATTTGAGTAAGAAGTTCATAGAAGGGGAGCAAAAATACTCAAAAGCCGAAAGAACCTATTGTGCATTAGTCTGGGTCATGCATCGGCTCAGACAATATACACTTTACTATCAAATTGAGTTGATAACACAACATGATCTTTTGAAGTACTTATCAGAAAAACCGACCCTCACTGGTAGAGTTTTAAAGTAGTAGATGTTGCTGACAAAACTTGACATCAAGTATGTAAGCCAAAGTTCAGTTAAGGGGTAAGCTTTGGCAAATCAGTTAGTGAAGAGCCCCTCTGAGGATACCCCTCAAGAAGCATAAGTTTCCTGATGAAAGTATCATGGTAGCAGAAAATGATTCTGATAGCGACGTAGTTGAGAAGCCCTCAGGGTGGAAAATGTTCTTTGACGAAGCAATTAATGTGTCTAGATGTGGAGTTAGGGTAATTTTAGTGTCTCCTGAAGGTACACAATTCCCAATGACTGTAAAACTGGCTTTCCTGTATACTAATAATATTACAAAATACGATTCATGTATTTTGGGACTCAAAATTGCATTATTTAAGGAGATATAGGAAGTAGAGGTGTATGCAAATTCTTCATTGATCATAGGCTAAGCTCGGGGAGAGTATAAGACAACAGACCCCAAATTAGTACCTTACCACCAACACTTGGCTAAGTTGATAACCAAGTTCGAAAAGATTACATTCAAGTACATGCGAAGGGTTAAGAACCAATTTGCTGATGCTCTTGCTACTTTAGCATCCATGATTAAGATATCAGGAGGAGTAGAGATTCAGCCACTTAAGATCGAAGTTGAAAAAAAGCCCGCTTTCTGTTTGGTAATAGAAAGTTCATGTGACGAAAAGCCTTGGTATTATGATATTAAAACATTCTTGTAACATGGAACATACCCCAAAGAGGTCGCGAAGAAGGATAAGAAGATAATCAAAAGATTGGCTACTCAATACTTGATCAGTGAGTCTAATTTATACCGATGATCTTTTGACTATACGCTTTTACGTTGCATAGATGAGAAAGAGGCAGAGGTGTTAATGAAAGAAGTGCATGAAGGAGTATGTGGCCCCTACATGAATGGCTTTATGCTTGCCAAAAAGATCATGAGGATGGGATATTATTGGTTGGCTATAGAAGCAGATTGCATCAAACCTGTTAGACATTACCATTTATGTCAAATCTATGTAAACAAAGTAAATGGTTTGCCTTAAGAATTACATACATTATCTACACCGTGGCCTTTTTCAATGTGGAGGATAGACATTATTGGCTCAATCACTCCAAAGGCATCTAATGGACATCGATTTATACTGGTAGCCATTGATTATTTCACTAAGTGGGTTGAAGCTTCATCCCACTCTAGTGTGATAAAGGGAGTCATGGTCAAGTTCATCAAGAGAGACATACTGGCTCGATATGGTACACCGGAGATGATTATTACCAATAATGGTATGAACCTGAATAATAAATTAATGTCAGAGTTGTGTCGGTGGTTCAGGATCATTCATAGAAATTCTACTCCTTATCGGCCTCAAATGAACGGAGCCGTGGAAGCGACCAACAAGAATATCAAAAGAATTATTGAGAAGATGGCAGTCACATATCGAGATTGTCATGAGATGTTACCATTTGCACTCATGGCTGATCGAACTTCTATTAGAACATCAACAGGGGTAACCCCCTACTCGTTGGTATATGGGATGAAGGCTGTACTACTAGTAGAAGTTGAAATCCCATCTCTTAAGGTATTGTTAGAAACCTAGTTGGATGAGGTTGATTGGATCAAAAAACGAATAGAGTAGTTGAATCTAATTAACGAGAGGAGGTTGGCAACTTTATGCCACAACATCTGTTATCAACAACGAATGGCTAGGGCTTTCAACAAGAAAGTATGACCCCAAAGTTTTGAGCAGGGAGACATGGTGCTAAGGAAGACTTTGCCTAATATACATGATTCAAGAGGGAAGTTTGCTCCAAACTATAAAGGGCCTTATATGGTGAAGAAAGTATTACCGAGGGGAGTTGTAATCCTATCTCAAATGGATGGTCCAGACTTGAAAGACCTAGTAAATGCTAACTCATTAAAGATGTACTACTCTTGAAAGATCAATACAAATTTTGCTCGGATTATGAAATGCAAACAATCTTAATATTACTGTAGTCTCATTTTCATTTTCTACATGCAAAGTTGGTATTCCTAGTGGTTGTCGACATTAAGTAATATCTTTAGCCCCTTTCTCATTCCACTAAAAGTCCCCACTTCTCGCTCTATTTAAATAAACCCTATACACAAGAAACACAAGAAAAAATAAACACTTAACTTGGAACGATGTCTATTGATAAAAATTCTTTTAATACTTTATTACGGTTCATCTCCCAAAAAGGGAGATTTGTTTTCTGTTTTTCAGGATAGGGGCATATTTAGAAAGAGTGATAGGTGGCACATAAGAAGAAACTCGCTTGAGAATAGAGGTTTACACAGAAAACCGATTAAGTTAGACCGGAAATTCAAGATGTGACATCTTTACTCAAGATATGAAGATGCTTCATTTATTAAAGATGCCTTCCTAAATGTGTCTTTAAGTATAGCGTATGTGCATTCATTTCAGGCTTAAATTGCTTTCTAAACAGAAAAAGAAAAAAAGAAGAAAAGAAGAGAAAAAGGAAAAAGAAAAATTAAAAGAAGAAGAAGAAGAGGTAAAGGAAAGGAACAAAACCATTGGTTCTAATCAGATTGCTCAAGAAAACACTTGACTGTTTGGGAACTATCCTAAAGCCAGGTAAGTGGTTCTAAGTTTTATAAAACATTGCATTTGCATTTGGTCTCCTCTTAAGGAAGATAGTTTGATTTCCAAAAATATTTAATTCTGAAAAACTCTTGAGACGGTTGGCTCCTAGAGTACAGTCCCAATTCATAATCTCTTAAGGAGCTAGTGAGCTCGTGGAGCGTGGTCCTAATCTAGAGTTTCTTAGGCTCTCAGTAGCTCGACTCATAAAACGTTGCCCAATTCATAATTTCTTCAAGGGATTTAGCAAGCTCAAGGAGCACTATCCCAATTCAAGTTTCCTTATCCTTAGGTCTTAGCCAACTCAAAGGGTAATTTGACTACCTTGGTTAGTCAGCTCATTAAGGCATAACTAAGTTTTCTTATCTTTAGGTCTTAGCCAGCTCAAGGAGCGCTTTGACCACATTAGTTAGTCAGCTCATGAGGGTATGACTAAGTTTTCCTATTTTTAGGTCTTTGCCAGCTCAAGGAGTGCTTTGATTGCCTTGGTTAATTAGCTCATTAGGTTACAACCAAGTTTCTTTATCCTTAGGTCTTAGCCAGCTCAAAGGGCGCTTTGACCGCCTTAGTTAGTCAGTTCATTAGGGCATGACCAAGTTTCCTTATCTTTAGGTCTTAGCCAACTCAAAGGGCGCTTTGACTACCTTAGTTAATCAACTCATTAGGGTATGACCAAGTTTCCTTATCTTTAGGTCTTAGCCAGCTCGAAGAGCGCTTTGACTGCCTTAATTAGCCAATTCATTAAGGCACGACCAAGTTTCCTCATCTTTAGGTCTTAGTTAGCTTAAAGGGCGCTTTGACCGCCTTGGTTAGTCAGCTCAATAAGATACAACCAAGTTTCCTCATCTTTAGGTCTTAATTAGCTTAAGAAACGCTTTGACTGCCTTAATTAGTCAGCCCATAGGAGATACGACCAAGTTCTCATTATTCTTTTTAAGGATTCTTGTTAGCCCATAAGGGCGCTACCCTCGCTATTCTTCATTTCAAACTTATCATCGTCAAACGACTTAGCGTTCCTTAGGATAGAGTCGTCTTAAGGAAAAAATGGTGTCTATTTTATCTTTGTGGCAAAGTTTTACTTAAACATCACCGTAAAAAAGGGCAGCTGTAGACACTTAATTTTTACCTCTTGTAATCCTAATTTTTTATTTTTTTAACAGGGTTCTAATCCAAAAAATAAAAAAATAAAAAGATAAAAATAATAAAAATTGACAAATGATGAAAATATAAAAAAAAATGATAAATGAATAAAGGTTTCTTAGATTTTTTAGGAAGTAAATTATTTTAGGATCAATAGTTTTAGTTTTAGTCGAGTTCAAATTATTATTTTAGAAAGTTACGTAGTTTAAGTATAATTCAATTATACTAAAAATCAAGGTACAGGCTAACGGACTAACAGATAAGCATTGAAGCATTGAATTGGATTTAGTTTGAAGTCTTGGGTTTAAATCTCATTAGACACTTGTGTGCCTTTTAATCTTTTGTGAGATCCAAATCTAACTTGATTTATAATCCGATTTAAAAAGTTATAAAAGATTTAAATCTAGTTTGGTTTTTATCAAATCGGGTTTAAATTGATATAAATGATTTAAATTATATTTGATCTTTATTAAATCAAATTGGTTTTAATATAATAGATACAATTTGTTTCGGGCTTTACAAATATGATCACGTGGCATAAAAAAGAGCACAATTAGACCACTCACAAAGATTACATACTTACAAAAAAACAAAGTAGTCTTCTCCGTTCTTCATATTCATAATCAACCCTTGTCACGAACCCATACTTTGTCATTGCACATAGTCCACACAATCTTCAGCCATAGCATACTTTCACACGGATTACATATCCTGTCCAATTGCACTAATACATAACCAGCAGTAGTGGCTCGATGCATCCATACAATATCCTCAAGCCCCTACCACTTCCAAACTCCTTTGTCCACGACTACTGCTGCTACAACCCCACAGTAGAACATGAATAGCACGACATGAACATTAAGCTTCGAACCCCCACCACATGCGATCACAGTAGAAACTGAACACATATAGTCAAGGTCGCTGCACCACGATCTAATCCCTGCACTTCACAAATTGTTGATTAGTATGGATGCCGACCAGACCGCATCGCTGTTGATCACTGCTCCATCCCCACGCCATTACGTTCCCTAATCTGTCCAACACACTGTAGCAAACGAACCAAGTAACAGGCTGTACTCTACTGCACTAACCTTCATTGTTACACGAGCACGGACAGCTTCACACAACTGTAGCTGATTAGCAATGCCCCAACTAACATCTACCGATCAGTACTGTGCAATAATTTCCTATAGCATCTCCTAACCCAATGTCGTAAGCAATAGTGTCTGTAGCAGCGCCTAACACACTACCCCTCACTTTAATGCCCACACACATGATTGCCTGCACATCAAGCACGCCATATCACACATGATTACGCCATGATTAGCAATCTTCGCCACTCGGATGCCAACTTCACTACAGACCGTACGCACAGCTCGTCTTAACAACAGCAGCAGCACACGATTGGTTTTTGTCGAGCTCATAGATCGAATAACAACTAAGGTTTAGTTTCTTCAATTTATTTTATTTTATTTATTTATTTATTATTATTATTTTATTTATATAATTTATTATTTTATTATTAGATCCTGGGTCATATAATGTAGTATATATAAGTTATGTATATATTAGGAGACTTTATTTATTTATTTATCATTATATTATAATATTATTAGAACTTTAAGTAATTTAGTATAGTTTATATATAATAGTTTAAGATACTTCTTTCTCATTAGTTTTAACATGGATTTAAGTGAAGGTTTATTTAAATAGTAGTGATATAGATATGAAGATATATAGATATTAGATAAGGAGCCGTTAATTTTAGTTTTATGTTATTTATAAGTGCACATAATATATAATATATGAATATTTTAGTATTAGTTTTTATATAAGTGTATTAAATGAATTATTTTATTTTTTGGTAGATAGTTATAAATATTAGTTTAGAAGTTGTTAGGATTGGTTATTTTTTAAGATTAGGTTTTTTTTTTTTTAGGATTCATCACATAGAAAATTTTTAAAATAAAAATTAATGATAAAAAATCCTTTTAAAAAAACTTTAGGACATTTTAGAGAGTTTTTTTTTTTTTTACTCAAGAATTAGGACCCTTTATATTTTTTAAATAAATTGAATAAATTAAAACATAAATTTGGTCGGTTTTTTTAAAATTAAAATCAATTAACACACTAAAGATTTTTTAGAAAGAACTACGATTGTCTGATCTTGACTAGTGGGTATGTAGGCACCTTCAAGGCGACGATAAAATTTGTAAAAACTTAAGTTCTCTTTCTTTTAGTTTTTATTTTTTTTCTTAAAAAGATTATAATTTGAAAAATAAATCTAATTACGGTAAATAGATAATGGTACCCATTAGAGTTTAATAGGTTTGTTCCCGAATTCAAAACCCTCTGGTTTTTTCATTCAAATTGAAATCAAAGACCGATAACCAAATCGTAATCAATCTACTCAATTGATTACGATTTCTTTTTTTTTTCCTGACTCCGATCAAATGACAACTCTAAAATTTTTTTCTAGATAAAGAACCAGAATTTTCTAATTTCTTTAGTCGATGATTAATATTAAATGGGTTAAGGTTTAGTATTAATTAGAAAGCAGGAAATTGAATTAAAATCAAATTTATAATAGAAAACTGAAAAGATCAAGCTCAATAGAGGTGCAACAATGGCACAAAAGTTTTTGATGAATCTTAGGTAAAAAGATGCCAGTTTGTGGAAACTTCTCACCTCAATACAAGTCGTTAAAGTCGGCCATTCAACAATAGCTCAAATTTTCTCATCGTTGACAAGCAAACCTCATTTACTATTATATATCCTAGAAAAACCACTTCCTTTTGGCAAAAACAAGACTTCTTTAAATTTTGGAATAACTTTTTGGCTCGGAGTATATCAAGCATGACAAGGAGATGCTTAGAGTAGCTTGGCAAGCCAACACTATACACAAGGATGTCATCAAAATATATCACGACACACTTTCCAATCAAATTTCTTAACACATGGTTCATCAATCTCATCAAGGTGCTTGGGGCATTTGACAAGCCAAAAGGCATAACCATCTACTCGTAAAGTCCATACTAAGTTTTAAATGCAGTTGTCCACTTGTCTCTTGGCCTCATTTAGATTTGATGGTAATTAGACTTCAAATCAATTTTACTAAAGACCCTAGCTCCATTTAGTTCATCCAACATGTTATCCAAACTGGGAATAGGATACCGATACTTGATTGTGATCTTGTTTATGGCTCTACTATCCACATACATATGCCAAGTACTATCCTTTTTTAGCACAAGGAACGTTGGCATAGCATAAGGTCTAAGACTCTCCCTTACATAACCTTTTGCTAATAGCTCATTAACTTGTCTTTGAAACTCAACAACTTACTTAGGGTTCATCTGATAAGCTAGCTTGTTCAGCAGGGAAATGTAAGGTATCAAGTCAATGAAATGTTCAATACCTCAAAAATGGGTAATTGCTCAGGCAATTGTTTAGGAAACAAGTTGACATACTCATCCAATAGCTCTTTGACCTCTAGGGCTGGCTCACTTTGCTCCTTCAACTCTGGCAACCACTTGATCAACAGAAAAGTTAGCATGTTGGCCTTAATAGCTTCTCGAAGCTTGACTTTGCTCAGAATCAAAGTCTTCTTGGGTGCTTAAGCAAGTTTATCTTGTAGCTTGCTAACTTGACTCGGTGTCATAGGATTCAAAGTGATCTTCCATCCACCCTTCTCAAACACATAGGTGATCTTGAATCCATCATACATAATCCTTCGATCAAAAAGCCAAGGTCTGCCGCAACACCTAAGATGCACACATGGGTAGCACATCATAGAGAATTTCATTGAAATAATTTCCAATAGAGATTGATTGCAATACTTGTTGAGTGACATATAGAGTTCCTGTAAGCCCCAAAGCTAAGCCAATTAACCGTAGGATTGAATTTAGAACCCAAAGTTTAGGGCGATCGGTTAAAAGATCCGATCAAACCCAAATTATAAACTATTGAGAAGAATATTAGTAAAAATGACCCCGTAAACTTGAATTTAAGAAAATAAGTAATAAAATAGGAGACTATAAAATTTTCAAATTTTAAGCATAATAATTGCTAATTACCGAAAAGGCAAAAAGTGTAATCTAATAACTAATAAATTACTAAAGATAGATTATATGTATATTAAAAATTTTAGAATGACCAAAACAATAATTAGGAATGTTCACATGTACCCCACATGTATTTACGTGTAGATAAAATAACGCGAAATTACCTAAATTGGCCAAAAACTAAGCAAATAATTAAAGAAAATTATAAAATAATTATGGAAAAATCAGGAAAAAATCAGAAGGGTGTGGAATGATGTAAACTTGGTCGTGGCATGTCAGGATGAGAAAAAGAAAAATTAACCAATGAGAATTAGGCAACACAAAAGCCAAAATTTAAGGAATGAAGTAATTGTCTTATCTAATTTAATGCACAATAATTACACTAAAGCCCTATAAATAGCAGGAAAAATCTAGGAACTCATTTGAACAGTTAGGAATCAGAGAAAATTAGGGAGAGTTGAAAATTGAGAGAAAAATTCGGTTTAGAAAAAAATTAGAAAAATCTGTGCAATTAGGGCTTTTAAAGGGAACACCCACCAGATGAGTAGCTAGAAGTGGACGGCTACTACCACCACACGGTGGCGGCAACGCCCAGGCCAGCCGACAAGGCCACGGCGGCCCGCGGTGGCCGGAGCCACTCAAACCGGTGAGTCCAATTTCCAGCCCGATTCTTGTGTCATTTTGTAAAAATAGTAAATATTATTAGAAAATTATGAATTTTGTTATTCTGGGATATTTCTGTATGTAGTTTATAGGAAAAATATTATTTTGATGAAAACATGTCCCGTAATATAGGGTCCTTAAGAAATCATGCAAAACTGAGCACATTTCGGTTTAGAAATAAATGACCTTAGGAGTGTAGTTTGGAGCTCAATTTTTTTTTGTAAGATGGTCATGTGATATAGAACAGTGCTATGAAGCCATTTTTTTAAAATTAATTTTTGAAATTTTTAAGTTAATTTTTAGCCCTAAAATGATGGAAAAATTGGGTAATTTGGAGTTAATTAGGTGATCAGGATATTAATTACTGATTTAGATAGTAATTAGATGTTTAGGGATGTTAATCTCTGATGTGGAAACCTAATCTTAGTCTATGGAGTGTTAAGTGTAAGTAATGAAGGTGTTATGTGGTAAATGTAGAAAATTAGGAATATGTAGAATTGAAAATTGATAAATATGGAAAAATTAGGTTTAATTAGATAATAAAATAATGAAAATCAGAACATAATAAATCTGAAACAAAATTCAATTTTTGGTAATTATATGAAAAATGTAAAAATTTCTCACAATATAAGTAAATTCAGTACATTAATACGAATTTAAGTGTACCGGATGGAATAAAATGCTGACTAGGGGTAGTGATCGTATTTAGGATATCTGGAAATAATGTGGTTAGTTTCACATTATGAGTTGAAACAAATTTCTAGGGTCCGGGTACAAAACAGTACCTAGAAATCGAACTAGAATCTAATTTAGAAATCAATGCGGAACCCGAACCTAAACCCAACCCTAGAATAATTATAAAAGACTTAAGACCTAGATAATTAGGTATATTAAACCCTAAACAACACATAACAATAAGCGTTATAGGATAAAACAAACTTATAATAGTTACATGAAAAACTGAAACCACGTTTGTGTTATAGAGATGATCGGCGATGGCCTGAGCAAATCGGACCTCGAGTGAGTGAGCGAGGAATCGAGGTAAGTTGGGATTAATACGATGCTGTATTTTGGAGGCTTAAGATTATGTTTGGTTGTGCTTGTTAGATAGTTGAATGTGTGCATGTGCTTAATTATGAGTAATGCTATGATTCTGTTTGTTGCTCTGGCACATATTGTATGTAATGATTGATCACCCTAAATTGGACTTAAGCAAATATATGGCCAGTAATCATAATCGAACATGCATGGCAACCCGTTAGGGGAACTTAGGACTCTTCGGCCAAATACCAACCCCTTCGGAAGGGATAGCGCAGGATTGCAAAATGGTCCCTTCTTCATCCTCAATCAAACTAAGTGACAGGAGAAGAGGTCGTGGCGAGGGTGAAGGCAGTGGTTTGAAGGTAGTCGCGGGAGGAGCAAGGTCTCCATTACACAAGCCTGGGTTTGGTCGTGAGCTGTTGCATTAACGGCAACTCCTCAACCCGGATTAGAGCGGGCGCAATTTCTCTAATCTCACGACGGGCCGGACAATGTCGTGCGATGGCATTTGCTTGCACATGCATTGCACCTAATAAGTGATTGAAAATCTTGTTGTGTGTATGGTATAGTTTTAAGTCCTCCGTCCCTACTTACTGAGCTGTGGTTGCTCACATCCCTATAGACATCATGCAGGTGCTGGCTAAGAAGCAGCAACCGATTACTCTGAAGCTAGCAACTGCTGGATCCTGGGGAGTGAGGAAAAACATTGAAAAATAAACACATATTTTAAGGTCTAAGCTTTTATTTTAGAATTATTTTTCATCTGTGAATAATATAATAACTAAAAAATATATTATGGAAAATTATTGTAAACTTTAAGTGTAATAACTGAATTATACTATATATATATTTCCTCACTTTCTTAGGTAAATGATTTATTTCAATTATAAACTGTCTACTTCAAAGCGGGTTAGTTGTGGACGCCTTGTGTAGATCAGGTCTAAAATAGCGGTTGTGAGGCCAACTTCTATCTTAGGGTGGTTTACACGGGGCTGTTACGACTCTGCTGCTTCGGGGCGTGACAGTTCTAAATTGGTATCAGAGCAAAGTTCTCATGAACTCGCTTTGAAATGAACAATTAAAAGCATTAGACATTTTAGGAGTACATTGAGAGCGGGTAGAAATAAAGGGATATTAAAGTAACGTATTACAAATTATAAGATAAGTAGCGACCGTAATGCTACATTGAGATAGGCGTTAATCAAATTTAACTCCAGTAATGGGATCA
Organism: Lumnitzera littorea; assembly: GCA_024138015.1. NCBI lineage: Eukaryota > Viridiplantae > Streptophyta > Magnoliopsida > Myrtales > Combretaceae > Lumnitzera > Lumnitzera littorea. Next base: position 27,856,900 of record JAMXBB010000003.1, read on the forward strand.
TATGGAGAAATCGGTGATTAGTTGAGATGATTCGAGAGGGCTGAGGGAGAATCCTTAATTTAATCCAGAATTGAGATGTGGAGAACAATATTATAATTGGTTAGTTAGGATATGTTAATATTATAATTGGAATTACTGAAGAGTTTGTTAATGGAGTTATATGGAAATTGATAAGAAGTGATGAGACTTATGGACAATAATGAAGATTAACCTGAGTTTTAGCATAATAGGGATCATGTGATATGACTTGTGGAATAAGGACGATTTGGAAGTAAAAGATTGTAACTCAGGCAACGTTAGTAAGATATGTATAGTAATGATAGAAGAGATATACCCTATTTTGTTAATATGACTTGTACTGCGATTAGTACATCATATACTTTTAGATGATTAACCCCAAAGATTTATTGAATGGCTTTTACATTCTCCTGGATTAGTTGGAGTAGGTTAAGATCATATGCAATATAAGAATGCAGTATATGAGGTAACAATTGATAATAGTATTGAGGAGTTTAGTAATAATAAGATATATGGAATGATTACTACTTTTGATTTTTCTATTGAAGTATAATGTCCTGAATCACCAAATGAAAATGATACTCAATAAATGGGAAGATAAATGTGGTGGAAATTTGAATGATGAATACAATGTACTAGCTGGTTATATTTTTGTTAGGAGTTTGAATTGATCATATGATTAGTTATTCATATAAGTTAGGATCCTATTGATCTTTTAATAGATACAGTAGTGCTCATTGATGGACATATATTTTTTAGATATGTACATATGCTATAATGTAATATACCTTTGTGAGTAAAATATAAGAGGGGATTAGATGCGTTTTGGATGACCAATTTTGGAAGTGCTATATATATGTAAAAACTAGTGGGTTATTAAAGTGATTTAGGTTGAATGAAGAATAATCCTTAAGTTAATATAGAGTGGAGATATAAAGAGTTTTGATAGAATTGATCGGTGGGATATGCTAATATTGTGGATGAAATTCCTAATAAGTTTGTTGATGAAATTGTGTTATAATCGGTGAGATGTGATGAAATGACAAGGCTCATGAACAATAGTAGAAATCAATTTGAGTTTTGGAACAAGAGAGATATGGTAATATGTATAGAAAATTAAGGTGAATCCGAAACCTATAGGATTTATGAGAAGATCTTAGCTTAGTGCTTAGTATAAATATGAGATAGTATAATTTGAAGTGAAATAAAGCGTGGTATAGAAATGGATTCTAGAAAGATAAAACATTGAGAGGGAAAAGTTAGAAACCGATTCAGAAATGAATCAAAACCTATACTAGAGGTATAATCAAAACCTAATTCAGGAGCAAACCTTATATAAAATGAGAATGCAATATAGGAGATGACAGATGATGACAACATTAAAGAGTCTAATTATGATAAAGTATATGAAGTGACCGTAATTTCTGATTTTCTTATGGAAGTACAAGGTACTAGATCAACAAGTGAAAAAGATACTGAATTAATTAAAAGAAAAATATGGTGGAATTCTTTTGAATGAATAGTCGTTATAAGTAATTTGAATTATAGATATGGTATGATAGTTGATCGTGTTTTCTTAAGAATTGGAATTGATCCTGCATTAGTTATTTATATGTGTGGATATCCAAACGATCTTTTAATGGATATAATTGTGCTTCTCGATAAAGTGTATTCTTTTGGATATGTGCAAATGCAATAATGATTGACATATTTGTAGCTAAGAGTGTAACAAAGATCGAATGTATTTTAGTGGTCAATCTTGGAAGTCTTTTATATGTGAAAGAACAGTAAAAGGAATAGTACTATAAGGTTACGATCAGATTAAAAATTCTCAGTCCTTTAGTGAATCATGAATTGGAGAATTATAGTTTAGAATGATAATTAAGTATAAGTGAAGTCAAATGAATATGAAATAAATCATGAGATCTTTATGTAGTGCTGAGGCAAGTACAATGATATCATTATATAATACTTATAATTGGTAAATAAGATAGATAGCTATTAAATGGTACATGAGAAATGAAGTAAGATTGCTACGTAAACCACAACTGAATAAATATCCAAACACCTTAAAATATTAGTTGGATGAGTAACAAGTGACGGTAGAGATAGAATTAAAGTAACAAGTTAGAGATGATTAGGACTTTCGATCAACAGTTACTTAGTTATCCTAAGGACCAATCTAGAAAGGTATAACCCTTCAGAAAGTGAATTCTATAAGACAGTTATCTATTAGTAAACTAATTAGGATAAGGAATGTTGATCACTGATAGTATTTAAGAATCCAAGCTTAAAGGGATTAGAAAATAAGCAGTGATTTCATTGAACAAAAGGATTTGTTGATAAGTACCCTCACCGTAGAATATACAAATGAATGAAATGCAAGTGCGGTGATGATATTGAGGTATTTATTCCCTATAAATTAGAAACTAGTGAATGGAAAAGAATTTAAGGTGATTGAGATTATCATTACCTATCAGTTTAGAATTTATATTGAAGGAAGGATACTAATCCATAAAATCGTAGGATATGATGGAAATGAAACTTAAAAAGGAAAATTACTGATGGTAGGTTATGAGAAGTTTGTTTATATCCATAAAGAGAAGATTGGGGAAAATATCAATAAGCATCGATCTACTAGTAACATATAAGGGTTCAAATGTATCTCTGAAGATCATTTTGTGGATATTTGAATTTCATGATTTAGTTAATTAAGAATCAAACCTATGATCAAAACTCTGTATTGAATGTTGTAAATGAGGCCGTAAGAGTTAGAAGGGTCATTATCAATTTCTAGAATAATATTAGATTGGAAGGGCATCAAGATAAGATCAGTGCATAAATTGTAGTCAGAGAATTGGGAGAAACAATGCATACCAACTATATGTGAAAACGCTTGTTGTGGTATCCTTCAATAGTATTTTGATATACAAAGTATTTGTGGATAGCATTAATGAAATTGAGTGATCATAAGTAGTATATTGAAATGGAAGACATGTGATTTTCGGAAGAGAGAATACGTTTTCATCAAGCTCGTTATATTTGTAGAAGGTATTTTGGTGGATATTAAAAATGTTGAATCAGTGATTAGGGGCAAAATCCATTGGGGTAATCCAGTATACGAAGAAGCTATGAAGCTATAATATACTTCATATTAGCAATTGCAATAGGTAATCCAACAGGAACATGGCAAATCTGAATTGTTCAATTGTTGTTATTGAGTCTTGTGTCTTGTCGATCTGAACAGTATATTCTGCTATGTCATGTTATGTCGAGTAGTCAGTCCTTCTTAATACTGTCTCTTATGTTGGGTCTGTCAGTCAACAGTCGCATTCATTCTTTTCAAGTCAAGTCAAGTCAAATTGAATTGTTAACCATCTCATTTGAATCCGAGATGGAGAAGCGTTAAGATTTGCCAAATTGCTTCTGTTGATCTTATGCTAAGCTGTATGAAGAACAAATGAGAAGCTATGACAGTAGTATCATCATTTTGAATAGAAGATTATGGATGAGAGGAAAGGTGATGATATGAAGTAAATGTAGAATCGCTAATGAACATAAATAAAACTTAAGAAACAATCAAACAAGGAATAAATGGAGAATAAACCAATAAGAAAATTTGCAAGATCGTAAAGCTAAGTTATAAGATAATACAATATAACTAGGAGACTACAGCGATGAAATAAGCCCTGACCAACACTAAGATAAGGAATGCAAAGGAAGGAAATTAAGAGATCAAGCAAAGGATCAAATAGAGAAGAAATGGAATGTTAATTAGAAAGCAATTAAGGAACTTAATCAGTAGATTATACAGAAGTCTCATTTGATGATAGCTCAGTAGAATGGAAGATGGGAGTTAAGGTTATGAAGTAACCCTAAAAAATACTGGATAATCAGGTTCAGAAGTTCAAGAGTTGAGACACGGAGTAGATAAAGATACAACCCGATGAAGGTTTAGACTTAGAAATTAAAGTAGAGCTAAATGTAGTGAAGACAAAGTATTACTTATAGGTTTTCCATTTTTTAGAATAGTAATAATATATAAACTATCAATCCTAGCAAGTAAGCAATACATAGGTATACAGTAGTTTCGAGGACGAAACTATTTTAAAGGGGGGTAGAATGTAAGCCCCAAAGCTAGGCCAATTGACCATAGGATTGAATTTAGAACCCAAAGTTTAGGGCGATCGGTTAAAAGATCCGATCAAACCCAAATTATAAACTATTGAGAAGAATATTAGTAAAAATAACCTCATAAACTTGAATTTAAGAAAATAAGTAATAAAATAGGAGACTATAAAATTTCCAAATTTTCAACATAATAATTGTTAATTACCGAAAAGGCAAAAAGTGTAATCTAATAACTAATAAATTACTAGAGATAGATTATATGTATACTAAAAATTTTAGAATGACCAAAATAATAATTAGGAATGTTCACATGTACCCCACATGTATTTACGTGTAGATAAAAATACGCGAAATTACCTAAATTGGCCAAAAACTAAGCAAATGAACCTCCACTCTAATACCACTTTACATCGAATCATGAGTATTTAAAACTCCTAAACATACTTATCGACAATTCAACTTTCTTGTCTTAGCTCTTAAAGCCAAGCAAAAGTATCTTACAAATAAGTATTCGATACAAATCTGTTTCTAAGTATTCTTTTTTTCTCGCAGGCCAAGTATTAACTTCCCTATATTCTTCTCGCCTCCTCATAATTTGAAAGTTCTTCCACTACATCGTAGCATAACCTAAGAACACTATAGCAGCAATCCTTACCTTCTTGCAGTCTTCATACTAGTGATAATAAAAAACATGCTTTACCTTCCCTTCCTAATCTAGATAGTCATTAACATTTCTAGAACCATTGAAGTTTGGAATTTAAAGCTTCACATGGTCGACAGCTCAGGGTACTCGAGCTCACTTATCTTCCTCATTATACTCTTCTTCTCCTTTATCATCCATATCACCTAAGTCAATCCTTCTTCATACCCATCCTCCTATTCCTCCACCTCGAGCTTATCAAGCTGGGATTTGTCCTCTTACAGGTCAAGTGGCTTAGGGAATATTATGTATGGCCTCGGTAGGTTGAAAGGTTAATGCATGAACAGCTCTAGTCAAATCGGCTATAAGGTTAGCCATCTTATCAATTCGCTCATCTATACTTCTAGGAGTGTTTTGGGGTTGTCATCCAAGGTAGACAACATCGTTATTGTCCTCTCTAGTACTAGCTTTGACACTTGGATTTGTCATTCTCTTCGACAAAACTCAGTAACAGGCTCAAAATCTAAGAAACAATAGATACGATTCCTCCAAGCTAAATAATACACACACACTCTTCCACATAAATGTTCAACTAATCTGTGAACACATCAACTACTTCCAAAGAACAATAAACCCAACTAAAACTTGCTATATTTTCATATGTTTAAAACAAGGCAAAATAGAGTATACAACCACAACAAACTACTACGCCTTCTACTTACTCAAACACTCATAGCTAACTTTATGCAACTATAATACATTATCATCACAAACACAACTTATCCAAATGAACCTCCACTCTAATACCAAGATGATATGCCGCGCTAAGAGCTGACAAGGGCAACAATATCAAGGTGAGTCCAAGCTTGTAGAAAGCTTAAAAATGAAGATGGGAAATGCACAAATAATGATGACAAGTAAACAAGAAAAACCATGAATGGATTCTGAGGATATGATACACCAAGGAAACTCCATGGACTTATAAAGCTAACTCGATATGATGCACGAATAGCTTGGTAAGGTCACTTGCCACCTAGCCTTGCATAATGGGTTAGGATAAGAGTAAGAAGAGGAAAGTAAGCACACTTAGCTTATGAAAATGAAGTATATTTAATATTAGATGTATGTTGATTCTTGCGACTACATATTACAAGGGTATTTATACCTGAAATATTATGGCATTTTACTTAAAATGGAAAAAACAAAAAGGGTATTGCCCAAAAGAAGTAACATACAAGGAATAATAAAGGGTAAAAATGAAAAATAAAAAAAATCAATGATTAGTGCAATATAATTCCTTTACATGGGCTTAGATAGGTAGCAACAGGTCACTAAAGACTCGTCTGGCAGAAATAGACAAATTATGCGATTAGGATGGAGGTCACTAAGTAGATGTACCGAGCAGACATGTGAGGGATCAAACTATCGATGGAGTATACTTCAAGTTAATACTTGACTACTAAGAGATGAGAAGTGACTCAACTCGGCATATGGAGTTGATCGGCAATGAGATTAGCTTAGCCTCAACAAGAGTTGGCTAAAACAGTAGAATCCACTTTGCTAGTCCCTTGAAACCTTATACTAAGGCTTGGGTTAAAGCTTCGGTAGTTCAATTCCCATCATTACTTCTATTAGCAAGTTGAATTTCGATGGTTTCTTTTTGTGGCAAAAGTGGAAGAGTAGGCGTAAGAGTAGTTGTATGTAATTGCAATGATGCATTTGGAGGAGCTATTTATAGAAATATATAGGATGGAGATGGTTTGGTTATAGAAGCTAAAGCGATGCATAAGGTATTAGGTATGGCTTGGTGGAAAGGATAGAAAAGGATTGAGGTGGAGATAGACTCTTCAATGGTGTTTAGTTGTGTTTAGATTGTTGGAATTGAATGGGTTATTTATACTATTATGGAGGATATTCAACTTCTCAAAGGAGCATTCAATTCTTAGTCTTTTTTTCAATCAATAGGGAAGCAAATGTTAGTGTATATTAGATAGCTACCCAAGTAAAAAGGATCTATGCCTTTGTTATCTTGAATTAAATCCCCCAAGCCCTTTGGTTAATCTTATTCAAGTGAACTATGTACTAAGATTCCTAGACTCTTTGTAATTATCCTTTGTTTATTTAGCAATACACCTACTATTGTGGTTATTTGGCCCCTTTAAAAAAAAGCTTAAACTTAATTATAACAACAAATAACTAAAGTTTCTTTCAATAAATGCTACTAATTAGACATTTGTTTTTTCCATTATGAATGTGTTACAACAAAACATAATATTGAAACGTTAAGGGAAAAAAAAAAAGACATAATACCTAAACGAAATGAATAATTGGATAGGCATTTCCAAACATAGGAATGGATCTATCTTTTGGTCTTAATTCCATTCCATTTTTATTCATTTCAATCCATTCCATTCTAAGTTTTTCCTCCATACTAAACATGACATAGAGGATGGCTTTACAAATAGGTTACATAGGCTAACTAGGCCTAACCTACTTTAGCCTGTAAGTCAAACGAGTCAGACCATTATGGCTTAATTAATAAGCATGTTCGAATTTTAAGCCCAATCTACCTACTATAGATTGGTAAATTAAGCAAGTTAACTCACCAACCCATGATATTTAAATTATCTAAACAATTTTTTAGGTTAAGCAGGCTATTTATGGTGATTTTTTCTAACTCTCTATTGGGCTTCCTTAGGCTTTACAAAACGGAAAAGACCATTAAAATGGGCACCAAAGTTTCTTCCAGCACAACCACCCTAACATTGATAGGAATCAACCCCTCGGACCCATTACCCAAAGTCGAGCTAGAGGACTACAAGGACTTACTTGACATATACTAACTCGAGCACCCTTCGAAGGAAAGGATTCCATCACTAACTTAGGGTTACTTGATCTTACTCGACCTGAGTGCCAGCCTCTAACTAGGATCAAAGCAGTTCCTAAATTGACAAGCACCGGACTTCCTTCCAAGCCGAGCTGTCCAATCACGTAACCTAAAGAGGCCTCAAACAACACTCAGTGTTTAAGCTCTAGCTCGATTCAGATTAAGGAAGCTTAGTTATCTATCCTCTTTCGAACCCCCTCCAAGCTAATCTCAACTAATGCTAAACCATAAGAGATCTTATAATTATAGGAACAATCGAACACATGCACATTCAACTCACTAACCGCTATTTGACATGTGTCTTTTAACACAACATTTTAGAAGAATTCTTCCATTTTCTATACCTTGTACTATTTGTCACTTTTGCCCTTTGTAGTATGTTTTAAGAATCTTTTTATACACTATCCTTATTTATGTAACCATAGGTAAGGTCATATATATACCTTATTTTCTTTGTACAGAGACGTCAATCATATCACTTCATTATTGAATACAGAAATTTACCCGTTTAAGAGCACCTAGTCGTACCTTCTCTTGCCCTAAATCTTATCTATTCCCTTTAGTAAGGAATAGTGAGAAGTAATCCTAATCCTCAATTGTATGTCATATCAAGTGGAGGTTAAGCCAAGTAGGATCAGTTAGTGCATCATATCCGGTTGGAAGTTGCTCGAGTTTTGCTAAAACCCTTTTTATTTTCTTATTTCCATTCGTTATGGTGCAGCCTTCATGTGTACAACTCTAGAGACGCATCAAATACTTAAGTAAGTTTTTGATTGTCGATGAGTAAGAAAAAGAAACTAAGTAAGTAAAGTTAATGTGTAATCACATCCTTTTATAAATACCTAAATGCTGCTATTTAAAGTTGAGCTAAGATCTAATCAGATTACATGGCTAAGAATAAGGCCTAGCCAATTGCCATCATATAGGGCATGGGTCAATGTGATAGCCTAATGATGAGCCTACTTGTATCTTGTCCTAGGGCCATCTCTTTGCATTTAATGCATTGTGGCTTCATGGGTCTTGCTAGGTTTAGAGAACTCTAACAAGCATAGGGTACTCAGGAGCCAAGCACTTACTTGTTTAACTAAGGTGTTACTCCCTTTGTTCTATTCTTGAGCTATCATGTCAAGCTCTTTAACTTGTTATGGGCTTCAAGGCCTAAGCTGAATTTTAGCTATCAACATTTGCCTCCACTCTCCTTAGCAGTTGGTAGGTAAGTTAGCAGGGAGTGTAAGACTTCTTACTAGGCTACGGAGCTTGGTCAGCGATAATCTTAACATCAATAGCTTTGTGCATTGTTGTTAAGGTGTCCATGATGTACCTAAGAGATGGGTAATCATTAAGGCTTAAATAAGGAATGAGATAGGTCATATGAAGATTGAAGAAAGAACACAATGTGACTTAATCAACATAACTAAATTGTGAAGTAGCCATTGTGGACATGACTCACTACACTAACCTTATACAACTTAATCCACAACTTAATGTAGCACATAAGCTCTAAGCTAAGGCCCACTTGCCACATACCTTCGCTATTAGGGAACAACAAGAGTGTATGAAACTTAGAGATGTAAACTTGTAAGCTGAAATAAGAATGTTCATTATATTAAGATGATGGATCCTCTAGCTACAAGATCCTTAGGCTATTTATAGTATGCCCATTAGCTTAAAAAGGAAAGAAGAGAAATTACAAAAGAGTGACATTCTGTATAATTTCATAAATTTATATAAAAAGGGTACAAATAACAAATAAAGAGAATGGAAAAGGAATACCTTTGGTGGTGTTAGAGTAGTTGGATACGTAGTGGGCAGTCATTAGGTTATACGCTAGCAAAAAGGAGGCACTAAAAATGATGCAAGATAGATGGCTAGGAGATGAGGGACTCATGTAAGCAACTTGGTCAAGTCATAAGAGAGTTCAAGTAAGTCAGGGGCTATTATAGAAGGGTTAGTCGAGGTGTTTAATGTAAGTGTCGAGCTATTGATAGGTCAATACCGATCTCTATGCAGCTCGAGGTTAGTTCTTTTAAAGATGTAATAGCTTAGATGAGTATCAAGGTACTTGAGTTGGTTAACAATTGGCAAAGAAAATTGTTATATAAGTAAATCAACTCATCTTCAGTGGATTAAGCATTGAGAATCAATCTAACAAAGTTTTGAGGCCTTGAATCAGGCTCTTAGGATGAGACCAAAGCTCGAAATAATATTTAAAGAGGTCGGAGTTCCATCAATGCCTTGGGGGTGTTAGAGATTTGGCTTTAAATTAGGGTCTTGTTTAGCACTGTCCAAAACATAAGGTGATAGGTCAGTGACATTAAAGGTTGGAGACACTCTATATCCTTCAGCCAGCTCAAACCTATAAGCACAAATACTAATCTTACATAAAATTTTAAAAGGTCCATCTACCTATAGGGACAGCTTACTAATTTGCCAATTGGGAAAACATTCCTTACTCAAATGAATTCATACTAAGTTGTCTTCATTGATGATTCGCCATAACGAGAATAGATATGCGTGATGGTATGGGGGTAAGTCAAAACAAGGCTATGGCTTGAAAATAAATGGGAAAAAAGTTAAGGGGTAAGGGGTGGTTTACCAAAATTTGTATGATAAGTTATAGTTATGACACACTATAAGCTATGCACAAACCAAGTAACCCAACTTGATATCTATACAAGCCAGCCACAAGGGTTGCTCACCACAGTTCTTACTAAAGGGGTTAATAAGAGTAGGGTATTGAACCTAGTAGCAAGATTAAGCTTAAGCTTACACAAGAATAATGAAGATGACAAAGTGGATTGTTCATTGTATCGATGATAAGCTCCTTTCTAGCTATGTACAAGTAAGGTACTTCTAACTAAGCACTTAGGTAAATAGGAGTAAAATGCATAATTCTCCCTAAAAGGCAAGCATGAGGTATAATATTATAAAGAAAGGAGTAAAGGGAGAAAAGACAAAAAGAAATATCTTGTAAGTACTATAGAAATAGTATTAGTATGAAAAAATAGATAAACATGTATCACTATCTGTTTGGATTGGAATCTAATAATGTATAGTAGATTCTGGATAGTTCAAAAATAGGTCAATAGTTGTCTAAACAGGTCAACTTTTGGGATGGATAACTAAAAAATGCAACAATTGTCTTGGTAGTAAAGTTATTTAAGTTGTCCATCAAGTTAGGGTAGTTTGGAGCTTCATGCTACAACATGAAGAGAGATGTACATGAGCTTAGGAAATAGAACAACTTGAGTCGGCTCACCAAGGCTGAATCCTTTAAACTTAGTCAGAGGGAAATGATTTATTGCGCCATACTTTCAAGTCCCATAGCTTAGTCATGGGTGATAAGACCCTAGGTTTGATTCCTATCAATTAAAGTGCATAATCTTTTGTTCTTGGTTTTCGAGCTCTTGTTGCTTTGTAATAGTTTAGTTGAGGCACTTGGCAACCAACAAATGTAGCCTTTGTAGCTTTTACACTTAGCTTATGGCTTATCCACTTTCATCCTTCAAAGTTAGTTATGAGATCATTCCTATGGGAAGCATTTGATTGGTGCCATAAACAACCTCAAATGATGACTTTTCGATGAAGCTATGTATGGACCTATTGTAGGTAAACTCAATAATGAGGTAAACACAAGTCCCAATTAGTAAGGTTCCTCCCAACGATGGCTCTAAGGAGGGCTCCCAAAGTTTGGATCGCAACCTTAACTTAAGGTTGGCATGACATGCTTGTTGAGCCCTATTTTGGTTTTCCTTAATTATTTTAACTAAGGCTAACCCGCTTAATATAAAATACAGGAAAAACATTTTTCTCTAAAAAAAGTTTTGAAAAATACTTTAAAAAAAAAACAATTGGACTCACCAACAAATAAATTGGTAAAAAGTAAGATTAGGGTTTTTAAGTAGAAAAACCTTAATCAAGCTATTAGTTTGTGAATTTTCTAAAAAAATATTTTAGAAATTTTTTAACTAGACAACTAAATTTGGAGGCTAACCTATTAAGACAAAAGTCACCATGTAAAAACTAAAAAAAAAAAAAAAAACTAATAGGCCTTTATTTTTATAATTTTTCTAAAAATGCAACAACATGCAAATATATGCAAAAGACATTAAAAATGATCTTTTTTATGATTTTTTTACTATGAGTGTCCTAAAAAATAAAAATTTTTATTTTTTTTAATAGTTGCTCTAAAGATGCCTACATATCCGCTAATTAGGATCAAACCGACCATAGTTCTCAAGTTTTAAAAAAGTTTTAGTGTGTGGATTTATTTTATTTTAGGAAAAATAGCTAGGTTTACATTTTTAGTTAGTTTATTTTTATTAAGAAAAATCCTTCAAAAACTTAATTTTTATTCCAATTTTAAAAAACCTAAAAACACTAATTTTGGAAAAGACTCAAATTAAGATTTTTATTTTTCAAATAAACCATCTAAACAACAAAATAATTTTTTTTTCTTGAAAAATCCCTAAAATGCCTAATTTGTTGAAATGCAGATTTAATGCAAAACATTCAATGCAAATTTTACGAAAAGATTCACTTTTAACAAAAAGATATAAATTTTAATCAAAAGATGCAATTTTTAGATGAAGAAGCAAATTTTTAACAAAATTTGATTCTAGCAATGCATAAAAAGATGGAAACTTTTCAATAAAAGATGTTAATTGAATTGACACCAAGAAAAACTAATCTACTAATAATAATACCTATAAAAAGAATTCACATGGATTCAAGACGATAACAGTAACCATGCAAAATTATATCCTAATATGCAAATAAAGATGAACACAAGAAATATGCAAACAATATATAAATAATAAAAATTAGGAAATGAAAATCATGAAACTAATAAACTAACACCAAGAGACCTGCAATGAAAAAGGAAACAAGTTAATGTTAGCTACTGTAGATACTCTATTTTTGTCATCTTTATTTTAATTTTTAAAATATGGTCCTAAATTAGAAAAAATGAAAAAAAAAATTAGAAAAATAAGAAAAAACCCACAAAAAATCAGAAATTTAGAAAAATACAAAAAAGTAGAAAATTTAAGAAAGAAAGCCAAAAAATAAGAAATTTAGAAAACTACAAAAATAAAAGAAGATTTAAGAAAGGCTAAAAATAATAATAAGAAATTCAGAAAAAATCACAAAAATATAAAATTTAGAAAATACAAAAAAAAAATAAAAGATTTAGAAAAAAAATAAATCTTTTAGATAGTTTAATAGAATATAATAAAACAAAAAGAGGGCCATTAGGCTTGGGGCTTAGATTTGAATCTAGTCCAAGTTGACCTAATTCATATATGCATGAATAAAGAAAAACTAACAACGCATCTGGATAAACACTCGGACTTGATATTGCATATGATTTAGAGATCTTAGGTTCAATCTATAAAAGGTGCAAAATGCATATTTTATTTTCTTTTCTCACTTCATCGCCACATCATGTACCACATCATTTACCAACTCCCTTCTAAGTATGGTAGATACACTCCTACGCGTATTGGGCAAACTTCGACATACTCTTACATGTGCAGTTTTGTATTTAACATCACATATTATCTAGGTTCGCTCAACCCAAACATGGAAGAAAATCATATTGCATTTAATATTTTCCATTTTTAACTCGACCATAATACCTATAAATAGGAGATTTCATTTTACTACAAACTATCAACTCATCACTTACAATCACTTAAACTCGTTCACAACTCCACTCTCTCTCTCTATACAGCCCCTTTTTCTCTCTTTAGGATTCAAGCTAAGATGAGTTGTGTTACAAACTCCTAATAGCAAGAGCTTTCCAAACCGACCTAATTGCTCCAACGCCCCGCTCTAACCCATGCGAACTCCAGCTTAGTTCGGCTCTATTTTGGTTTTAATTTGTATTTTGTTCTCTGTATTTTGTATTTTTTATTATTTATTTTTGAAATATTGTACTTTTATTTTTTATTTTTTTATTTTTATTATTATGATTATATTCTATTTGCAATTGTACAAAGAAAAAAGAAAAAGAAAAGAAAGAAAGAGAAAAAGGTTAGAGAGGCATAGTTTATTTCTTTATAGAACAACAAAAAAATTAATAAATAAATAAAATAATCATAAAAATAAATAATAAAAACAAAAAAAGTTTATCACTTAGAAAAAATCTTTTTCCAATAAAATAAATAAACTCTTTTTAGATTTAGGGCTTCTTGTAGAATTTTTTCTCCTTTAGACATGTTTTCTATGATTCAGATATGTTTTCTATGATTAAGATATTTTTCTATGATTTGGCATCTCTTTCATGATTTAGGCTTTTTTTCTATATTTAAATATATTTTTCATGGTTTAGACTTCCTTTTTATAATTAAGCTTCTTTTTTTATGGTTTAGGTATCTTTTCTATAATTAAGCATAATAACCATGGAAATTATGTATTTCATGAAAAGTTGCATTTAGATCCTTTAGAATTTTTTTAAAAAGTTTTATCTTCTAGAATTTTTTTTTTCAAATAAATAAAAATAAATGGACCTTTTTTACAAAAAAGATATAGAATTTTTCCAAAAATAAAATCACCAAATTAGGACATTTTCTCTTAGGTGTTTTTCTTAAATAAAATGAAATGACAAAAAGATGTAAATTCAACCACTTTCCAAATTTAAAATCAACTAACCCACTAATATTTTCATAATTAACTACGGAAGTCTGATCCCAAATAGTAGGTACGTAGACACTCGTAACAATTACGGGGCTAATAAAAATATGGAAAATTTTCTTTTTCCATCTCTTGTAAATAAATCAATTTAATTAACTTAGTTGCATATGGTATGATTTGTTGTTTACAAATTGAAATCTAAAAAAGGTATTATTGAAAAGTGAAATTGAATTCGGAAAGTTAAAAAGTGGTACTCGTTTAAGGTTTAATAGGATAGCCCCTAAATCCAGATCTCTAGTTTTAAAACCGTTTTAAAACCGTTTTAAAATTTGGTTTTATCGAGAGACCGGTAGCTAAATTACAACCAATCCACCTAATTAGTTGTAATTTAACTCTCTTTTCCGACTATAGTCAGGTGGTGACTCCAAAATGTTTTCAAAGTTAAAACAACTAATTTTCTTTAAACCCTAATCAAGGGTCAATATTAAACGGATAGAGTTTAATATTGATCGACTTAAACAAAACTAATTTAAAAAATCAAGAGGAAAAAACCAGGCTTGATAGCTTAGTGACTCTACCGGAGACATCAAGAGGGTTAGCCACTTTAAAACTTTTCGAAATTGAAATTGTTTTTCAAAATACCCATGATATTTATTTATTTGTTTATTTATTATTAACTTCATGTATATGCTTCGTTTTGATTATCATATTCATTTTGCATACAACATACATTAGGACATGGGGGTCATTTGTTGCATCAAAGATACAAGGTAGATTTGGTCATACTTAAGCCGTTTTAGGATCCTAGGAGGGGAGGCATTGTGTAGGCTCAAGGTGTTATGGTGTAACCACCGCTTAGAGTTGATTAGGCTACCCCATTTAAGCTCAATGTGTTCTGTGAAAGTGTTTTCTAAAAACAAGTGAGGTTACAAAGCTTAAGGACCTTTAGAAACTACCCTAACTGCATTCACGAATCCATTTTCCAAAATTGGCAAATTGACACAATGTAGCAAGACTTAAAAAAGAAGAAGAAGAAGAAGATTAACTATGAAGTTTCCTAATCTTTTCCTTGTAAATACTTTCTTATCTTTAGAATATCGATCTAATTCCCATATAAATAAGATAGTTCTAATACAATTTTCTTTTTATCCTTTTTGTAGAAAATGATTAGGTCCTCTCTTACACCAGCCCTTTTCAAGAGAGTCCATATTCACGAGCCTTTAAAGCCTAAGGGGATACTCGAAAGACAGATTCAATTTTTCAATTTGGACCAATAGAAATTTATTGAAGATAAGATTAAGCATGTCCTCTCACTGCTCAAAGTCCAGACTAATATCACTATGGTATGAGCTTTAGTCCATTTCTAGGACCCTTAGAGTTAGTTTTTTCATTTGGCCTATGCCAACTGAGCCCAACTATTGAAAAATACTCTTATCTATTAGGAGTCTCCTCTGTCAAAAACGAAAAATATGTCCTAAATATCACTGCTAACCCTGCAAAGATTTTCAAAAAAATCTTGGGCCTCTATGAATCTAAAATATACAGAATATGGGCAAATCCTTATAAGAGAATCATTAAGGTAGATGATCTTTTTACTTGGTTCGTAAACCCATCTAGCTATAACTAAAAGCTCTTTTGTGGTAGCCTTAATGATTAGCAGCAATATAGGATCAATGCTCATATTTCGGTAACATTTGGAACTATTTTATTTCCTAATAGGATATTTCACATACATCATAGGATTGTAGAGCTAGTAACCTAATTTTTAAAAGGGAAATATGATGTCCCAACACTACTAGCAGCATAGGCTACATCACTCAGTTGTCTACAAGAAGAGAAGAATGGAGAATTAAAGACCAATATGGCCTTACTTATGGTTTAGTTTATCAACCATACTCGAAGCCATAAACTTGATTTCCTTCATAGACAAAGCGTCCAAAAGATGAATCCCATTGATGTGTTTGCTACTGTCATTGAACTCCCTAAAGATATTGCTATCTATTACTGGGTCAGACCTTTCCAAAAGTTCTACACTAAACATATCTCCTAGGTTGCTAGATGGATAATGGCAACCAAGCTAAAGAAAAGAAAGAAGATTGAAGAGGAGCCAAGACACCACAAGAAAAAGAGGATCTAGACTTTAGGGATTATTTGTAATAAATTTTTTAATAATGTAAGGGAAACTTCAAAGATACAATAAAAATCTTTTTATTTTATTTTTTTTGCCACATCATAGTCAATTGACCAGTTCCCCTCTCTGCATTTGCATGCCCTCATATTGCATATTTTATTTTGCCTATAAATATTCATTAGTTTCTGTTTGAATAACATCATGAGAGCCGTATCCTTAAGTTTCTAAATATTTGATTTCTTTACAAGTCCTTTTACTCTAACTCTTTGTAATCTTTTCTCTTATACATCCTTAGGATCATTTTTTTCTTTGTAAATATTTAAGCTCTTGATCCCTTAGAAATATTTTTCTACTCCTTTCTCACAACTTATAAATAAGTCTTATCCTTATATTCCATTTTCCTTTTCTCTCTCTTAAAAAGAAGAGTATTCTTTCAAAAAATGAAACAAAATGAAGAAGTTGCTAACAAGTGAGGATTCTTATTTAGAGTAATGGCCAATAGCGGAAATAACGACAAACTTAATTACACAAACCCTGCAGAAGTAAGGTTTCATTCATTGGAGCAAAATGTGGAAAAAAATTGTAGATCAATTGAGTTTCCTTGCTGACAGTATTGGTTTACTTAAAGCCACATCAAATGAAGAGCACTCTAGGGAATATTGAGGCCCCACCCTTGGAAGTGAAAGAGAACTATCCAAAGGTTAATATAACTTTTGAGTCTTTTGAATCAAAAGGGGTCTATCCAAAAGTCAACCCAACTTTTAAGCCTAATACATATTCATTCCCAATCAATAAAAAGCTGGTTAACTTTGAGGCTAACCAGGACAGTTTAAAAGAATTGGAAAGGAAGTTGACCTAACAAATCACTGAGAAAATGAGGGTGTTCGAAGGCTATGATGGATTCAAGCAAGCTGGGATCACTAACCTTTCTGCATTTGATGTTAAGGCCTACCTAGAAAAATTCAAAATACCAGAGTTTGAAAAGTACAATAGGATCGGATGCCTAAAGCTACACACTAGATTATACGTCTGCAAGATGGGCAAATCTGTTTAAAATAATTAACTCACGGTCCAAACTTTCCAAGATAGTCTGATAGGGCCTGTAGATCAATACTTAGGAGAAATTGGCTTGAGTAATTTATGAGCAATACAAGTTTAACATTAAGACAACTCTTTCAATTTAGGACTTGTGTACAATGAGAAAGAAGAAAAATGAGTCATTTAAGGAATACGCCCAAAGATAGAGGGGCATGGCAACTAGAATCATTCCTCCTCTCTTTGAAAAAGAATTAATATCTGTCTTTATTGACTCATTAGAGGAACCATATTATGGGCACTTATTAGGTAATACAATGTCCAGTTTTGCAGGCATTGTACTTATTAAGAGTCGAATTGAAGAAGCCATAAGAATAGGGAGACTGACCGAAAAAAGGCCAGCCCTACTGGATTCAGGGGCATATATAAATATTACAACAAGCAAAAAAGACCTAAAAATACCTAAAAGACAGTTTACTCAAATCCCTGCCTCATTGTCTTAAGTCTTTGACCAACTAAGAAACAAGGGCTCATTGCAACAAAAAGCCTCAATGCCAAGATACAAGCTGTTATGCCCCGAAAAGGTAAAGTCATAACAGTCCCGCGTGTGAGCCAACCTAAGATAAAATCTGTCCTTACAGCTGCTATCCTAAACCTAGTTCACACCATGCATACTCAACTCTACCCCTTTAAAGCATCCAATTCAATACCTGTTTGATATAAACCTATGGAGTAATCTTTTGAAATAGTTTGCTAAAAATAAATTTGTAATTTGATCTTATAAAAGAGTGCTAAATCCCATAAGTACCTGTCATTTTACATACAGACCAAAATATTGAAAACTACCAAGCCCTTTAAGGAGTCTTGTATAGTTTTCCTTAAAAGATAAAAAGTCAATACTAAGGGCAATAATCAGCCATTTCTTATTGCATCTCACTCTCCGTCCTAGTTTACTAGTATTGGGTAGGCACTTATAATCCATTTGAAACCTATAAAATAAATTATAGGGGAATAAATGACAACTTGCTTAGTAAGTGATGCAGAGATAAAAGTATGCATTCAACACATCACAAGTAGAGTTTTTAACCAAGTTGGTTAGATGCAATGCATATATAAGCAGATGCCATCACACGACGTTATCCGATCCGTCGTGAGATCAAAGAAATTACACCAGCTCTAATTCGGGTTGAGGAGATTGATGTCACACACTTACGGATTGAAACCAAATCGGGGCTTGTGCAATGGAGAATACCTTCCTCCCATGACCACCTTCAAACCATGATCCTTAACCTTGTTGCGACCTCCTCTCCTATTACTTAGTTCAGCTAAGAGTGGGGAAAAGACCATTTTAGCTATCCTCATCGAAGGGAGTTTACGTTTGGCCCAAGAATCTTAATTGCCATCCTTAATAGGTTGCAATGCATATCATATTAGATGTTAAGCCAAGTTTGAGTTAGTTCATCTTTTCAGGGTAATCAACCAAGCTCAAACAATTCAAGCATAATAAATACAGATCAATCACAACATGGAGCTCAGCTCCCATCACTATAAATTGAATGTCAAACACAAGCGTTGCACACATACCGACAGTTAACTATAATCATGAGCAAATACATACCAAAGTCTCCAAATATTCTGAAATAATACCCCAAAACGTTGTAAAACATTTATCTCACTTACTTGTACTAAAGCTCACTCCGACAAATTTGGAACATCAAGGCTTTATTCACTCGGAAGTCCTATATATATACCAAAGCTCATATTCAATTTTCGTAAGATTTATGGAAACGTTAAGGTTTTATCTAGTATTTAGGTGAGATATTATTTATACAGTTATTTAGTAGAGTTTCGTATATATATATATATTTATATACATACACTATATATATACATATATATTTTAAGTATTTTATTTTATCATATGGGTTATAGCAATTTACTTATTAATATCTAATTTATGCAGTTTTATTATTGCTTATAATATAAACACTTAAACTCATTCGCAACACTACTCTCTCTCTCTACATGGCCCCTTTTTCTCTCTCTAGAATTTGAGCTAAGATAAGTTGCATTAGAAACTCCCAATGGTAAGAGCTTTCCAACCCAACCTAACCACTCTAATGCCCAACTCCATCCCGTGCAAACTCTAGCTTGGTTTGACTCTGCTTTGGTTTTAATTTGTGTTTTATTATCCGTATTTTGTATTTTTTTAATTTATTTTTGCAATATTTTACTTTTTCTTTTTTCTTTTGTTGTTGTTGTTGTTGTTATGATTGTATTCTATTTGCAATTGTAAAAATAAAAAGAAAAGAAAGAGAAAAAGAAAGAAAGAGAAAAAGGATAAAGAGGCATAGTTTATTCATTTATAGAATAACAAAAAAAATAAATAAAATAATCATAAAAATAAATAATAAAAACAAAAAAAGTTTATCACTTAGAAAAAAATCCCTTTTCCAATAAAATAAATAAATTATTTTCAGATTTAGGGCTTCTTGTAGATTTATTTTCTTTTAGACATGTTTTCTATGATTCAAACATTTCTTTTTATAATTCAAACATTTTTTCTACGATTATGCATCTTTTCCATAATTTAGGCTTCCTTTCTATATTTAGGCATTTTTTCCTTGGTTTAGACTCCCTTTTTATAATTAGACTCCATAGTTGAGGTATATTTTCTATAGTTAGATATGTTAGTCATGGTAATTATATATTTCATGAAAAGTTGCATTTAGATCTTTTAGAATTTTTTTAAAATGTTTTATCACCTAAAATTTTTTTTTCAGATAAATAAAATAAATGGACCTTTTTAAAAAAATTAGATTTTCCCAAAAATAAAATCACCAAATTAGGACCTTTTTCTCTTAAGTGTTTTTCTTAAATAAAATGAAATGGCTAAGAGATACAAACTCGGCCACTTTACAAATTTAAAACCAACCAACTCACTAATATTTTCGGAATGAACTACAAAAGTCTGATCTCTAATAGCAAGTACATAGGCACTTGTAGCAATTATAGGGCGATTAAAAATATGGAAATTTTTCTTTTTCCATCTCTTGTAAATAATCGATTTAATTAACTTAGTTGCATGCGGTATGATTTGTTGTTTAGGAATTGAAATCTAAAAAGGGTTTTATTGAAAAGTGAAATTAAATTCAGAAACATAAAAAGTGGTACCTGTTTAGGATTTAATATGATAGCTCCCAGATCCAGATCTCTAGTTTTAAAACTGTTTTAAAATTTGGTTTTATCAAGAGACTAATAGTTTAATTATAACAAATTCACTCAATTGGTTATAATTTAACTCTCTTTTCTGACTCTAGTCGAGTGGCGACTCTAAAATGTTTTCAAAGTTAAAAGAACTAGTTTTTTTTAAACCTTAATCGAGGGTCAATATTAAACGGGTAGGGTTTAATATTGATCGACTTAAAAAAGACTAATTTAAAAAACCAAGCTCGACAACTACTAATAATTTTCTAGAATTATAATTACTTAAACTAAACAAAAGTAAAAGGAAATAAAACAAGACTATAAAACGAAAAATTAAAACCCACATATACTCTTAACAGCAGGTTAGGTCAATTGCGAGTCAATCATGGAGATCTAAGGCGGTTCGAGTTTGGTTTCTCTAAGTGTAGCAACTTCTCTAAACTTCTCATGGAGTGATCTAATCAGTGAATCAAGTGAGTAAGCGAACTTTTATGATAAAGTGCTTAGTAAAAGGAGGCCTAGACATAATACCTCATAGTTTTGTGGTGAATTTGGTGTTCGTGCTTGGGTCTTACTAGGGTGGCTGGGTACGTGTAGTTGTTAACAATGGTTGTAGGTGATTAGGTTATATGATAGTTGTTGTTGTAGTGACGTTAAGTGTTTACTGAAAGTTTGTGTTTTGCGCGTGTGGGTGATAGTGTTGAACTATGTATGTGTTATAGATGTCTATATTGAAAGGTTGGGGGTCTTGCTATATGTTTATTCTGGGGTACTGCGAGTCAATGTTATCAAGTTATATGGTCGTGTTTACTATCATGAGTGTGGGGGTTGACGGAGGTTTGGTGCTAGTCATGGATGGTTACTATTCACTTATGATGTTGGTCGGTGTTGGGAATGAGAGAGAGAGGTTAGACAAATGTGATATATTGTTGTAAGGAAGAGAGAAGGTTAGGGTTTTGCTAATCGTATGGGTTGCTCGCATTGTTGGTGTTGTATTTAAGAGGGTGGTGTGTTGGATGGTTGCTAAAGGATGGGCCGTTAGGGCTAAGTTGTTAAGTGAAGATCGATGATGGGTATTAGGTGTCAAGTTTAGTGCATTTGCTTACTATCGTACAATAGTAGAGTAGGGCTTCAGTGTAGTACATTGGGCGAGGATAGCAAAAGAGAGAAGCCAGACAAGGGTGCTGATGTAAGGATTCAACAGTAAAGATTTGGCTAGGTCTCATTGTTGGTTTGCTATAGTGGGGTATTGACTAGGGTTGGTTGTGTTATGGATGGTGTCTAATGGTATAGTGTACGACTGGGTAAGGATTAGGTGTAATTGGTGTATCAAGTGATGTCCTGTTGTGTGGTGGCTGATGTTAAGCAAATGCATTTACTAAATTGTAGTAACCAAATTAAGTCTAAATGTCGATCCCTTAAAAACTTCGACTACTAATGGTCACTAAATCTATATTATCTAACTGGTAAATAAGAGTTCTAGAATTTAAAGAATCTAAAATTAGTTGTAGCAAATAATAAATTATCACTAAATAAGAATTGTTTAAGAACTAAAGTGAGAAAGCAATAAAATTATAAACTACTTCAAGATTCACAAACCGTATCTAGATCTTTACTTCCTCTAAATCAACATGTCATTTCCCTTAAAGATAACCTAATTTATTCTTTAATTTTTCTTGACTAAAAGAATTCTCTACTAAAATTAATTACTTTCTCAAGCTAATTAACCTTAATATTAAAATCACTTATTAGAATCTCTTCCTAATAGCATGACCTAAGATAGCATTATTGCATAACGAATTCTCTACAATATAATTCAAGATTCCTAAAAGATCATGCAAATTATCTCTAATCTTACAATGATCTCTATCAACTATGCCTAGATCTAATCTTCTAAGAAATCTCTCAATTCTCTTCTAAAATATCAAATTTCTAAAATATCAAATTTTAGATCATTACCTACGAAAATAACAATCTAAAGCATTAAGTACATACAATTGAATCAAGAAAAAGAATAAAAAATTCCTTAGATCTAATAAAACCATTGTCACATAAATAGATCTAAGTTCCATAAGACCTAGATACAAAATATTTACTCTCTACGCATCTTAAAGTAATAATCTTGCATGAAAAAGTAAAGAAAGGTAGAAGAGTCAATCATAAAATGTAATTAAGATTGAATCTTGAGGTCTTCTTTGTCTTTTTCTCTTGAGTGTTCTTAGCTTGAAAAACTCTCCAAAAGTTATCTAATTGTTCTCTTATGAAACCCTAAAAAAGCTTCAAATAGACGTTGCAAAAAAATATGGTTGTTGCAAAATACACAATCATATCCCCTAATTGTGTACTTGATTGTAAAAGGCTTATTTTTTTTCCTTTTTTTTTTCTTTAAATATGGAAATGACACAACTAAGGACACTAACCGTATCCCTGGGTCATATAACTGGCTATGGTCAGTGAACATTGGTCCAAAATTGCCTAGAAATGATACAATCATATCATTCAGTTGTATCAATTTTCAAACGTTCATAACGTGCTCATTTTAGCTCCAATTTGAGTGAAACTTGTTTCAATCTTCTTGTTTTTTTTTTTTTTTACATAGATAATTTCAAAACCTAAAAAATAAAATTTTACTCAATTAAATATCATTTTCTAGAAATAAACTCAAAATTCAAGAGAAAATCATGAAAAATCACTAAATAAAATATAATTAATTTAGTGCTTATTAGTGGCATTAGATGTTGATGTGTGTGGTCAATCAAGATCCCGGTCGTATATGTTGATATAAGTTCTTTTATAAATTTACAATCTACATATTCTTAAATCATTGGGATCAACTTGATACTACTAAATCTTTATTGGATCAATATTCTCATAAATCTTTCTTATATTTTGTTGTTTTGACGTCAATTTTATAAGTTTTCAACTAAATAAAAAAAAAATCAATAAAGATTTAATATAATCTATTGTAGAAATCATATTCTAGAAAGTTGCCAATTTTCCTCATTTTCTATTGCTTTCTTAACCAAGAAAGCTTAAAAATGGGGATGGTCACGTGCTTAGTACGTGACTAAGTACAAAAAAATCAATTGATCTGCTTCCTGGAGTCAAATCCACAACCTTATATGCCAATATCCAAGTGCACGCACCCAGCTACTAAGCCAAGCTTGTTTCTCGTTTTATTGTGTAATTAGATTATATTTAACTTATAAAATTTGCACCCAATCTTAATTAGCCTTCCAAACCTAAGCCTAATTTTAGCCAATTTATTTTAAAGACTACCCAACAGATTTATATAGCCCCAAAATATACATGCTAATATATTTTAACACTACTTTTAAATTTAATAAATCCTGAGTCTTTATTTTTTAATAGTCTAGCTTAAATATTAAAATTAGACAAATCCATTTTATGAACTCAAATATTTTACTAAACTTTTCTTGATGAAGCCAAAAAATTTCAAAAACTCTAAATTTATTAAATCGCATGTATACTTTCGACTATTGCCTAACTCAACCTAATGACCAACTGACTTGACTCAATTGCTTTTGACACATTTTATGTTTCAAATTTTTTTAAATTTTTTTGGTGTTTTCCAAATTTTCTATTTTTTTAAGGTTTTTTTCAATCTTTTTTATTTTTATTTTTTTGAACATTTTGTAAAACTAGCCTAAAAGGAAAAGAACCTAAAGAAAGGTAGTAAAAATGAAGTATCCACAATGCTAAACATCAACTTTGTTTTGAGTCTTCTCAACAATGTCTTCTGAAAGAAATTCATGAGTTTTGAATTCAATTTGAGACTTATTGTGAGGTACTCTACATAGTTGCATGACTTCCTGCACAAAAATATTAGCATTAAACATAGCATTATCGGTCTTATGGAAAGGAATAAAGTGAGTCATTTTGTTGAACCGATCCAAAACCACCATGATAGATTCATGCTTTCGAGCTAACTTAGGTAGTCTAAGCATAAAGTCTATACTCAAGTTGGTCTAGGTTTATTTAAGCTAGGGAGGTGGTACATATTCCCATATGATTCCTTTCTTCCCTTGGCTCTCTTGCACACTTCGTGTTAGGGTCCCATTTTTGTAACACATTTGTACTTGTAAGAGCCTATTCTTTTGTACTTATTATAACATAGAGGGAGACTTTTTTTGGGAAAATGGTGTCATTTCACCAATTTTAATAACTCCTCTTACTTGACCCAAAAATGCCTGTAAAGTTCTGTACAGGGGTGTTGGTACTCTTCTAGATTAAAGCTTTTACTCACCACTTTAGTTGATCACAACCAAAAGCATCCTATTACATACACATAATCCCCATATACATACATTCTAGCCTTATAATACTGTTAAAATTAACAAAAGTGTGCTATTCATTTTATGATTCTTACCAATGTCCCTTATGTTTATCGTTGGCTTTCTATCTTGTTCATGTTATTTACAGATTTAGGCTTTGTTGACCACTATTGCATGCGAGTTGGGCTTGCTTACTACTGTAAAGGCAGGATAATAAGCATTTCATGGTCTATTTATGCACTAGAGAAAGCCTCAAACCGTAACAATTAGTATCAGAGTTTAGGTTATTCTAGTGAGAACAACCATGACATGACAAGAGAAAGTGAGAAAGAGGCTAGATAGTTTAGAAGAAATGCACAAGAAAGTGAGCAAGCAGATGGATGATTTTGTCGCACTATCAATGAGAGTGGTTGAAGTTGAGGCTAATCATTAAGATATGAATACTAAGATGGCAGAGACAGCTAAGAATTTCGGTGTTACAGTATGGACACTCAGAGAGGAATTGCGTATGACAATCGATGACACAAGATGACAACTAGGAACTCAAGTGGATGACTTGAGAAGACAGGTTAATACTCATGCCTCAATTGAGTCTGTTGAAGAGTTGAAGGCATAAGTAGCTATTTTGACTTAAGCTATGGGGAATGCTCCTAACCCTACCCCCGTATATGGTCATACAAGACATCTGAAGATGCTTGAGCTAAAGGCATTCACTAACGTTAGGGAAGCTAAGTTGTTAAAGAATTTTCTATTTGATATGGAGCAGTATTTTGCTACTGTAAGGACAAATAATGAGATAGCAAAGGTTACCATGGCTGCAATGTACTTGACTGGTGATGCTAAACTATGGCGGTTCACCAAGTATAAAGAGATCTAGGATGGTAATGCTCATGTAGATATGTAAGCTGAGTTGCAAGCTCAGTTTTTCCCTTATAATGTTGAGTATAATGCTTGAAAAAAGTTAAGGGAACTTCAATAGGGCCTTGACATCCAAAAGTATGTTCATAAGTTCTCAACCTTGATGTTCGACATTAAGAGCACGGTTAAAGATGATAAGCTATTCAACCTCTTAGAATGATTGAAGCCTTATGCTAAGAACAAGTTGTAGACGCAACAAGTTACGAACTTAGCTATAGTGCAGGCAATAGCTAAGTGCTTAACTAATTATAATCATGACAACAAAGGGAATAATGTGTAGCAGGATACGAAGGTAGAAAGTTAGTTAAGTTGAGCAAACTCAAGAGTGGGGGAGCCCCAAGTTCAAGCAGTAGCAACAGTAACACTAGAGGGGGTTAGAGGAAATCCTACAACTTTCACCAGTCTGGAAAAAGTCGGACAACAATTAGAGGTAAGGAGCTCTCATGCTCGTGTTTTACGTATAACGGCCTGCAAAAATTAGTTAAATGTCCATATAGGGCTGCATTCAATGCTATGGCACAACAAATAAAGAGCATATGCTAAGATGAAGAGTTGAGGAGTAATGGTGAGGAACTACCCCGAATGGGTTCATATACATGTCGTCGGCTATTAGAAAGAGTTCTTTAGTGCGAAGATCAACAATGAATTGATGAATGTCCAGTTGAACATCAATGGTAAGAGTGCTAACACGATGGTAGGCTCCAGTGCTACAACAACTTTATTGATATTCCTAAGGTAGAAAGATTGGGGCTGGTTCTTACTAAAAACACTAACTAGATTAAGGCCAGCCCTGTTTAAGGGGTTGCAAGAGGAGTGAAGGTGAACGTTAGGGATTGGAGTGAAAATCTCAACTTTACATTTATCCCATTAGACAACTTCAGCATAGTCCTTAGGTAGATTTCTTAAGAAAAGCCAAAGTTGCTCCCATGTCCACAACAGATTGCTTGTTATTCATGGGTAAGAAGCTATGCTGTGTAACAATTTAGAAGAACAAGGTGAGTAACCATGGTCAGGAAGGGAAGAATATTAGGGCTATGATGCTATCAATACTCTAATTGAAGAGAGGGCTTAAACATCAAGAGCCAACTTTCTTGCCTGTTCTTACAGAGAAAGAAGCAGTGGGAAAGATTGAGATACTAGGGGTAATAAAGAGTATCTTAAAGGAGTATAATTCTGTGATGCATGACAAGCTCTCGAAGGAGTTACCTCTCATACAATCAGTAGACTATGGATTGAGTTGATTCCTGTTGCCAAACCACTCACCAGAGCTCATTACAAAATGTCACCTCATGAACTTGCCGAATTGAAGAAGCAATTGGATGAGTTAATAGAAACAAGCTTCATTCAACCCTCAAAAGCACCATATGGGGCTCCTGTTCTATTTCAAAACAAGCAAGATGGGAGTTTGTGATTGTGTATTGACTATCGGGTACTGAACAAGCTAACAATGAAAAGTCATTATTCGATTCCTCTAATTACTTATCCGTTTGATCAATTGAGCAAGGCAAAGCACTTTACAAAGCTAGATATTCGCTCAGGCTATCGTTAGGTTTGCATTGCTGAGGGTGATGAGCCCAAGACAACGTATGTAACCCAGTATGGCACTTATGAGTTCTTAGTGATGCCCTTGTGTCACACCAATGCTCCTGCAACATTTTGTATTTTAATGAACAATGTATTTTGTGAATATCTAGACAAATTTATAGTCATCTACCTAAACGACATTGTTGTGTATAGCAGGACATTAGAGGACCATGTAAGGCACTTATTAATGGTTTTCCATAAGCTACAGGAGAATCATTTGTATGTAAAGCGCCAAAAATGTGCCTTTTCTCATAAGTGCATCAACTTCTTAGGTCATGTTGTTGAAAAAGGGCAAATCCAAATAGATATGAGGTGGAAGCAATCAGGGGGTGGCTAGTACCCAATAGTGTGACAAAGTTTTGGTCCTAAGGCTTAGTAATTACTATAGAAGATTTGTTAAGGGACATTCCCATTGAGCTGCACCCTTTACAAATCTGTTGAAGAAAGACCAGGTATGGTCAAGTGATGAGAAATGTTAGAGTGCCTTTGAAGAGTTGAAGCGTATGGTGATGGAAGAGCCAGTCCTCACACTTCTTGACATTTCTAAGCCTTTTAGAAGTTCACATAGATGGCTTAGACATTGCATTGGGTGGGGTATTAATGCAAGATGGTCATCCAGTAACATATGAGTATAGGAAGCTAAATCAACCAGAGTATAGGTACTCAGCCCAAGCACAGGAGTTACTTATAACCATTCACTATCTAAGGACTTGGAAACAATATTTGTTGAAATTGAAGTTTCTAATAAAGACAGACAATTTTGCTGCTAGTCATATATTGACTCAACCTAAGCTCTTACCCAAGTAAGCTAGATAACAAGAGTTCCTTATAGAGTTTAATATGGAGATTAAGTACCACAATGGCAGACTAATCAAATGGCAGATGCTTTGAGCAGGTGAGTCAATTTAGCTTCCTCAATGCAGATTACGCAACAGTTGATGAGTCAAATCTCGACTTCAATTCAAGAGCAGATGAAGCAGCATATAGGTCAAGACCTATTAGTTAAGAATCTCAAGCAGTTGATTGCAAAAGGGAGTACTTGCAAATTTTGGGTAGAGGGCGACCTCATCCATACAAAGAGGCAATGATTATATGTCCCGAAGGCAGGGAACTTGAGAAGAGCACTCATTAGAGAGTGCCATGATACTCTGTAAGGCTGGCAATTCATGTCTATTGTATCGTGTCTCATTTCTGTGTCTATCGTATCATGTCTCATTTCTATGTCTAAACAGGTCCGTATCTGAAAAACTTCAGCCCGTGACACAACTTATTTATTAAGCATGTATAAAAACCTAAACCTGTGTCCTATTATGTCTCGTGTCTAGATTGGACCCATTTATCTCTTATCATAATCATATGTATTTATTAAAATTTATTAATTGTATATAGTATATATTTATTAAAAGTTACTAGTTGGGCATATTAATCGTTTACTATTTTATTGGTGCTCGTTAGAATAATAAATAATATAAAGACATGGTATCTAAATTAGACTCTAAAATTGGACTATGGAAGTATCTAAATCGAACTCTAAAATATCACATTTTCAATGGCTAAAAGCATGAAAGTAACATACAAGTCACTTAAAAATTAACATTTGCTAATCACAATCATGTCTAAGTCTAGTTACGTGTTTACACAAATAAGGCTAGTGTTCCAACAATCCATAGAGTTGCAATCAACATCCCATGCCAAAATATATATATATATATCACTAAATTAACTAAAACTGTAGCTTGAAGGAAGCTTGTTATTAGTGTTCATTTCTAAATTCATGACATTCTCTATCAAATCTTCAAGAGAAACTTTTAATGAATTTGCACATAAAAAAAAAAAAAGAAGAATTGTACAAAATGTCGAACATTTACAAAGAATGGATTAGCTTACTACCTTCTTCTCCATAAAGCCAATGTTTTGTACATAGAAGAGCTTCTACAGTTTTTTGCTTCAATGAGCTGCAATGTTGATTAAGGATTCAACCTCCAGTACTAAATGCTGATTTTGAAGCTACTATAGAAATTGGTATGCTTAAGAGATCGCGTGCTATTCTTGTAACTTAAGGATATAAGAATTGATTGGTTTTTCAATAACTCAACACATCTAATTCAACCATCATATGCCACTCCTCGTCTAAATATAACTCTAATTTAAATTTAGTAGTACTCCAAAAGATTTGCATGCTTTTAACAGATTGAAATCCCTATACAAGGTAAAAATGAAATAAAATTAACTTTAAAAGTGTAGAAATATTTAGACAACCATAAAAAATAAAGTTACCTGTAAGTCGTCACCTCATTCATCATTCATACATTCTTTGCCTTTTGATTTACTAGTACCTACATCTTGATTTGAAGTTACACCATCTTTCTTTACATATTCATCAAATAGAGAGAATAATGCTCTTTTAATTTTCATAAACTCATTTGAGTTATCTCCATAAATCCTCTAATAACTCCACTCGAGAAAATCAAGTTTGTATCATAAGTCTAATGTAATATAATTGCTAAAACCAAACAAAACTCATGCTAATACTTTTCAAATTTTAAAAACATCTTAATTGTCATGCCTCTTAAACACACTTCACTTCCACTCATATTAATTTTCAATACACTATATACCTTAAAAACTAAGGGAAAGTATAAGTTGGTAGTAAGATACTTTGTTTCAGAAAATTGACAAGTAATATCATAGAAATACCTTAAAAACTTGTTCGTTTTCGCAATCTTTTCCCACTCTTCCAAAGAAGGATAATGCTTATAATTTGAATTACTTAACTCTAAGTGACAAAACACAATTTTATAATAAACTACTTTCTCAAGCATAAGATATGTGAGGTTCAATCAGGTTGGAACATCTTGTTTCAAACCTCTATCTTTAAATAAAGACAACAAACTTATACATTCAGCAAACTTTACCTTTTTTGTTTAAGACCCTTTCACATACATATTCTTTCCCTCACCTTATCTACAACAGCATCAATCTCCTTTAAACCTTCCTGAACAATTAAATTGAGAATGTGTGCACAACATTTAATATGAAAATAAAGACTCAATGTCAATAGTCTACCTTGCATATTTAATTGTGTTTTCAATAAACTCATAAAAAGATCATTAGTTGAAGCATTATCCAAAGTCATACAAAGTTCTTTACTTTCTATTCCCTAGTTAGTAAGCAAATTCATTGCCCTTTCAGTCAATGTAACACTTGAATGTGGAGGTGGCATATATGCAAAGCTTAAAATCCTCTTTTGCTAAACCCAATTTACATCAATAAAATGTACAATTACGGATATATATCCATCAGTAGCTATCGATGTGCACAAATCATATGTCAAGCAAATTCTACCAAGACATTGCAAAAGCATATCCTTAACTCTAGTTCTTTCCCTTTTAAAAATTTTCATCGAATCGACCTTATAAGTATTCCTAGATATGTGCATCACATTCTCATTTCAATATTCAAACAATGTTCTTATTCCACTAAACTCCACAAATGAAATAAGTAGTTCATGCTTGACAACTGCAGTAACTAACAACTCACGAAATTTCTTAGGATCAAACTTCTTACCAAGTTTCATGTCTACAAACAATAACATTTAACCAACATCCCAAGTATTACGTTTATGATATCTTTTCACATGCTTCTTTAAATTCCCTATTCCAAACTTACTATCACATTTTATCTTAGTCTTACATGAATTACATGTAGCTTTTGCAACCTGTTTTCCATCTAATTGTTTCTTAAAAGCACAAGTAAAATAATCTCACACCTCATACATAAGTTTCCTTTTTCGTTTAGAATCAATAGTTGATGCTGAAGGTTCGACTTCAACAACATCACCATCTTCATGTGATCCTAAAACCGCCATCTCATCAAAGTCGAATGGATCTTCTATAAGTGAATCCATCTATCATGAAAGAATAAAATGAAATAAATGCAAACAATTCATATCTAAGTTAAAAACAATTAACCACATAAGAATTAAATTAAAGAAAACATATATATTATAACTATTCCTTTATAGAGGAATATCAAAAAATTTATTACCACATACATCAACAATCGGTTAGTCTACAAAAAGAAATCTTAACACAAAATATATTTGCGATTAGGAGAGGATATACAAATCGAAAAAAGAAGTACATAATCTCTATTAAATCAAAATTCTTATAAAATTAATCATTTGAGTCTATTCATGCTATATAATATAGTTTTTAAAATAAAAGATGAAAAGAATGTGGAAGGATTAATGGAAGATAATAGTAACTTTTTTCCTATAGAATAAACACAAACACATAAGACATAACTCACATTATTTTGGCTAACCAAGACATAACTCACATTATATATCCATTATAATTATAAAACCAATTTACAAGATACAGAATAATGAACTAATGCATAACATGATATGCTCTCCTACTAAAACTAAAAACAAGAAAACAAGACAACAAGAGGATGAACAAAATATGTTTATTAGTGATTGTAATGAAAAAATTAATAATGATATTGTAAAACATTAGCAAAAGGGATCATAATAATAGTCAATTAAGGACAACTATATCTATAAAATCAAAATAAAGAGATGAGGGACAAGAAGAACAACACTAAGGTTAAACCAATAGGCAAGTGCATCCTAGTTCTGAACCTAAAAATGCTGGTTAAATGCATAAGATGTGTTCTCATTAGCATCTAGAGAACTGCATGAAGAACTGTATAAAAGGATGTGCAATCCAAATTCAAATAGGCATATGGCGTAATTCAAGTTATCTACCCGTGTTTCGAATAAGTAAGGGATATGTAGTCCAAACATCTAAAGAAGGCATACATGCATCATTCATATAATTGTCATATGTGTTTCAAATGAATCAATTTCATCCTAATCCTAAAAATCACAGAACTAAACTAATAATTAATTCCATTAATTTGTCCATATACATATGAAAGCAACGCAAAACTTTTACATAAATTGCGATACTTTTCACGAATAAATTTAGGATTTATCTTTAAAATCATGCTTTTCTTCAATATATATCTTTATAATCATACTTAATACAAAATCAAACTAACAAATAAGCTTCTCTATAATACTATAGAAGAACGTGCAGAGCATAGCCTTCTAAATCCGTACAAAGTAGAAAGGTTAACTAAAGTCAGATCCCAACTTTGGAGCACGTTATTTGGATCCGATAAGCTCCTCCTCAATGTGTATAAAGCATCGCCTTTTTGAATTCGTGATCAATGATGGAAGAAGAACTAAAATTAGGGTAAAGACTACTAAGTGAAGGATTAATAAACATAGGGTTAGGCCGTAGGAGGAAAACTTAAAAAGCAAAGTTACAAATTGTGTAAAAGTAAAACCCTAACTTTTGAGCTATTATTATTAAGGAGGAAAAGTATAAATGAGAAAATATTATTATTAATATTAAATGGGTTCGCAGGTTGGACCCAGACCTATTTACGAGACCTGTTTGTTTAGATGGGTCTTTAAAGGAGTTTAGAACTTAGATATAAACCCAAACACAAATTTAGCTGTGTCCAAATAGGTTTAACCTGTTTATGTCTCATGTTGATTTTTTCCATAAACTAACCCATTTAAATCATGTCGTGCCGTATCTGAGTCTATCATATCCAATTCCTAAATTACCAGCCTTAATACTTTATGGGTTGGACATCCCAGCTGGCAAAGGACACTAAACTTGTTGAAGAAGGGATATTATTGGTCGGATATGAAGGAGGATGTGATGAGTTATACAAAGACTTGTTTAACTTGCCAACAAGACAAAGTTGAGAGGTAGAAAACAGCAAGGCTATTAGAGCCACTTCCAATTCCATCTTGCCCATGAGAGAGCGTTTCCATGGATTTTATCACTTCCTTACCAAAAGTGAGGAGCACTCATCCATTTTTGTTATTATTGACAAGTTCTCTAAGTATGCTACTTTCATTCTCACCATAAAGAGTTCAAGTGTAGAAGAGACAACCTAGCTTTTCTTCAAGCATGTTGTGAAGTTCTAGGGAGTACCCCAAAATATTGGAAGTGATAGGGATGCTAGGTTCATAGGAAGTTTTGGATAGACTTATTCCACCTCTTAGGTTTCGAGCTAAGCGTGACCTCCAGCTGCCATCTGTAAAGTAGTAAGTAGATGGAGAGATTCGACAGTTTGTTGGAGAAATACCTTCGACACTTTATCAGTATCAACCAGAAGAATTGGGTTGACTTACTGGATATCACCCAATTTTGTTTCAACATCCAATGGAGCTCTTCCTCTAATAAGAGCCTTATAAAGATCATCACAGGTTAGTAACTATTATTTCCCCACACAGTGACCACACATATACTAAGAGATGCCCAAGAGTTTATTAGTTTACTAAAGCTTAGAAGCAGAGTTCAAAAGTAATGAAGGCATAACCCGAGAAGGCTTCTAAGAGAATGAAGAAATGGACAGATCAAAACCGCCAACCCATAGAGTACAATGTTGGAGATCAAGTCCTCATAAAGCTCCTTCTAAAGCAGGTTAGATCATTGCAAAACAAAGATAGAAGATTGATCCAAAGGTATATTGGCCCAGTACCTATCATCTCAAAGATTGGAAGAGCAAACTATAAGGTTGAGCCTCTTGCGTAGTTGAAGTTCGATATGGCTTTACATGTCAATGTCCTGAAGCCATATTATCAAGACATGGAAGACCCATCTCACAATGTGTCGAAGTGGTCATAAGTCAAGATCAAGTTTAACATGATTTGAGCCATGGAAGACATCCTTGTAGAGTAAAGGCCACTAGAGAAGAACATATAGAGTATTTAGTTAAGTGGAGAGATCGAAGAGAAGAAGATATTAGCTGGGAGACTAAAGAAGACCTTAAGTTCTTGTCTAAGAGAAAGTTGACCTTATAATACCATCGAAATTAATAAAAGTGTACTATTCAATTGACGATTCTTACTTGTGTCCTTTATATTTACTATTGGCTTTCTATCTTATTCGTGTTGCTTACAGGTTTAGGCCTTGTAAGCCAATGTTGTGTGCAAGTCAGGCTTGCTTATTGTAGGAAATTATGTCAATTAATAATTTTTTTATTTTTGCATCCTTATTTATTTAATATTGTTGTAGTTTCCAAATATTTGGTTAATAATTATTTGTTCCTACCTACCACTACCGACCATGATTTAATACCTCTTCATATGTGCTCTTTTGTACTACAAAAAACAAAAATAAACTTGAGAATCTTCACTCAATATTTTTTTGTAAATTCCTTCATGGTATCAGAGCTTTAGTCGATCCGCATGGATCAAATTTGTAACAAGCCATGACTGACCTTCCTCCAAAACCTTAAAAGACATCTCCCGATGCAAAGTTCAGGTTTAGATCTTTTGCTCTTAATAGTTCTGGTCAAGGAAAGCTCATATCACAGCCCCTTATATCCGATCAAAGTTATCTTCAAATAACATAACGTAAGTTGAACGAAGAAAATTTTCAAGAATGGTTTTAATCCGTAAAGTTGGTGATTCTAAGCTGTGGAAAATTGGGGTATTTGGCTGGATTAATAAAAGCTCTAGAAGTTGGAATCGAAGAGTATTCCTTTTGGGAAACAAAAAACTCTCTTGTGATGTCATGTCTCATAAACTTAATGGAGCCTAGGATTGAGAGAGCATATCTATTTTGTGAAACTACAATGGAGATTTGGGATAATGTACAAGAAATATATTTTGATATGCAAAATATGTCTTAGTGCTTTGAGATTTAGACTAAGCTTCAGATGACTAATCAAGGTAATTTAAGTTTCACAAAATATTATAATTTACTAATTGAATTGTGGTAAAAAATGGATCTTTTCTATGAGATAGATTGGAAATGTGTCAAGGATAAAATCAAATATAAGCAAATGCTTGAGGAAGATCAAGTTTTCGACTTCTTATAGGGATTGAACCTTAACCTTAATGAAGTGCGAGGTGAGCTTTTAGGGCAACGACCTCTTCCTAACTTGAAAGAAACTTTTGCTAAAGATAAGCAAGAAGAAAGAAGGCGTGAGGTGATGTTAACATTACAGTTTGCTAATATAACCTCAGCAAATTCTACCTTGACTACTATAAGTATCCTAGATAAGCAATCAAAAGGGAAGCCTTGGTGTGATCATTGTCGTTAACCCAATCATACTCATGAGAAATGGTAGAAGTTACATGGTAAACTAGACTAACCCAAGAATAAACGACAAAAATTCAATCAGAGTTGGAAAAATGCCCAAATTGCAAAGGTTGCTAATCCTTCATAAGCATCCATGTTGAAATTTTGCCAGAACAAGTAGCTCTTCTACAGTAGCTCTTTGGTTAGACACAAGTATCCTTAAGTGAAAGTAAGTCATTCTTCATAGCAATTGCCTAAAAAGGTAATGTTCTCTTACTTACGAGGAAAAACAAAAAAGGAATCTTGGGTAATCAATACTAGTGCATTAGATCATATGTGTAATTCTAAGTGTTTGTTTAACTCTATTACTCCGTGTAATAACCAAAACCAGATCTTAGTTGGAAATGGATAATGCTTGACTGCTAAGGGAAAGGGCATAGCGTACTTAGATAAATTAAAGTTAAAAGATGTTTTATTTGTACCAAAGTTACATTATAATTTGCTATTTGTGAGCAAGTTAACTAAAGATATGAATTGCCAAGCGATATTGACTTCATCATCTAGTGTTTTGTAGGACCAATCTTCGAAGAAGATGATTGGTAGTGCTAAAGGTCATAATGGTCTTTATAACATCTTTGGAAATCCTAGGTCTAGAACTTAATTAGGTTCCGAGTCCCTTTGTTCTATTTCTAGTAACTCTAAAATAATGTTGTGGCATAGGCATTTAGGTCATCCCAATTGTACTTATATGAGTTGTCTATATCCCAAGTTGTTCACTAATAAAAGAATCATTGATTTTTATTGTTAGCATTACATCATGGCTAAATTTGCAAAAGCCCCATATCATACTCAACCATACACACCATCTAAACCATTTAAACTCATACACGGTGATATTTGGGGGCCATCTTGTACCCTAACCTACTTAGGTCATAGATGGTTTATAACCTTCATTGATGATCATTCTTGTGTGTGTTAGGTATACCTCCTCAAAGATAAATCTAATATCTTACAGATATTCCAACAATTTCACAAGGCTGTTAAGAATACTTTCAATGAAAATATTCAAATACTTTGCACAGATAATGGTGAGAATACACTTCCAATGACTTTAGTCAATATCTTCAAGATAATGGAATTATTCACCAAACTTCTTGTGCTTACACCCCTTAACAAAATAGAATTGTTAAGTGGAAAAATCGACATTTACTTGAAATTGCTCAACCTATGATGCTTGCTCACTTGGTCCTGCATATATTTTGGAGAGATGCAGTGTTAATTGCAGCTTATCTCATCAATCGAATTCCTTAAAAAATTCCTAAGTTTCGAACTCCTCTTGGTGTTCTCCTTGAGTTTCGCTCTTATGAACATTTACTAAATTCCTTATCACCTTAAGTTTTTGGATGCTTAGCATTTATTTTGAATAACACACAAAATAAACATAACTCAAATCAAAGGTGCTTAAATGTGTATTTATTAGATATGCTTCAACTCGGAAGGGATATAAGTGCTATCATCCTCCAACTCGATGGGTCTTTGTTACGGTGGATGTTGTGTTTCTTGAAAATTAGTCATATTTTGCTCTCTTAAGTAAGCAAACATAGATTTAATTAAAAGTTTGGAAAATACCCCTTCATTGGTTGATGTTTAGTTACGAGTATACATGTAATCCTAGAAACTGTTCTTGAACCTGCCAAAAATGTTTCTTCTCTATTACTAGGTGCCTCTAATCCTTTAGTTGATTCAAAAGAGTCTAGCAGTAGCAGAGACTCATCCTTGCAGCAAGTACAGCTTAATTCTCACTCTTGTCAATAGTTCATCTCTAACCAAGGTAATTTTCCATAGCCATCAACTATCAAGGTTTACAGTAAGAGACCAAAATTTCCTTCTCCTAACCAATCAATGAACCTAGAGAACTAGGTCCGACCACCTAATGATCATGAGGGTGTGATGGAAATTCTAAAGGTAAAGGGGCTTGTTTTTCCGATTGTTGAGAAAGGAAAAATAGGTATGTGCTGAATACCCCATTTCTAATTATGTGACTTACTTAAAATTATCTCTTGAGCATAACGCATGCTTGACAAGAGCTTATACCAAAGAAATACCAAGAAATATTCATGAAGCTATGAAAATACCAAAATGGAAGCAAGCTGTGGTTAAAGAAATGAACGCCTTTCTATAGAACAATGCTTAGGATTTTATAGACTTGCCTGTAAGAAAAAAAAGGCAATTGGAGGTAAATGGGTATTTAATATAAAATAAAATTCTAATCATAATGTGGACAAATATAAGCTCATTTGGTAGCCTAAGGATACACACAAACCTATGGAGTTGATTATGAGGAGACTTTTGCACCTGTTGCAAAGATGAACTCCATTCAAGTTACTTTATCTCTAGCAGCTAATTTAGAGTGGCCTTTATATCAATTGGACGTAAAAAATGCCTACTTGAATGGAGAGTTAGAAGAAGAGATCTACATGCAAATTCCACCTAGATTTAATTTAAGGAGCAATTTAGGAAAGATATGTAAGCTCAACAAATCTTTATATAGGTTGAAGCAATCTACCAGAGCCTGGTTTAAAAGATTTAGTGATATAATGATAAAGTTAGGATATAAGCAGAGTCAAGTAAAGCATACCTTATTTATAAAGCTGGGAGAGAATGGTTTAAGATCGATCTTGATTGTATATGTAGATGATATTATTATTATAGGGAATAATGCTCTAAAGATTGATCGACTTAAACAAGAAATTAAAAGAGAATTTGAAACAAAAGAGCTTGGTGAATTAAAATTCTTCTTAAGGATGGAGGTTGTAAGAAGTAGGAAAGGGATCTTCATTAGTCAAAGGAAGTATATCATCGATTTGCTAAAGAAAACATGCAAGCTTAAGTGTGAGCCTATGAACACACCACT
This sequence comes from Lumnitzera littorea, assembly GCA_024138015.1. Classification (NCBI taxonomy): domain Eukaryota; kingdom Viridiplantae; phylum Streptophyta; class Magnoliopsida; order Myrtales; family Combretaceae; genus Lumnitzera; species Lumnitzera littorea. The sequence continues at coordinate 27,895,416 of JAMXBB010000003.1, forward strand.
ACCTCAAAATTAGAAGAGTATTGCTCCTAAAAATGATAGGTCTATAGATAAAGTTCAATACCAACGAATTGTGGGAAGGTAGAGTTATTTATCATTAATACATCTTGACATAACCTATCCCATTAGTCTTGTGAGCCAAGCAATGCATGCACCTACTAAACACCATATAGATGGTGTTAACTACATCTTAAGATACTTGAAAGGAACACCTGGAAAGGGTCTCTTTATAAGGAAAATGGAGAATCAAAATATTGAGGTGTTTGTAGATGCGAATTAGGGTGGCGATGTAAGTGACTGTAAGTCTACCTTAGGATATTGTACCAAACTATGAGGTAATCTTGCAGAAGCAAGAAGCAACCAGTAATGGCTAGAAGTAGCATTGAACCTGAATACAAGGCCATTGCTCTTGGAATTTGCAAAGGTATTTGGCTCTAATGACTATTAAATGATATGAACATCAAGGTTGAAGATACATTACTGTTCAGCGATAGCAAATTTGCCTTGAACATTATGAAGAATCATGTACAACATGATCAAATGAAACATGTTCATCCTAATCATCAATTTATTAAATAAAAAAATTGAAGACGAAGGAATAAAGTTGCAACATATTTGTTCCCATGATCAAGAGGTTAACATCCTAATGAAAAACTTACTTAAGCAACGTTTGATCGATATTGTTGGCAAGCTTGGAATGATTGATATCACTTCTTGAGCCTAAGGGGGACTATAGGAAATTATGTTAATTAATAATTTTTTTCTTTTTACATCCTTTTTTATTTAATGTTGTTGTAGTTTCCAGATGGTTGGTTGGTCATTATTTATTCCTTCCACCGTTACCAACCATGATTTAGTGTCTAAATATATGTGCTCTTGTATTATGGAAAAGAAAAATAAACTTGAGAATCTTCACTTAATATTTTTCTATAAATTCATTCACTTGTTATTATAGAGGCAGGAAAGTAAGTACCGCACAGTCCATTTGTATCCTAAAAAAAGCCTCAAATCATGACACTTCGCGCCTTTCTATCAGTCGATGCTCATCCTTCATGATTTATGGCCAAAAGAAATGTTCCTTTAACAACTCATACTTATTGGTCCTTTTCTCCCTAAAGTGATCAATGAATTTTCCTGTGTAACCTTCTTGGACCAATAAATCTTGTATTAAGTTGGTTGTTATACATAACCAATCTTTCTTAAACAAGTACCTTTAGTTTCATGGAAGCCTTTAACCATAGCTCCAAATCTACAGTTAGCCACAATGGATTTGAAGAAATCATCGTACCTATATTGTTTTGACGTCATTTCAAACTTAAGAACCTTTGCTTGTAGGATAGTGATAAAGGCATGCCTTTGGGATAAGGCATCTGTAGCTTTGTTAGTGCTCCCCTAATTATATTTCATCACATATCAAAAAGTCATTATGAATTTCACCCATTAGGCTTGCTAATGTGTTAGCTTATGTTGTTTTCGTAAATACTTCAGAGATTTGTGATCCCTATAAATCACAAATTCTCAAGGTATGAGGTAATACTGCCAGCTTATAAGAGCTCAGATTAGGACATAAAATTCCCTATCATATGTTAAAAGCAGCTCCACTGAGCTTTTCACTAAACTAAGCAACATATCATCACTCTTACAATAAAATGAGTCCAATCCTTATTCTCGATGTATCACACTCCAATTGAAATACTTTCTTGAAGTTGGGTAGGTCCAATATTGAGGCCATGGTTAACATCTCCTTGATCTCCTTAGAGCTTCATTATGCTTACTCAGTTTACTGAAATTTAGCATTCATCTTAGTCAGCTCGATTAAAGGTGTTGCAATGGTGCTAAAGTTGTAGATAAATCTTCTATAAAATGAGGTAAGACCATTTGATTTGTTGTTTTTAGGAGGGAGCTTTATGGTTAACGTTAAGCCGAACAATTAAAACATTTTCTTAACCAACACAGACATTCATGATGGCTGGAGAAATTAAACACAATTTTATGATATTAGAAAATAACATAATTACAGAAGAAACTAAAGGGTTTGCCAAAGGTTAATAAAGTGCAGTTTCCCTTTAGGTTAAGCAATTATGCTGGCTGTCCATACTTGCTCTTAATCTACCATAGTAAAATCCAATGGTTGTCTCTGATTAATCCATATTATTAGAGCACTATTAGGCTATTTTGAGTAAAAATTATCACTTTTTTTTTTAAGATAAAGACTTGCTAGAAATAGATATTCATCCGTATTGTGTTAGTCACCAAAGAATGTAGGCTAAATAACCATCTTTGATGTGGAAAGGAGATGAACAATAAATTATTTATTCTTATTATGATATTTTTTGTAAACAAGTGTAAAACTAAAAGGAAAGTTTTGTCTTAATAATATAGACAACATAATTATAAAAGAGATTTGCTAAAACTATTATAACTCAATGATATGAAGACTTGTTTCCTAATGGGATAAACTAGGTTCGAATCATATCCTTTCCCAAGTTGAATATGTAAAGATAATATATATATATATATATATATATAGAGAGAGAGAGAGAGAGAGAGAGAGAGAAGCAAGATTCACCAATGTATCATTTCAATTTTTGTTTGGTGTTTATACATAATTATAAAACAAGTAAGGGATAAATATAAATGTTTAGTCCAATCTTTTACAAATATTTTATATTGCTTAAGGTAAAGAAGAAAACAACACTCATTTACTCTTAAGAAATACCAGAACTTTTTCATAATTAAAGAAAAAATGGTTTTGTTATGTGAATTCACATTTAAAATATAAAAAAAATAAATTTACAAAAAGAAATAGTAAATTACAAATGCAACCCTTAATACAACCACCTTGACTAAGAGAAAAAGATTTGAAACAATAAATATAATATAAGTGAGAGAGAGAAAGATAATGATTTTGCAAAATATTTGAGGCAATAAATGTGATATATAAGTCGGAGAGAGAGAAAACAATTTTGTAAAATTATCCATCTATCCCCAATATTATTAAGTTAGATTATTATATTATATATTTTAAGGTTTTTCTAATATAACTAAGAGATAGTTAATGGAAATGTGAAAGAGAGAGCAAAAGCTTGCTATGACTTAGATAATATATATATTATTTTAATTTTTTTTCAAGTACAATTATAAAAAAGTTAATAAATAGCAATATATCATTATTTATACTCACAAAATTTTAATATTTAGGTGTTTGTTATTGGAATCCCATAAGAATATGGAGTTCTTTTTTCAATTATTTATGCTATAGTATAATCGTAGTACTTACATTGTGATTGTAGATTTTTTTTATTATATATAAATTAAAGATAAAATCTACCATTTATTTATCAACATTTATGTTCAACCACATATGTCTTTATGATCAACATACTATTTTACATTATATTGAAAAAGGCAAATATCTAAACAATTTTATATTATTGATTTTTTCAACAACTTATACGTTAAACCTTTTTTCTTATATTTTTAATTGTGAAAATTAACTATGTACTTGTTTAGCAATTAATATTCCAAGTAAATACAGCTAAATGAATGCAGTGTCTTTAATATGTATATGCATTAATTTAGTGTTGAGGTTTAAATAAATTTATTCAACAAAGACATAGATCATCATTTATTGCTTTTCATTTCCTTTAATATTATTATACAATGAACTTCTATAGAATGATTAAGATTATCAAGGAATGAGGATCTTAGATCTAAGGTTTTAAAACTAATAAAATTAGAGTAGGCATAATTCTATTTCATTTAGTTTTCCCTCGATTTTGTTTCATTTACACCATGTTTAGGATAGGGGGAGATGAAGGGAAGGAATGAGAAAGAAAGAAAATTGGGGGGGGTGGTGCGCGAGGTAAGGTAGGGAGAGATTTCATCATTTAGTATAGGAAGGAAAGTAAGGGGGATGGAAAATGAAGAGGAAAGTTTCTTTAAGACCTACCTAAAACCTTTCCATCCCAAATTAGAGAGAAAGAGGACGTAATGTGGAACATCTTTTACATTTACTCTTCTATTTACACACTTTTACTAGTTTTTATGGGCATATTGGAAAATTTAAACTACAACATATTTTTGTCTTTATTAATAATTAATATTCCTTTAATTAATATTCATTAGAAAGAATCATATACTCCCACGATTCACTCCCTTCATATTCTTTCCTCTCACTTTCTTTCCTCCCCCATTTATTCCCTCATGCTAAACATAGTGTTAGTTTTCTTTCAAAACCAAACCATAAAAATGTGATTTAGTTTTTTGAACTGAATTGTATAGTTGGATTAAGAGTTTCCCAACCATACATCTCCACTTGGTTATGGACTAAATCATGTTTGTAATTTAGGAAAGTATATTTGTACAACATGTAATCTTATATGAAAAGTACTAAGTTAGTAAGTTTAATTGATTATTGTAGGTATTGATATCATATAAGAGCATGATGAAGTTAATATTCGAGCATTTAAAAAACTTAAAATGTCTATTAATAACTGATTTATTCATAAAACTATCATATAATATAAATTTTGAGTCAACTTATATGTGTATAATTTATAAATTATTGTGTTATAAGTTAAATACATATACATTTTAATAAATTTGTGCACTAAATTTCTTTATAAGTGTTATGTTACAATAAAATAATTTTTTTAATTATAAGTAAAATATTAACTTTTTTTTCAAAACAATTCAGTTCATTTTACGTTATGGATCGTTTATCCTTCCAAACCAAATATAAATTTTTGGTTCAGTTCAATTTGACAATTTTTAAAACCAAATTACAAAAAAGAATCATATTTTTGTGTTAGTTTGTAGATTGGTTCAATTTTGTTAATTCTTTTGTTTAGTCAACGGTAGAACAAAAATTTATTTTTATGGGTTTTCAACCATATTTATGAAACTGGAAATAAAAGGTCATGGATATAATTAATATTAGATATAAAACATTAACATTGAAACAAATAGAGCTTAGATCAAATTAGTAATATGACAACACAATTCAAGAAGCGATTAAGGATTAAATAGATAGTGATATGGTGTATGAGATCTAAATAATATCGGTCACCATAGTTTATAATAAACCAATAAGAACTAAGATAATACTCTTATCATTCAAGAATTAAAAGAAAACCCATTTCACTAAATTCATAATAGCCATAAATTTTAACAATATTCAAAGTTTATAGTCCATTAATTGATTAGTCATTTCATTATATAACCATGCCTACTAAAGAGAGTGTATGTGTATATAACTATATATATGTGTGTGTTTGTGTGCTAAATAAAACAAGTGTATATATATCTATACTACTAAAGTAAAAGACAGGAGATTTTTTGTGTCTTTTTCATGTTCCTTAAAATACCTATAAAACATGATAGAAAAAAATATTAAAATGTATGGTATTAAAATTTAGCTTAATAATATCATGGATAAAATGGTAATTTTTCTAAATCTCTTGTTTCCTTTTCCATTTACACCATTTTCAAAGCTTTACTCTTTCTGTTAATTGGATGGAGACCAACTAATATATGTAGGGTCAAATTGAATAAGGCTTCACCTCTTACTTCTCAACACCTGCAAAAAGCCCCCTATGAGCAAGGCTACGGGAGCCCTCTAACACTCAAGTCAACAAGGAGGACCAAGAAAGGAGGGAGGTGAGCACTTGAGACTTAGAAGATTATGCTCGCCTGGTGCGTATGTGGGTCATCAACTCTTCTTTTCTAGGGAGAGAAAGAAAAGTATAAAGGTAAGAGAGAGAAAAGGATTTTAGAGAAAAAAATCTTATTCCTTTACTTATTAGCACTTGGTACCTTTTATGTGATTTACTTAGACACATGGTAATCGAGGGTTCGTTCATACTAGTTGTCAGTAGATAGTGTACTCTGTGGTAGGTAATAAAGCTTCATTGTAGATGACATGTCGTGGTTGATTAAGCCACCAAATTTGCAACTTAGTGATCTAATAGGGGTAGAGGCATTCAATGTGCCAACCGTACTACAGATGTTAGACACTCATTAATGCATTGTAGTGGGCTATAGTCACTAGAGACAAAAGCCAGGCTGAGTGGCTCATCAAGAGGTCAACCAATGCCTGATGGAAGGATCTAAGCCCCAAGCCTACCCTAGAAGATCGACGAGTATTGACTTATTTGTAAGGGACAGATCTATTTAGGCATTTGTTACTTGGCTTGCCTGGCACATTGCGATGTGAGGAATTAGCTCACCTTTGGTTGGCATTCTTCAATGGCACAAGCTCACGTACTCACGAGAGAGTCTTGACATACCGCATGGGGCTATTGCTTGCTTGAATGCCCATAAGGTGTGTCTTGTGATGGGCTTCACCCATTGGGCTTTGGTTTAAGTAAGAATCGAGTGTTAATACTTATCCCCCTACTCTTATTAGCGCTCGAGGCACGAATAAAGTAATCCAAGCAATGTGCCAAGCGATGTGAGTTAACAAAGGCTTGTTCCCTGGCCAGAGGACTAGTTCTACTGCTTGGGACGTGGCAAAATGATTTCCTGCACTTCAAGTCACCACTTCATTAACGTAACTATTGCATTACTTAATGTTGCTATCATTAGGAAATGTAGTGTACATTAATAGTTTTGTGAAGAATGGCTGCACATGCAAAGTGACCCACTGTCAAGCTACATTACGAATATGCATGCGAGGATCAATCAAAGCCCTTAGCTAAAGGAATGGGGCATGTAGACGGTTAGGGTTTACTACACGTCCTTGTAGACACCTAATTTTTTCCCCCTTTATTTTATTTTATTTCTTTAATAGGTCTTAAATTAGTAAAAAAAAAAAAAAGGAAATTAAAGAAAAGTCAAAAAATAAAGAAATTTTAAAAAAAACAAGAATTTTAGGAAAATACAAAAATAAGAAAAAAGCACAAAAAATAAGAAAATTGGAAAAATATCAAAACATAGGAAATCTAGAAAAAAAAAATAAGAAATTTAGAAAATAAAAGAAAATTGAAAAAATAGTGAATTTAGAAAATAATAAATTTTTAGGTTGTTTAAATATAATATAATTTTAATTTAAATAATTTTGAATAAAATGTCGTTAAGGTTAAACTTAGATTTGAATTTAGTCTAGGCTGACTTAGTCCATATGTGTAATGCATATATGAATAAGGAAAAACCAATAGTCCAACTAGATAAACACTTAAACTTGATATTACATATGAGTTGGAGATCCTAGGTTCAATTCATGAAAGGTACAAAATATATCTTTTATTTTATTTTATCATTTCATTGCTACGTCATTTACCAATTCACTTCTAAGTGTGGTAAACACACTCCTACACGCACAACTATGTATTTAGCATCATATATTGTTTAGGTTCGTCTAATCCAAAACTGGAAGAAAATCATATTGCATTTAATTTTTTCCATCCTTAACTCAACCATTACACCTATAAATAGTGGTCTACTTTTCATTTTCAAAACACAACAAAGCCTTAAAACACTTTAGAAAAACAAAAATCAAATCTTCCTCTCTTTAGTATGGTTCCTCTCCCTCTCTAGGATAGTATCCGCTATGGTGTTTTTTTACCAAAACCACCACCATCAAATTTTCCAAGCCACTTTTGAGCAGTCCAAGTTGATCCAAAGCCAATCCAAGCCAACCCGATTTGTTTATTTGTTTGTTTTTTTTTATTTTGTTTATTTGTAAATGTTATAAATGAGCAAAAGTAAAAAGAAAGAGAAGAAAAAATAAACAAAAGGAGAAAAAGAAAAAAAGGAAGTAGTCTATTTATTTATTTATTTTTATTTTAATAGAAATAGATAGAATAAGTAAAGTAAAAAATAAATAAGTAAATAGAAAGAATAAAGATTATTATTTATTTTTTTCACTTAGAAAATTAATTTTTCAAAAATAAAATGAAAATAAATCAACCATTTTTCAAATTAGGATCATTTAAAATTTCCAAAAATAAAAACCAATTTAGAGCCATTTAAGAAATTTTCTTAAATAAATCAAAATGGGTAAAAACATAATCTCGGCTGTTTTAAAAACTAAAATCAACTCAACCTACTAAATTTTTCATTAAAAAGAACTACGTACATCTGATCTCGAATAACAGGTACGTAGACACTTATGGGGTAACGATAAAATTTTAAAAAGCTAATTTCCCTTTTTCTTTAGCTTAGATTATTTTATTTATCTAATTAGAGTAACCAATAATCAAGTTTTGTCTTTCAAAATTAAATGGTGATTTTTAAGTTTAATTCTAATTTTGGAAAGTCAATGGTACCCATAAGGGTTTAAAATTCCTAACCCTTGGATCTAGATTCTCTGATTTCAAAAACCATTTTGTAAAATTAGTTTTAATCGTTAAAATGATAGCTAAGTTATAACTACTCTACTCAATTGGTTATAACTTAACTGTTTTTCCTAACTCCAATCGGGTGACGACTCCAAAGTTGTTTTCAAAACAAAAAGGAACGGTTTTCTTTAAACCCTAATCGAGGATCGGTATTAAACGGGTAGGGTTTAGTACCGATCGGTTTAAAGAAAGCCTATTTTATAAAAGGAACTAAGAGGATGAAAAACCAGGCTTGACAATCCTATCTTAGGTTCATGTTTCAGAAGTGGAGAAAACCATTCACCTTCTTACCCGTCTATACAAAGGGTGGCCTAGGCCTTCACTCTTCACTTGTCTTGCTCACTTAGGAGAAACTCTACCAAAATTTTGTCTCATGAACCAAATATTTCCTTCTTATTTGTTTCCAACTGCTCGTGATGGTTAGTCAAAGCATAACTGGTAATCAAGGTAAGTCATCCTACCCTTCTGTATCGAAAGAGGCGGCTGAAGGCTGTGAGAGCTTATCCCAAATAGAAGGTGATAGCCTTACTCTCCCTGAAGCGACAGCAACGGCGATTATAGAAGATGAGGCGATAATACTTTCTTAGGAAGAGAGTAGGGAGTACATGTGAGGGCGCTGATGCAACAAGTACCTACTAGATGGTAAGGAGGATGAGGTTAGTGAGTGGTTGCAGATGACGTACACAAACGGGCGTACTTGTGGTCGCATTCCATATGTAACGAGTGAGAAGAAGTTGAGGTTGTTCCGCTAAGTAATAGAAGCAGTACTTGGGTGGTAAGTTAAGGAGCTACAGGAAAGGCAACAAACATATGACATAAAGGATGCCCAATCTTTTACAATGTATGTGAAGCCGTTCAAGCTTAGTTTGCGGCTTCCTTTTTCTAAGTTCTTCCAGTATTTCAAGGTCGTACCCAGTAGTCTAAATGCGAATGCATGGGTTTAGCTACTTACTTTTAAGGCGCTATGCATTTAGTTGTTGCAACAGCTGACTATACAACTATTTAAGCGATTCTTTTTTGTAGGGAGGTTTGGCGATGGGTGGATTTACATTGCTACTCGAGGCACGAGGTCGAGTATCATAGATAAGCCTCCGAATAAGATGGAGGGGTGGAAGAAATTCTTCTATTGTATTCATGCCTCGGAGCCCTTCAAATTCTCAATGCAATGGAGATGCTCGATAAGGGGTACGACATTGAAAGACTTGGGTGTGGAGGACTCGGTGACTAACATTGAGCTCCTAAATTTAGTGGGTTGGAAGAAACTCAAACCTCTGTCGATTTGTGAAAAGTATAAGAGCATAGCACCATTATTTGCAATGGAGACAAGTACTCGTTCTATTCAATTAAGGACAGGTTGTTGGTTGTATACCGCGTCGCATCACCTTGTCATTGGAGTAGGGGACATTGGGCTGCTCATCATCAGCATTGTAGTTTCTTGTCTTAGTTTTTGCTTATTTTTCTAAGTAATTCACTTGTTGTTTTGCAACTACAAAGTTAGTCTCTGACAAGCTGATGGAAAAGATGTTGGTCGTACAAAATAGGCAGCTAGAGAGTGCTACGAAGCCCAAGAAGGAGAGGTGGCCCGAGAGGGAAGGGGAGGGGAAGACTTTGTGTTGTCCTTCAAAAAAGTCTAAGAAGAAAGGGGTAAGGTAGTAGACCCTTCCAAAAGTTATCCAGTAAGTAGGAAGCAACATACTGACAAGAGTGCCTTTAAGTGATGCGACAGTCACCCTGGGGACATCTAACCGGGGGCTGGTTCTAGGAGCACTAGTTGGTGATGCTATGGTCAAGCCAAGCCCTGTAGTAGCAAGTGCTTGAGTAGATGTAGATCAGGAATGCTCAAAGCAAACACTTGAGATAGTCGCCCCAATAACTATTGAGATAGCTAATGACGAGAATGTCAAACATTTGGTTCATCAAAGGAGGCAAACACCTCCTGCATAACCCGTGGATTGGCCCCCTTAAAGGTTCAAGCAGCTGTAAGCATGGTTTGGGCAACTTGTTGCGGGTCACAACAAATTGGAGGCCTTAGTAGTAATGTTGAGGAGGTGCAACAAGAAAAGCTACTCATGTACTTTTGTTGAATCGCTTGCTTTCAATGGGATCACTGATTGCTAGTTATCTTTGCAATTGTATGACTTGCTGGACTTCATTCTGGCTTACAACCAATCAGTTCTTTTATTAGAGGGAGAGCGGGTGAAGGCTGAGGTAGAAAGGCTCTAGAAGGCACTGGAGGAGAAGGAAAAAACACGGTTACTTAGCTATTGTAGTCAAAGACCAAGAATGCCAGCATAGGCAGCTACTTGGTCAGGTGGACCGACTGCATGATGAGCTTAGAAAGTTTGAGGAGTCTAATAAGGCCATGGAGGCTAGGCTAATTGCCGAGCTGAAGGCTAAGGGCAAGGAGCTGGAGTAAGTATAAGTGGACTTCGGCGTGAGAGAGGATGAACTTTTAAGAGGTGTAGGGTTATTTGGCAAGGTCAAACGCAATATCTTCATTGCAACCTTGGAGGATCCCTTAATCGAGAAGGTTGTCACTAAGGTTGGTTATGCAATGGCAGAGAAGGTAAGGAAGCAAGTTCATCAAAATATGCCAAACATAAACTTATCCTTCTTGCATTAGTTGGATGAACTCAAGGTTGCTACTGGGAATGGGCCGAATGGTGAGTCATTCGGTGACTCATCAGGATCTTCTAACAGTAGCTCTAATGCAAACCTCATGTAGGTGGATGGTGGCGGCGAAGTTGAATAAGGGCTAGAGCAGTAATAGGAGTAGCAACAACAACAGCAACAACAAGTTAAGGATGATAAGAAGCATCCTTGTATTTTTTTGTTTACTTTTTGTAGTTAATTCGGGCGATATGTACCTGTTTTGTAAACTTCTTGTCTTTTTCTTTCAACAGGTAGTTAAGATGTTGATCTCTACTTATGTAATCTGCTAAACCTTTTCAATGAAGCTTTAGTAACGTTCTCCAAACTTGTACTTAGGTTCTCGTTCACAGTTTCTTGCTTTCATACTGTGTATGTATGTTCGAATTCCATCTATTTTTTGACTATGTCTCTTTGTTAGGGAGGGCTTTTGTTAAGCTGGATCTTATATTTTGTCTTGTTGGATTGCAAGATTAGTTAACCTCTATGTCCTCGATTTCATGCTAGTTGGTTATCCCTTAGGGACTTGCTTACTTTTCCATGTGCCATTGCCTCATACTTATCCATGATTTAACCTAAGTGTTTTTATCTTGTAGTGATGCTTACTAGGGCCCGACGTCCCTTTTCCTCCGAGCAGACAATGACTCTCGGTGTTTTCGTGGGGAATCATGTCAAGCAGAGACAAGTATGTGAGAACATACCTTGTGATGACGTCATAGGATCTCCTTGGCAAGGGGATTTCAACAGGGTGGATCTCTTACTAACATACGTTATCCATCCCGTAGAGTTCATTTCGAGTATCGTGTTCTTTTAGTAGGTAGGACACCTTGAGTAGAGTGCCTTCCAGAAGGTATTTGATGCCCGTATGACTTACCATTAATTCTACAGGCATCACTTTAGTTCCTATTGCTTTGGGGCTACACAATGACCAATATGTATACAGTTAGGGGCGTCTCATGGATCCTATATAAAGGATGCATAGGCCCTTATCTTTCCGCATCCATTACCCAAACAACTTTAATAGGGTATGCTTGAGAGCCTTCATGAGTATGTCTAAAGCAATAATGTTGCAAGATGGTATACTCGAGCTGGGGAGACGGTTGTCTTTGACATTCTCCTTTAGGTTGTAATCGTGAGGCTTAGACAGCTACTTGGCAACTATGGTTGGTTTATGAGCTATGATCAGGAAACATATGCCCTCTCGGGTTCCTACCCTCTTTCTATTCTAGTGATGTCGAGTAGAATAAGGGAGGCTTAGGCACAACCCACAGCTTGTCCGTGGTAGCCTTACTATGGGGTACTCTCCTACATAATGTTCTAGGTAATCTCTTCCAAGTACTATCCCACATGTCCCCGAGTAGGAGAGGGCGATCGTAGTGACTAAGGCGATAGAAGGGGTCTTTTCTTTACCCTTACCTAAAGACTAAGGGGCTTATGGGAATCCTCTACTTCGTAAGTCATTCTAGTCTATTTTAGGTGAAGGATCAACCTTACTTTATAGCCAGCAAGGCTTAGACAGCTCGTCACTTTAAGTGGTGTAGCTAGATCAGCGATCCCTTTTATTGCCTCTCTAGAAGAGAGGCTCTACTAGGTAAAGTGGGGACCCTCGCTTGGAGGTTGAGCGTTGCTAGGAGCTCTACGATTTAGGGCTCAACCAGGAAAGACTTTAGGGATGTAGTCACAATGTGAGAGCTGGCCAAGTCGAAGCTAAGATGAGTTCCTTTTGAGGGAGACTTCCAAGAGCAAGAAGTCTAGTTGGGATCGAAAACAGTCATTTAAGCGAAGCGAATATTCGTAGTGTAGGATGTAATTGCATCATTTTTCTTCTTTGAAATAACCGAGCTTGGTATGTCGACTCGTGAAACTTTGTACGCCATTTAATCAATGAAATAATTTCCTCATGCTTTTAATAATTACTTCACACCAATTAACTTGCTTTTCCCTAACTTCAGCTGTTCAATTTGACTTCGAGTTATGTCCAATAACTATTGTGATGGCATTGTAATATAGATCAATGATCAAAGACGAGAAATCGGCCCGTGTTTGGGGCATTAGGCAAATCAATGCCCAGGCAAAGTACCTACACTATAAGCGCAAGAAGTAACTTGGGCAAAGCTCGGGATATATTAACCCGATGTTAAGGGTCAATGTGAAATGATACTGAGAAAGGTGCCATCATTGTCAGTATTGTTGAGCCTAATTTTTTTCGATTTTTATTATCTTCCTTAACCCAATTAGTATTAACCCCAAACTCAATTAATACTAACCCCTAACTAGGAGTTTAGAAAAACTTGGTTTTTAAATGTGTTTTGAAAAAACTTAAAGTTACCACCTGACTGGAGTTGGGAAAAAGTTTAGATCAAAACCAATTGGCTAGATTAATTTTAATTTAGGCACTAGGTTACATAAAAAACCAATTTAAAAAAAAGGGTTTTTAAAAACCAGAGATTTAAGTCTAAGAGCTAACTTTTCTAAACTCTTAACGAGTACTACTTTTAACTTTTCGAATTTATATTTATTTTTCAATATACCCTTAAAAAAATTAGTTATTCACATGCAAATAAGCAAATAAAATATAATCTAAAAAAAAGATACATCAAACAAATATTTATAAAAAAAATGGAAAAAGAAAAATTTCCATATTTTAAGTCGCCCCATATCTGCGTATGAATGCCTACGTACTCGCTATTCAAGATCAGATTTTTGTAGTTCATTTCAAAAAAATTTAAGCGAATTAATTGATTTTAAATTTGGAAAATAGCCGAGTTTACATCTCTTAGTCATTTCATTTTATTTAAAAAAAAAACACCTAAGAGAAAAAGGGTCCTAATTTGGTGATTTAATTTTTTACAAAAATTCTAAAATATCTTAATTTTTGAAAAAAGGTCCATTTATTTTTATTTATTTAAAAAAAATCTAAGTGATAAAAATTTTTTAAAAAATCTTAAAATACCTAAATACAACTTTTCATAAAATACACAATTACCATAGTTAACATATTTAAATATAAAAAAGATGCCTAATTATAAGCAAGAAACCTAAACCATGGAAAAGATGTCTAAACTTGAAGAGTTTATTTATTTTATTGAAAAAATGATTTTTTTAAGTGAAAGGACATCTTTGTTTTTCGTTTTTTTTTTTTATTTTTTATTATTTTTATTTTTTATTGTATATTTCTAACTAAAACATAAAAATAAGTAAACCAAACAAACTAGGCTTTTTTCTTTTTTTTTTCTTTTTTGTTTTTTTTTTATTTTTACAATCGTAAATAAAATAAAATCACAAAAACAATAAAAAGAAAAATAAAAGGTACAATATTACAAAAATAAATAAATAAAATACAAAATATGAAGAACATAACACAAATCAAAACCAAAGTAGAACTAGACCAAGTTGGAGTTCACATGTGTTGGAGTTGAGCACTAAAGCGGTTAGGTTGGGTTAGAAAGCCTCGAGCTTGCACAAATCCTAAAAAAAGTGGTTGTATAAAGAGAGAGAGAGTGGTGTTACGAATGAATTTAAGTAATTATGAGTGATGAGTTAATGATTTGTAGTAAAATGAAATCTCTTATTTATAGGTATTATGGTCGAGTTAAGGATGGAAAATATTAAATCTAACATGATTTTCTTTCATGGAAAATATAGTTATTATTAAATGTATGTTGCTATATACAAAGCTGTATGTAGGAGTGTGTCGGAGTGTGTTGGAGTATGTACAACGCGTATAAGAGTATACCTTATGATACGGCGACGATGTAGCATGACGTAGCGATGACATGGCATGGTGACATGATAGACCCATGTACCAATGAGGGATGGACAAGTGTCGATGAACAAAAATAAAAGATGCATTTTACACATTCCATGGATTTAACCTAAGATCTTCAAGTCATATACAATATCAAGTCAAAGTATATTACTATCAGGCGATTGGCCTGTGCCTTATCCATATATACAATCAAATTGCATATATGTACCAGGTTGGCTTAGGTTATATTCAAATCTAAACCCAGACCTAATATCCCTCTTCTCTTTTAATTATTTAAGCCTTAAAAAATACTAAGGCTAAATTAAAAAAAAAAAATTATACTCTATTTAAAGTATCTAAAAAACTATTTTATTATTATTATTTTAATTTTTTTATACTTTTCTAAATTTTCTTTTTTTTTTTGTGCTTTTTCCAAATTAAGACCATTTACCTTATTCTAAAAACTCTGAAATTATAGAGAAGCAAAATGAGTGTCTATAAGCATAAAGATTGGCTTAGGCAAAGCTTAGGGATGAAAATCGACCCAAAATTGGTGGCTTGATATAAGTTAAGGCCTTATCAGGGTGCCCACATCATTAGTGTAAGGACTAACCTAGGTAAAGCTTGGGGATCAAAGTCGACTCAAGATTGGAGGCTTAATGTAAATTGATGCCCTATGAAGGTACTCGCATCGTTAGTATAAGGACTAACCTAAGCAAAGTTTGGGGATGAAAATCAACCTAAGATTAGAGGCTCAATGTAAATCAAAGCCCTATGAGGGTGCCTATGTAATATCCCATAAATTAGCAATCCAAACATGAACATCTAAGTATTAGGATAAAGCCTTGTCCTTGTACGGAGGCATTTGGAAAAGTAAACTGATTAGGCTAGAAACTTACAAAAAACATAATAACCCTAATCGAAGAATTCCCATACATTTAAAAATCTATAATATAATAAGAATATCAAGAATATAATCAAAATAGTAAGAATTTACCCTATATGAGACCCTAAAGTCGAATTTACAGCAATCGTATCTAAATTTAGAGCTTTCGAGAAAAGTTATCCGATTAAGCCCAAACTTTACAATTAAGATAGAAAACTTAATTGAAGTAACCCAGTGAAATTAGATTTTGAAAATAATTACCCAAAATCTCAATTTTGCCCCTAGAAGTATAATTACTTAATATAGTACAAAATTGCTCGGAATGCGACAAAAACTTAAAAATAAGTTAATTAAGTTATAAAATAAGATAATATAGTATAATTTACTATATGAGTATACTCGGTATAAATAATAATTATACTCATATATTAACCCGAAAGTCTAAAAATATATATAATACGTAATGCCATATAACTCTAACCTACTAGCGTTCGAGTAGTTTATATCTTTTATAGAAAAATATATTTATAAGTTAGATCAATAGGTGTAAAATAGTTTATACTAATGTTACATGTAATCACAAGAATATGGATTTTAACAATAAAATAATGAGTATAATAATATTACTAATAACAAAAGATAATACGTAAAAGTAATTGAATTAGTATAAACCTAGTTAGCCGGATATTCCCTCTTCATTAAATTGATTGGAAGCATTCATAAGTGTGAGAATTACATCTAGACATAGATATATAATCATATAAATTAATAAGAAATTAATTGAAAAATTTAATACTTTAGAGACACTCTAAAAATTATGATTTATGATAACGTTCGTGGGATTATGTTAAACTCTCATGACTAGAAGAAAATTTAAACAAAGTAACCGTATAGCTTTAATATTTCACTTCAAGTTCATTTATATGAAACTTTCTTAAAAATATTATATTTATTTGGTATAATTGCTATAACGTAGAGTCTAGTAATTTTAGATATAACATAGGATAAATCTTTTTGAATCAACTACGTGATCTTGATAATTAATATCAGTGAGTAAAATGTCATATAAAATGTATATAAATAAGTTCCAAATAATTAATATAACTTAACTATATACTATATGTTACTAATATTTTTACTAATAATTACATTAAAACTCACCTGAAATAACAATATAAAGGAAAAAAAAGAAATTTACGATTATAAATAATTTTTATAATGAAATGATAGAATATTCTTTGAATATTCTAGAAATTTGGATAAGTATGAAATAAAATATAGTAAATATACTAAAATATCTCAAAGAAAACAAAAAAAAATTAAATTAATATAAATCATTGCCTTTAGTTAAGGCGGTGAGAATTGCTTATTTAATGGCTTTAAAAGCCATGAAGATGTAGACAGCATCAAAATAGGAAAAGATGAGAGGAAGAGAGAGAAAGAGAGGAGAGGGGAAGAGAGAAAGAGAAATGAGAAAAGAAAAAGAGAAAGAAAATGAAAAAAAAAAAAAAAAGAGAAGAGGATGAAGATGAAGAAGGAAAAAAAGGAAACGATGAAGAAGAAAAGAAGGCTACAAGATTTAATTTTTTGATATTCGATATTTCTAGGTAACTCCATTCCATGATTATAAGTGTTGTCTTTTAATTAATATTTAACGGTTATAGAAAAGAAATATTCGTTATCTCATTATTTTCCTAGAAGGAGTTTTAGATCCGTATCATTTCATTCTTTTCGAACTGTAAACTTAGAATATTAATAGCTATAAGACTTATATATTATTAGCATAGATTCTTAAAATGAGTGGATCTTTAATAATAATCATTTACCAAAACTATTAAAAATTAAACTTTATATTCTTACAAATTTAACATCATTACTTTTGTAAAATTTGAGTATATATGATTTATTATATTTTGTTGCAAAATTGTGTAAAAATATATTTTTCATTACATAATACGATATCAATATGATGTTGGTTATTATATAGCTTTATCTATATACTAAAATTAGAAATACCCTTTAGAAATAATCTTTTAAACAAACGCGTAACACGTATAGTTGAGTTCATGCAAACTACACAACACTGACCTTACTAAAACCGAATCACTTTAGGTAATAAAATCTATGTTTTCTACAATTTTAAGAAAAATATTATCCTACGATGATCTTTCCGTAATTAAAACATACTATAGATAATAGTAAGTACATTTCAATACAATCAAAATGATAGAATATAAACAGTAGTAAAACTGCGTAGATTAGATATTAATAAGTAAATTGCTATAACCTATATAATAAAATAAAATACTTAATATATATATGTATATATATAATATGTATGTATGTAAATATATATATGAAACTCTACTGAATAACTGTATAAATAATATCTCAACTAAATACTGGATATAACCCTAATATTTTCGTAAATCCGAAAATTGAATATGAGCTTTGGTATATATATAGGACTTCCGAGTGAATAAAGCCCTAACATTCTAGATTTGTTGGAGTGAGCTTCAATACAAGTAAGTGGGATCAATACTTTATAGTATTTTGGGGTATTATCTCAAAATACTTGGAGACTTTAGTGTGTATTTGCTTGTGATTGTAATTAGTTGTTTGTGCATATGTAACGCTTGTGGTTGAGTTTCAATTACTGTGATGGGAGCTAAGCTCCGTATTATAATTTTTTGTAAATATCATTATACTTGAATTATTTGAGCTTAGTTGATTACCTTAAAAAGATGAATTAACTCAAACTCGACTTAATATTTAACCTGATATACATCGCAACCCACTAAGAGTAACAACTTGGATTCTCAGGCCAAACACGGACTCCTTTCAATAAGGATAATTGAAAGGTTCTTTCCCCACCCATAGCCGAACTAAGTGATTGAAGAAGAGTTCGTGGCAAGGTTGGGAAGCATAGTTCAAAGGTGGTCATAAGAAAAGGGTGTTCTCCATTGCATAAGCCTCCGTTTGGTTTCAATTCACGAATATATGACATCAATCTCCTCAACTCGGATTAGAGAGAGCACAATTTCTTTGATCTTATAACAGATCGGATAACATCGTGCGATGGCACTTACTTATACATACATTGCATCGAATCAACTTGGTTGAAAACTTTACTTGTGATGTATTGAATACATACTTCTATCTCCACCTCACTTACTGAGAGAGTTGTCACTCATTCCCCTATAAGTTGTTTTGCAGGTTCTAAATGGATTATAAGTGCCTACCTAACACTAAAACACTAGTAAACTAGGACGAAAGTAAGGTATAACAAGAAATAGTCGGTTATTGTCCTTAGTGTTAACTCTTTTTCTTTTTATCTTTAAAAAAAAAAAACTACATGGGACTCCTCAGGTACCAACCAATGTGTGACATATCTCCAATCCTAAGAAGAATTAAGCTAACCCAAGATCTTTGATTGTGAATGCATGATCAAGATCAATTTTAAGAGCAAAAAGTTGATCTTCATGAGTTCCAATTAACAAAAGATCATCCACATACAATAAAGCCACCAAGAAAACAACATTTTGATGAAATATAAGCAAAGAATGATCACTTTTAGACTGTACAAAATCTCTACTAATAAGAAATTTCGAAATTTCAATATTCCATTGTCAAGAAGTTTGTTTAAGCCTATAAAGTGACTGTTTTAATCGACAAACTTGATTATGACAAGCTTTATGATAACCTTGTGGAGGGAGCATATAAATCCCTTCATCAAGAAATCCATCAAGGAAAGCATTATCTATGTCGATTTGATGTAAAGGCCAATTTCTAACAGTTACAACAGCAATTAATATTCTTACTATGCTTAACTTAGCCACGAGTGAGAATATATCATGATAATATTCACTCTCTACTTGAGTATAACCTTTAGCTACAAGCCTTACTTTATAACACTCAATTGTTCCATCGAGTTTATACTTAATCTTATAAAAATATTTAGAACCGATCTCTTTCTTCCCTTTAGGTAACTCGGTTAGTTCCCAAGTATCATTTTTTATAGGAATTAGGTTACTAGGCCTTAAACCTGTAGTCGAACCCGAAGACTAGAAGGTCTAACAAGGCAAATCCTTATGCTCCAGTTGACCCCTGTTAAGACTAAGCTGTTCCTTATTGCCAACCAACTCCCTATGCCAAGCAAAGTAACTGTACATCTCTTAAAAATCATATGCCGACTGGAAAAATATCTTGATAATAGTTAAACTTCGCATGCTTGCCTAGCCATGACTGAACTAACCACTTGCTCAACAACATTGGTGTCGAAAGGCTAAGATATCGATCTTATACGAACTTTTAGCCACTTTTGCCTGGATGAGTCCATACCTACTCAACACCCTTGCTTAACCACCCAACTAAACCGTACTGTTTTGTCTACATCTCCTAATAGCGTCCCTAATACATTACCGCCATGTGTCTAGGACCACATGAAGAATCTGCTACCTTAATCATTATCTTTCCTTGAATATCCATTTTTACTCTTGTATTCCTTGTACATTACTTCTTTGAGACAATACTTGTTGTAAACCATGACTAAGAACAGATAAGGCCAATCGCTGGATTGGTCCAAGCTTGTAGAAAGCTTGAAAAGGATTAATGGGGAAAAGTATGAAAGGGCTAAAATGAAGAATGAAATAGTAAGCAAAACCCATGAACAACTCCAAAGGAAATGATGCACCAATGGAACTTTCGAGGACTTATTACTCAATTCGATATGACGCACGAATTAGTTTGGTGAGGTTACTCGCCACCTAATCTTACTTAAGGGAAAGGATAAGAGTGAGGCTGGGAATAAAAGAATAGTGTTTACGTAAGGAAGAAAAAGTACTCAAAGAGTATATATTATGAATTGATCTTCGTTACACGTACAAGGGTATTTATACCCATAAGTTAGGGCAACTTGCCTAAAAAGGAAAAAACAAAAAAGGCATTTCCTAAGTAATTAGTGTACAAGATACAAAACGGTAAAAATGAATATATAAGAAAAACGATCATTAGTGCAA